>JBBIGA010000016.1:13512408-13543177 GCA_037576975.1 Alestes dentex | reverse complement strand
ATATGTATCTGTATATTTTCTTCCTACACATAGACACGTGCGTGTGTCTCACGGATATAATCCTTGTAGATGAGAATCTGTAATTCGAATAGTTCAGTTCTGGGTAAAAAAGGCTGTCCTTATATTGCATTAAAATCTCATAAGTTCTCTTTTTCTGATTGAGGTTATAGTGAACACACTGATAGAGGTTAGCTGTGAACAAACTGGTAATGTGAGTGATATGTGAGCAGTAGTTTGCAATTTTAGATATTCTGTTTGCTCAGTTCCTGTCCAGCGTGTGTATTCAGCTGATGTGTTATTTCATATTGTGATCTTTACTAGTTTTTGTCATATTTGTTCTTCGCGTATTGTAGCAGTGTTCTTGGTTGTGTGGCCTTCTGTCTATATGTTCACTGAGTATCTGAACAACACTGTTTTGTGAACACAGACCGAGATCTCACTTCGTCATCCTGCACTGCCTGTGGAAGTGTCGCTCTCCACCATCGCCGGTCACCATGGCGCCCAAAGACATCATGACGAACTCGCATGCCAAATCCATCCTAAACGCCATGAACGCCTTGAGGAAGAGTAACACACTGTGTGATATCACTCTGAGGGTCGAGAACACAGATTTTCCTGCCCACCGCATCGTGCTGGCTGCCTGCAGTGATTACTTCTGTGCTATGTTCACCAGTGAGGTACCACACCATTAACCACAACGACAAATCACGAAACACCAAAAAGACACATGCAGAATTAAGGGACCAATATCCTTTTTTGTGTTTTATATTTTCCAGAAGTCTTATAACATTTGTGTGCTTTTGTATACCAAAATCAGTCTTCATTTTTTTCCAGATGAATGACATCTGTTATGATTAGTTTCTTTGTTCTGTGACTCCTTTGAAAAGTAATATGGACTAAAACACTTTTTAAGACATCACAAGAATTCAATCAAGTAAACTTGATTTGCCACTTTGTTTCTATTTATAGATTAAATGGACTGGGAAGTGAACTAAACAGATGTTCAAAGAACTTTTCAATGAATTGTCAGAATTCAGCTAAAAGTCTTGAGATTTGAGTTCTAGGTCAGGGATCATACTAGCTAGGGTTTTAGTTGAAACCATGACACAAAACAATGCGTAGGTGTCATTCATTGGGCATTCCAACTAGAGCTGGGCGGTATTACCAAAAATTTTTATCATGGTATTTTTCAAAATTATACCGGTTTAACAAGCCGTGCGGTGGTGGGAGGGGGCTGACTCTGAGCGCACAGGAGTGGAGACGCGCGCACGGGCTTGTTTATCACGTACTCCTAAAATCAAATGTAACTCGTCGAAAATGCGTATAAAACCCAGAATGAGGTTGTGCCAGGCACTTGAGCTCTTTTTCCCACTGGAAGATGAAGAAAATATCAAGGACGTGTGTTCGTGCTGGACAAAGAGGATCTGAACAGCACACAGTGAACAAAACCAGGATCCCAGCCAGAGTGAGTCTGTTTGTGAACTGTTTGTACGTTTTTATATGCTTGCATGTAATTTGATATTAAATAGGTGACCGGAGTGTAATTTGGTGTGTGTTTGTGTGTGCTCAGGTGCTTGGAGCGGCTGGCCAGTGCGCACCAGCTCTGCACAGGCGCCTCCTCTCCCTGCAGTGCGACCCCCTCCCTGAACAGGAGGACAGGAGCTGAACCAGGGAGTGTGTGTTAGAATATTTACACTCGGTAAAGTGTGGTTTGCTGTGTTCTATAGTGGAATGTGGTCCATGTGAAGTACTCTGAGCTGCTCTCTGATCCATGGTATCTGTTTATATAAATAAAGTAATTGCTATTTCTTGTCTAAATTTTTTCGCTAATGTATCCACTCTGTCAAGTGCTATATATGTCCTCGCCTTGACATGAAGAGCGAAATGCTAAAGGCTAAACACATGCATGTTTCTTTGTAATGCTAAGATAAAAAAGGGCTGATTATTCAGCCCTTAGTTTGGACTATCTTGGTTAACTCAGGATCCCATTGATGTACAGAATCATACACATATCATTAGAATTAGACGACCTTGAACTGAACAGCAGGTGTATTAATGTTACTGTATATGAAAGTATTTTTGAGAAATTACATGCACAAAAAAGCTAAAAATAAGAAATGGCATAAAAACACGCTCACTAAAAGTAATATTTCACACCCTATAATCCACACGTTTATCTGACATATTGTGACTCTCACACGGAGCTTCAGCACTCGCTCAAATGAAAATTTCCCTTGGAGGTGCAGCAGTTAAAAGGTTCACCTTAAGTAGTTTCCAGCCCCACCACTTTCTGAATGTTCTTTAGGCTAATTAAACCGGTATTGCGGTATGGGACAAAGTCATATCATAATAATAAAAAACGGTTTTCGGGATGAACCGGTATACCGCCCAGCACTAATTTCAACCTATAACTAAAATTTAGTATATTTAAATGTGATGTTATAGAAAATTATCTATAGGGTGACATTCAGCTTCATCAGTTTGATAGAATTCACAATTTTGTGTTTCGTTTGTGTTTCCCAGTTGCATTTTGTTGGTCTTGCAAGACAGTATACTCAGCATTCACTGCCCAATATCAAATAGCTATCAGCAATCCTTCCGAATAAATATAAGAATGATATATGGCTATTTTCTGCATAACCAGCTAGCAGGGGGAAATAAATTTCAAACAGTTATCCATCCCACAGGGCTTTCTTGAAGACACACCATCAGAAAGGGGTTTTGCTTGTTACTAAACTGTAAAATCTCACTCTAGAGACTGCTGTGGCATCACTGTAGGAGACAAGTAGGCATGTTTACAAGTTTAATTTTGACTGCTTCCTTAAAGATGATCTGATAATTATTTAAAAAAATGTGGTAGGGTTGGGTTGCACGTCGCTTAAAAATTATACAAAATAAACTTAATCAAAAGAGGCATTCAGCTTCCTTCTTATTTGTATTAGTACATGTGTTTGTTCAACACCCAAATGAAGCTAATAACATACTTATAGCATGTAATTTAAACAGAGAATCACCAGTCTACCAGTTTTAAATAAACATGCTTATTCTGGCTGGGGTACAATTTCAGAACAGACATAAAGTATCAAGTGGGCTTATCAGAACTATTGTATTGTCACTTGATCGCAATTATTTGAGCTGAACACAATTTTAAAATCCAGACTGTCCACAAAGGGCTGTTTTGTCATTTCTTTTAATTGTAACAAAACAGGAGCCTTGTTATTTTCAGCCTGAGACCAACTGATGAATCAAGTGTAAAAAAGGGGCTACTCCAGATTCTGCTTTCTGCTTTTGTTTTTGAGACAAGTCATGAGTTTCAGAAAAATAATAAAAGTTCTGTCTTCTGATATGTGCTGTAATGCCTTTAGAGGGAGGTGATGTGTAGTCAAGCTGTCTGCCCAAGTACTGACAACTTGGAGACCAGTTAGGTTGTCAGACGAGGTGTCTGTTTTAGGCTTGTTGCTTACAGTAACAAAAAGACACTTCAATTCCTAATCACAAATATTTTTATTACAATTAATTATCAGTTAAAATTTGGTAATTTTTTGATGCTCTGTGAGTTTTAAGTAATTCTGTTGGTGCCATAAAAGCATAGAATTTCAATGCTCAAGCAATAGACACAACAAATTATGCTTTTATAAACACATTCTGTTTTCTGGCCTGTTAGAATAGAAGAATTCTGCCTCCTCACATGTGATCTTTATTTAACTGAACACAGTTATGATTTACTTAGTTATGAAATGGGCTGTTAAAATGTGTTAATGGGTCTGGATTAAATGTATATGTAATTTATCTGTGTTATTGCTATGTATATCTGTGACTATTGCTATGTGTATACTGCTATAAATATTATAACTCTTGATTGTTGATATTTGACAATAGAGGAATGAAAAACAGCAGCTTTATCATGAAAACTGCACTTTGCCCCAGTTTGACTGAAGGTAAAAGGGGCAGGGGACACTAAATGCCAGTCTCACTTCAGTAACAAAGCAATACTAATGGTGATTTTAAATGAGCCATATTAAATTATCCACCCGTTACTGTAGTAAATAACTGCTCTGTGTGGAATGGATTAGAGCAGAGGGCATGAGAGCTTGTTTTCTGACGGTCCCCTTTATGAAATGAGTACATGAGCATGCATGTACTCCTATTTTTCTCCTCCAGTGGGTGCAGTAGAGCTGGTTACTCAGGGAAGAATGTTTCTGGGTCAGTTTAGTGTGAATTAACTTGGTCCAGATGTGCTTTTTTATAGCCTTCTTGCCATTCTGAAGTTTTTCAGGTAGAGGAAGCTAGATCTTGCCTTACACTTCTGATTTTTGTTCCCACACTTTAATGTCTTGTGGCATTCATTTCAAAATCTTAGTTTGGGAAAAATGTGTTGATTGAAGTGACTGTATGCATGTGCCAGGGCTTTTCAAATGTGCTTTGGTGGTGTAATCTGCTTGCAATGCCAGTAACCTTCACAGAGCTGCAAGGTGAGCATATTTGAGCTTTAGCTAAGCCCAGCTTTGTTCCCCAAAAACCTGGACAGAATGACTTGTTTGCCTGCCTGTAACAGTGAAACAATGCCTCTACAAAGGCTGGAATTCAAACCTTTGACATATGCTCTTTTGTTAAAATGAATTAATTGCATGCATGTAAGGAAAATCTCAGCAGTTTTGTTTAGTAGATTTAGCCAAACCTCCTCTTCTTCTCTTATAGCTGGCTGAGAAGGGGAAATCATTTGTGGACATTCAGGGTCTTACTGCTTCCACCATGGAGATCCTGCTGGACTTTGTTTACACAGAGACAGTGTTGGTTACTGTGGAGAACGTGCAGGAGCTTCTTCCCGCTGCCTGCCTGCTTCAGCTTAAAGGTAAACACTCATAAAATGGCCTCCTGAGGTCATGTGACTGTTGCTTTGAGCACCACACATGCTTTTGGTTATGTTCCGATAGACATACTTCTTTATGATGTTTTGTTAGCTTCTTTAAACACTGTTGCAGACAAAATTATTGTGGTTGGAGAATATATTTCATAAATGGCAGTCACAGTATACATACAGAGTATAACACAAGTTGTGATGTGAATCTCAGTATACAGAAGGCAATATTTCGAACAGTATGAAATTTAACTCTTTAAAATCTCATAGGAATAGGTCACTATAATTGTAACTTTGTAAATTAAAATGGGAACAATGTGAAATCATGCTTCATCCACAGCTCATGTTCAGACACAGCTCAGTCATGTCTCTTCTTTGAAAAAGTAAAAGTAAACCACCATGCAGCACAGCACACAGTGTGAACAATGTGAAATTCTTTCTCTGCATTTAATCAATTCACCAAGTGAAGCAGTGTTTGGGGAGGGTACTTTGCTCAAGGGTACCTCAGTGCTGTCACTAGCAATCCTGATACTCGAAGCCACATCGCAGGGGCAACTCCCTAACTACTAGACCACCTGCTGCCCCATAGTACTATGATTTGACATAGCAATTTAAGCAGCTGTTGACAACACTCTTAAGTAAATGCATAGCTCACCTGAATGCAGATCAAATTCTGACTTACTCGATTCAAGGCCTGATTTCGTCAAACAAATGTTTGGGATATTTATTGTTATATGAATAATTGCAATCAACAATTAGTTTGTCCTTTCTTGCTTCTTACCCATGAGAATGGAAGTCACAGCTGATTACAGCTCAATTAAACAAACATTACTCACCACTGCCCTCTAGAGGCCATATAGCGTCAGTCCAGACATAAAGCCGAAGACATTAAATAAATAAAAGCAGCTTTCTTTTTTGCATGTATTTGCTCCAGCATAACTAATCAAGAGTTGACCCAAATCACTGTATCTTTGTTGCTAGGGTCATTTGATTGTAAAAGTTAATGACAGTGTAAAAAATACTGTAGTCAGCACAAAACAAAGAGTGTCCAGGGATGATGTGGCTTCAGAGTCCAAACAAGCAGGAGCTCAGACGTTTTATTGTTCATGTGCATTCCTGCTTTGTTAAAATGCAGACCACACCAGGCCTTTGCAGGTAGGATTTCACACCCCTGACTTATTGTGACCCCAAATAATTGTGGACATTCTGGACATTGGAGGCCTGTTTTGCAACTGAATTTGTGTTGTGACACACTAGCAGCCAGAATTTGAAGGACTAGCTTGTGTAACAGCTACAACACATTACGCTCTATTTTCTACTTATGCTATATTTGTTGAAGCATGCACCTGCCAATATCTGAATGCAGAGATAATGTGATCACCATTTTAAGCGATCATACTACAAGCCAAAGCAGAAAGATGATTGTGTGAAACAGTCCTACAGCTTCTCCTCACCCATGATTCATCATGCTGCCCTGCTGAGGAGAAAATGGCACCCACATGGTATTCAGCCTTTAGGTGAAGGCAACCCGCATGCTCACAGCCTTTTGTTTTGAATATCTTTGTGAGAGGACCAGTGCGAGTCTGTGCTTGTAGGAAGACAGGTGGGAAATGGCCCACTACAGTCTGTCATTACCACTCAGCTGTGACTGATTTGCTCACTGGGGATTTGAGATTCTCTTCTGTGCAGTGATGTTGTGTGCTGTTCACTGTCTGTCTTTAACTGGGGCAATACCCTCAGTGGAAATAAGCATCATAACTTCATGACAATGATGGAGGTAAACAACCCTGAGTTGCCAGAATTGAGCTGCAGCATTGCAGTGCTCGCTGAACATACACCAGCTTGTCTACAGCATATGCATTATTCAGTTCAGAACATCAGATTGCAACTGGATTTTGTACATTCATGAAAAAATAGGCTGTTCTTTTAAGAATTTTTCTGTGTATTTATATGCAGTAAAGATAAACGTTAACAGTGCACCGATTATGGTCCTGGTATAAAATGCCTTTTAGTTAAGAACAGCTGAATCTTTCTATGTTATAGGTATAGACTTGTGACAATATGGAGGATATAACAAGCAGACAGAAATAAAAGTTTGTTATTGCTAAATTTAAGAGTGTTTGGCACTTGTCCTCACCTTTGTTGTGCAATCTTGAAGTTTGTGTAAATACTGCACTCAGTGAAAGGTGCAATTGACTTTATATGCTTCCACATTGATCAATGTTTTTTCACAGAGAATAAATCTGTTTTATGTATATACACATACATTGTAATGCTGAATAGCATCTTTGCATGCTTTGGAATTATTATTCCTAACTTTACCATAAGTAGTAGTTTAAAGACCATGAGTAGCTCAGATGCTCATACCTGAACTTAATCTGTGTCGTTCTTGTAAGTTTTTTATTTTCTGTATCTCTCTCTCTTTCTGTATCTCTTTCACTCTCCCTGTCTCTCTCTCATTCTCTCTTTCTCTCTCTCGCTCTCTTTCTCTCTCACACTCTCATACACACTCGCAAACGCACACATCCTGCACAGGGGTGAAGAGGGCTTGCTGTGATTTCCTCAACAGTCAGCTGGATCCATCTAACTGTTTGGGCATTCGAGACTTTGCAGAGACGCATAACTGCGTTGATCTGATGCAGGCAGCTGAGCTTTTCTCGCAGAAGCATTTCTCTGAGGTGGTGCAACACGAGGAGTTCATGCTCCTCAGCCAAAGTGAAGTGGAGAAACTTATCAAATGTGATGAGATTCAGGTGAGACAGCTTTTTTGAGTCCCCTTAGTGATCAGTATCTCAAGCAAACAATAAAGCAATAAACAATCATTAAATGTCCACATTTAATTATTTTTTTTCTCTTTTTTTATGTTTTTCTCTCAGTCTCATCCTCAGTGACTACATTTCATTGTTGCCGATGTATCCAATAGTCTGGAGGCTGTGAAACTCATAAATCCAGCCACTGCACTAAAGAATAAAACTGTAACTTGTGGTCTAAATGCCCTGTCCATGTGCACAAATACAGATTGGTCAGCTCAGTGAAATGCCTTGACATGGAGGCTTCTTACCCTGCATAATACAGTGTTTTCCTCTCTCCAACACACCAGACCCAACTACTCAGCTAATTAACAAGCATGTGTTACAGCAGGGTTACTCTAGGGACATGACCACTTTTTAGACTCCAAGGCGCTTACTCTACAATTCTTGATAAATTTGGGAAAGTATGGTTGCAGTTTGCATGATTCAAAGAAAAAGAAAACAATCTTCAGAACTTTCAGGAGCCAAGTTTATGATGATGGGCATTTAAAACAGTCTTGTTCTCTAACCATTCAAAGGCTGTCTGGACTGCAAAGGCATGGTGGCTGAACTGGCAGAGACTTGCTCAGTTACGAACACACACAAAAGGTGGCCAGATGAAGCCAGTTTTAAGGGTTTGAGGTTAGGGGAGGGGGAGTTTCGCAAGTATGAATCTGTTTGTATGTGTTATTCTTTATAAAACCACAAACTATTAGCTAGCATAAAATACAAGCACAGGCCTGTTGTAATTCCACTTAATGCTCAGCCTTCTCTTTCTACCCACATTCCTCTCTTTCTTGTTTCTTTGGTTAACTTCCCCTCACAAAGTGCACTGATGAAAGCCCTAACTCTTCTGACTGAGAATTTGTTTCTCTTACTTCTGCTGTCCTCACCCTTTCTGAAAGCATAATTGTAGCCATTGGGGTTTGATTTATAGTCCTTCATCTTTAGACAGAGGGCAGTTTTCCCTCCCCTTATCATTACTGAAATTGACGAATATTTAAAACACTCAGAATCCGAAGTTAAGTTCTTCAAATGTGCAACATAAATTGTGCTGTGTAGTTATGTTCAGTCTTAATAAGTGCTTGACTTTTGTCAGCTTGAGGTATGTGATAATTGACTCTGATAGCAGAGTAATATTCTACTATTGTTTTTGTAGTTGTCTTTTCTGCATTTTTGCACTGATTTAATGTTTATTGGTTGATGATCAATTCTAGTTGTAATTAAAATTACAGGTATAAAAGGGATGCTTTTTGACCAGTTTAATGACAAATATACAGGGGTTGAAAGTTTTTCCCTTGACAGTGCATAAATAAAGTGTGTGTGTTTGTGTTTGTGTAAGGTGGATTCTGAGGAGCCAGTGTTTGAGGCTGTTTTAAATTGGGTAAAGCACAACAGGAAGGAACGAGAGCCGTTTCTGTCGGATATGCTTGAATATGTGCGGATGCCTCTGCTTACGCCGCGTTATATCACAGACGTCATCGACTCCGAGGTCAGAATCCCTGCCATGTTTTAACCATATGCCCTAGTGCCTGCTGTTTGAGGCCTTTATTTGGTCTTTACTCTCACTTTTAACTGGTCAGTAAATTTTGACAAGAACCACCACATGGCCATAAAGGCACCTAATAGGCTGCTTAAAAGTGGGAGGACAGTGGAACCTTTTGTCCCAGTGACCGTGCGTTGCGTTCTCTGTGATTCTGCTTGGGTGTTTTTGTCAAGTGTATGTGTTTGTGTTTTGCGTTTAGCCTCTTATCCGTTGCAGTCTGGCCTGTCGAGACCTTGTGGATGAAGCCAAGAAGTTTCACCTGAGACCCGAGTTACGCAGTGAAATGCAGGGGCCTAGAACCCAAGCTAGATTAGGTTGGTTTCTCTGTCCATTTCTGTCCATTTGTTTTTCCAATGAGTGTGTACAAACACTGAAACGCTCAGGCTGAACGGATATGATTTATTCATGCTGTTTATTGGATCATCAATGAATTATTTCACATGTGTAACGAATGTCACTGTTTACCTTGGCATTGGCATGGTGACAGCCAAGCTGAAAAAATGTCAACAATATTACTTTGTTTTATGTTATGTCACGCATGATTCTGCATCGTCAAAATCAGCTCAGACTGATTAATGGAGAACCAAGCTGTGAGCAAAATTGCCCAATATGTTTTGGCCCCCGAGTGTGATGGTAAAAGTTTTTGTTCTGTTTTGGCTTTTCCAAAATAGAAAGTAAAAAGCCTGTCCCATGTCACTGTTTCCTTGGTTTGTGAGGAGCAAGATATATATTTTTGCACTTAACATTGCTTTTTGGTAGAATTTGCTGCACAAATATATCAAAACCTGATGAAAAATGAAACTTGTTGCGTCAAGTCTGTTTAGCCCAAAAAATGTTCACGTCATTTAAGTTTTGTTAAATAACCATTGCTTGTCTGGTTACTGTCTGGTTTCAGGTGCCAAAGAAGTGCTGTTGGTAATTGGTGGATTTGGAAGTCAACAATCCCCCATTGATGTTGTGGAGAAGTACGATCCCAAAACCCAGGAGTGGAGTTTTCTGCCCGTAAGTGAAGTAGTTTATACAACTGGGGTACAATTGATGCTACCAAAACAATGTATCTCCAATGGAGAGAGATTATTTTAAACCTTATAATGTCTCAATCAGCACTTGTTTCTGCAAAAGTTAACTGAAAACACAGCCCAGTATAGGCTACATATATGTTTAGGATAAATAGGCTTTCACTGTAATTTCTTAACTGGATGTTCTTCAGTCTCCACATTATTTTAGTGGCTTTTTTATGAACTTTTTTAAGAAGATTCTGTTTTCTAAAGAAGATTCTGTTTTCTAAAGAAGTGCACTGGTGTTGCTCAATTTATATCAACTGACCATATTTTCCCATCTCTCATTTCAGAGAAGGTCAAAGAGACATTCTAAATAAAACAACTTTTTTATTTGACTAATCAAATGCAGACAAGTTTAGTTAAACAGAAAAGGTTCCGAAATATATACATTTTATGTATTTGGTTAAAACATTGTTACACTTAACTCAATAAAATACTGGCAGGTCCTCTGACATGTATAACAAAAGCATTAAAACCATAATATCCTCAATCTAAAGTATTACCTAAATAAAACTGGAACACAACTTTAAAATGTCACACACTTGCTGTTCCTCGTAGGGGAAGAACATGCCCGAGGAAAGGGCTGTGGTCATACGATCTACTATTATCTTTTACTGCTTTGTGCTCTGCACTTCCTGAGTTTCTGTAAGTTCAGGGTTTTTGCTGTGCTTATCGTGAAAGAAAACTTGTCTGCAAAAGAAAACTGTCCATTATTTTGAAATGATGTTGGCCTGAAATTAAACTAAATCTAAGCAGTTGCTGAGGTCCACACTAGAAAAAAGGGGCTGTATTTGTAAAATTGTCTGGCAAACTTTATTATTAGAGGTGTAACGCTTCTGGGGATAGAGCAAGCCACTCTGGTGAGTTATCTCAGGATCAGAATCTCACGAGGCAAGGAACACAAAGGTCTTTATTGTGATGAATTTATATAATATAAGGACTAGAAATGTTGCATAGAAAGACCCTTTCAAAGATTAATCTAACACCTATATTCCTCGGCTGCGCTATAGGTTGTCTGACAAGCTCTGTTAATAAGTATGTATATGAATCCTCCTAGGAGTTTGTCGTGTTTACATATAAAGTTTTCACTAATCACTTTTCTTTTGTGTGTGTGTGTGTGTGTGTGTGTGTGTGTGTGTGTGTGTGTGTGTGTGTGTGTGTGTGTGTGTGTGTGTGAGAGATTGTTTTTGTTTTACATTTTAGAACATTGCACGAAAACGCCGTTATGTTGCCACCGTTTCCCTTAATGACCGCGTATATGTGATTGGAGGCTATGATGGCCGGTCACGCCTTAGTTCTGTCGAGTGTCTGGATTACACAGCGGATGAAGATGGAGTTTGGTACACTGTTGCCACCATGAATGTACGAAGAGGTCTGGCAGGAGCGACTACGCTTGGAGGTGCAGCCATTTTTCACTTTTGTCTTGGCAACCATGTTTGAAAGTGGAATTCAGCTATATAAAGGCTATAAGAGTTTAGTGGCTTTTCTGAGTTCATAATTATCTTAAAGGAAGATGTCATACCACGATATAAGACCCAAACTCTAAGTACAAGTTGGTAATCAGATCTCCCTACCAAACAAGTTTTGTGAGCTGCTGATTTCAGCACTGAATTTCTTAGTGCAGGGATTGCCCAAACTGTTTATTTGTTCTGTGCCGGTTAAGCAAACCACCTCATGTGTTAATCCTTTGCTGCTGTTTCTCAAAAACAAAAAAATTGTAATGTTTGAAGAGCACTTTTGTAATAGGAGGTGTTCATTGGAGGTTAGTGTTTGTAAATTAGTGTGATATAACCTATGCTATCAGAGAGAACGGTGCCAGTGATTCCACAGTGCACCTTAACTGATTTATATGGATTACATTTCTCTGTTTTATAATATTGCATGCGCTGGAACGAGAAAGGGTTATTATTTCCCTTCATCCAGATATGATTTATGTGGCCGGGGGGTTTGACGGCAGTCGGCGGCACACCAGCATGGAGAGATACGACCCTAACATTGACCAGTGGAGCATGCTAGGAGATATGCAGACAGCCAGAGAAGGAGCAGGACTTGTAGTGGCCAGTGGGCTCATCTACTGCTTAGGTATGTGTAATTTATAGGTGTATGCTAACATCAGGCTAGAATGTGAGTGCAGCATTAAATGGAAGTAAATAGCATGTATTTATACTGAAAATATACTGATATAGGAATACTGATATTCGAAACAACATCAGAACCAAAATAATAAGTTCTGTATTTTTGTGCTGAAATGTATTTTCTTAAGCAAGATCACTCATCTGACATTTATCCGTGTGTATTTGCTAATCTGTTATGTTTCTTTTATATGATTACAGGTGGCTATGATGGTCTAAACATTCTGAATTCAGTGGAGCGATATGACCCACACACTGGTCACTGGACCAGCGTCACTCCAATGGCCAACAAACGGTCAGGTATGTCAATATGTTGGGATTTTAAATATTTTAGAATATTTGTAACTTAGTTGCAGGAATTTTGAAATAAAAAGATGTTCATGCAATACATCTTGCATATACTTTGTGTCGTAGGTGCAGGGGTAGCTCTGCTGAATGACCACATTTATGTAGTGGGAGGGTTTGACGGCACAGCCCATCTTGCTTCTGTAGAGGTGTATAACATCCGTACAGACTACTGGACCACAGTGGCACCCATGACAACTCCACGCTGCTATGTGGGAGCCACCGTCCTTAGGGGACGACTATATGCCATTGCAGGGTAAGATCTCAACATTAAAAATACATAAAGGCGGATAGCAGAGCTAGAACTGGTAGACAAGAAATGACGCATTTATAGTGTACTATAGGTCACCTCTGGGTGATATTTAAATTGAAGTGGACTTGACATTGAACCATAAGTAACACCACATATAAAACAGGATGTATGTTAATGCATGTAGCATTAACAAAGTCGTGTCTGTGCACAAAAACTAAGTGTCTTTCATCTTCTCCATTGGCAGATACGATGGTAACTCCTTGCTCAGCAGTATCGAATGTTATGACCCAGTCCTGGACAGCTGGGAGGTAGTGACCTCCATGGCTACACAACGTTGTGATGCAGGGGTTTGTGTGTTACGTGAGAAATGAGAACATCACTGTCGGACACTTTAAACTGGCAGAGACACATGGAGGAAGATTTTGTGGTGGTGATTGGCAGCTAACATCTGAGACTGGTCTACTACGTGCCACATGTATTAGCACGGAAGAGCAAGCAAACTGGAAATGCAGATCAAATGACTATCCTTTTCGTATTTCTGCTCTAGTCCTTTCTTTTGGACATTAGTTCTATTGTTGTCCTTACATAAATGTAACCTTAGTGATGCAGTCAATACGTGTGGCCTGCCAAGATGTCTTCGCTCTCCATACATGACCCTGTGGTTCGGTGGTGACTGTGGTTACATGTGAGGTTTGTGTGGATGAGTCTACAAAAGTGCAATATTTTTTTTGATCTGCTGCTGTAAAAGACTGAAAAATGCAGAAGAACACTATGTGTGCTTCGGCCGTTGCTGCTATATGCCTTATTGCCTTTGTGGCAAATACTTTACCAAATCAAACCACGGGAAGTGATATCATTGTCCTTTCTTGCATTTATGATCTCCCAGCCTGTCCTTTGTAAAGCAAGAGCCCTGCTCATTGCCTCACAGTTAAAGGTACAGTAAGTTTCAGTTAAAACTGAACAAAGAAATGAATATTAAGAAAAATTTATATCAACACCGAGAGGTGGAATTTGTTTCTGCTGATGAGGGGAAGTGAGGGCTTAAGGCAGTGTATGTGTTGGGGAAAATGCCTTTTCCACAGTGGTCGTGTGGCCAGATTTGTTAGTAGTTATGTTGCTAGCAATGTGTCAACGATGACGTATATGACAAAAAACATTGGGTGGTACCTTTAAGTCTGTGTGATTGTCATACCATTTTTGCTGTCTTTTTATGCATTGGATGCATCAAATGCATTCAGCTGTGAATCAGAGTGATTGGGGGAATTTACTCCTGCATCAGCTGTTGGTCAAACATTGAACACAAACATTATGTGAAGTATTAGTATTGTCCTGTAGATATGTACCCATTATTCAGAGTGATCGATGAGCAGTGGTTTGCAATGTATTGCGGCATGTATGGTGTGCTGATGTAACTGGACTGATACAATTGTGATGTTTGCCACCAAGATAAAGAAATGTAATAAATTGTACATCATTTAACATCTATGGAGTGGCCATTCTTGCCCTGTCATGTTATGCAGCTGCTTTCATTTTTAACTACAGCACACTCGCATGTGCACAGTGGTTCTGATACACTATATGGACAAAAGTATTGGGACACATGTTTTTCAGGGTTTTGGTTAGGCCCTTTACTTCCAGTGAAGGGCAATCTGAATGCTTCAGCAGACCAAGACATTTTGCACAACTCCATGCTTCCAATTTTGTGGACACAGTATGGGGAAGAACCCTTTCTATTACAGCGTGACTGTGCCCCAGTGCACAAAGCAGTGTCCATAAAGACATGGTTGGGTGAGTTTAGTGTGGAAGAACTTGCCTGGCCTGCACAGAGCCCTGACCTCAACACCATCCGACACCTTTGGAATGAACTGGAACAGAGATGGCGAACAAGGCTTTCTCGTCCTAACATTGGTGCCTGCCCTCGTAAATGCTCTACAGAATAAATGGCCTTAAATGCTCTACGGAATACATTTTGCCAAGAAAACTCCAACATCTTCTGGAAAGCCTACCAAGAAGAGTGGAAGCTGTTGTAACTGTAAAAGGGGGGGGGGGAGTCCATTTTAAAATCTATGTATTTGCAAGGTCATTGGTGTAATGGTCAGACGTCCCAATACTTTTGTCCATATAGTGTAACTTGTTTTGAACGAGCTCCAACTGACAGGGTCTGCGGAAATACCTGGTCGAGTTCAAAAGATTTCAAATGTATAGAGACCCTCCCCTTTTTTTCTTTACGAGCGTAAATACGTGAGTAAAGGAGGCATATGAGTCTTTTAGTTTCGCCATGTTGTGAGGCAGTATATGTGACAGTGCGTTAAACTGGAAAATTTCGATAAAATGTTAGAGGAACTGTTAGGGACTCTTTTAAAAGTTTATTCGGTTACACCAATAGGAGGCGTCCTTGAAGGCGCTGGCCTATAGCGTTTCAGCACTGCAGGCGCGAGACCGCAGGAGTCTGTCTATAAAAGCTGGAGCCCGGGGTCAGTCCGTACTGCTGTGTTGGCGGAGACACGTTGCGCGTCTACAGTCGACGGAGCGCTGAACTTGTCGGTTTCAATCCAAACTAAAATTATTTTCTTTTTTCCCCTTTCAAAGGCTCTAGTATATCTTAATCCTTACCCAACATGGTGAGTTTCATTCTTCTCTATTTTTAAAAAAATGCTACCATTCTCAGCTTGTCGGCAAAGGCGCCAAAATGCTTTACATTCTTTCAGATGAGGCTCGTTTTTCTTATCTTTTTCTAAGACGACAAAAAATATATACTTTGGAAAGAGTTTAGTCTCTAATAAGAAACTTATTTACCTGTAAAGACTAACTTTGAAAATTTTTAAAGTTAATGTATTATTTGAAGTCATTCATTCTTTCATTCATTTATAAAAATGGGAAAATAAAGTTTATGTAATGAATCGCCTTGGTGTTTTGTAACTCGAAATGTTTTGATCTTAGTGTGACGAGGCTGAAACTGCCTACTTTTTTTCCCTTCCACCTTAAAATTGTGTTGCAACTGCTGCCTAATGCCTGGTGTTAAAGTGGAAGTGCACTTTAAGGTGGAACTAAGGAGTGACTCGAGCTCGCGGTGTGGAGGTCTTTGGAGGGACTGGTGTGGCGGGTTTTGACTTCTTTGGAGGCACTGCGTTGGAGAGTTTGGAGGGACTGGTGTGGAGGGTTTTGACTGGTTTGGAGGGACTGGTGTCTTAAAGGAGGCCCCTCTGGTCCTCTGAGCCAAGCAGGAAGGAGAGAGTGGGGGATGGGAGGAGGCCCACACTAAAGCAGACTATCTAGCGTGGTTAAGGACGCTTTAGTTGTTTTTGGCTCTAACTTTGTTGGTGGCCGTCGTGTGACTTCTGTATCAAAAATGAAGCCTTTCCTTCCCTGTCGCCCATTTTGACTGAAGTCTCGCGATGTCAGAGTTGCCAGAGCGTCAGACGGCCTCGTGGGCGGCAGGGTGAGACTTTGCCCCAACATGTGCTGATCCTGGACTCAGTTTTAATCATTTTGTCGTTCGTCTGTGTGTAACATGGGCATTACGTCGGCACTGGAGTCTCAAATGTTATGTTTAATGAGTTAAACCCTCTGTCAATCACAAAGTGCTTTCTTAAAGAACAAGGAAGAAAATTTTTTTTCTTCCCAAAATGTAATTTGACACGCCTCTCGCCTCTGCCCTTCATTTTTATCTTCTCCAGATCATAATTCCTGCTGAGAATTCCAGAGCCAACCCTTTTTCATTTAGTACCACCCTTGATTAGCCAACCTCTGTTCCTTCACACCTTTCTGTAAAATCATTAAAGCTAACATTAAGTCCGTTTTTATCATTGAGCTTGTGTGCTGTACTCTAGATTCTGCGATCTTCCAGGTGGTTTCTGTATTTATCTTTATGACCAAACTGACTTTAGTTTCAAGTACATCTGTGTGACTCCAGGCTGCATTTCTGAGTCTACTTTAAAATAAGGCTGGGAGAGGGTCACAGGGGTCAGCATTGTTCCAGACATACCATGGGTTTGGAATTTAAAAAATGCCCCCTTTTAAAATGTCTCTCCTGGACGGTGCCCTTGGTCTCCTTTCTGTGCTGACTTGTGTTTCCAAATGATGGTGTAAGTGCTGGTAGGTTGGCATTGTGTATGTGCGGTCTTCTGATGAGTATTAATGCTATTCCAGAATTTAATACTTATAAGTAGGCCAAAAATGTGTAAAGCTCTAGAAATTGATTCAAGCTTTTTGCAGATTTGCTGTTTCAGACAGTTGTCATTACTGCTGTTGTTGGCCTACAGAGAGAGTGCATCTCAATCCATGTTGGCCAAGCTGGCATTCAGACTGGCAATGCATGTTGGGAGCTCTTCTGTCTGGAACATGGCGTGGGGCCTGACGGTGTGATGCAGGATGTGGTTTCGTTGCCCAACTCCCGTCAGGACCCCTTCAACACCTTTTTCAACACAGGCAGCTCCGGCCGCCATGTGCCTAGGGCCATATTTGTGGACCTGGAGCCCACCGTGGTGGGTAAGCATCCAGTTTTAACTGTTTGTTTGTTTTTTTTTCTTCTCCTTTTCCCTTGCATGGTGTGGGTGTGCAGCGTGAGTGCATCTCTATCCACGTGGGCCAAGCTGGTGTGCAGATTGGAAATGCATGCTGGGAGTTGTACTGCCTGGAGCATGGCATCCAACCTGATGGCAATATGCCAAGTGACAAGACCATTGGTGGCGGGGATGACTCCTTTAACACTTTCTTCAGTGAGACTGGCTCTGGAAAGCATGTGCCACGAGCTGTGTTTGTGGATCTGGAGCCTGCAGTCATTGGTAAGTGGCCATGTGTGGTGGTGGTGGTGGAAGCAGAACATTCATTTCATTAATGACCTTGATAGTTAACAATGCTATTTAATGGAATTTGTTGTATGTACCTAAGTAGGATTACAAGTATTGATTAACTAATTATGGTTCTAGACTAAACCATTGAATTTTAATTGGAAACTTAAGCTGGGTCAAAAGGATAGGCTGAGTATGTAGAACTTAGTAGAACTATTCGTCATAAACTAACTTTACTAACAAAAAAGGTTCACAAATAGGACTAACTCCATTTCTGGTAGAATCTTAATCTATTAGCAGCTCTTAATTTTAAGTCTAGGTTTACTAGTGCGAGGGACGTGGTTTCTTGTAGTCTACAAAGCACCCATGTACGTCACTCTGTAAGACTGTCTGCCAAATGCTGTAAATGTGAACATAAAACTGTATTACAGATGAGGTGAGGAGTGGCACATACAAGCAGCTCTTCCACCCAGAACAGCTCATCTCCGGAAAGGAGGATGCAGCTAATAACTATGCCCGTGGCCACTACACTGTTGGCAAAGAGATCATTGATGTGGTCCTGGAGCGTGTTCGCAAACTGGTAAGATGTTTATTTTAGGATTATTTCCCAGACTTTACACATTTATTTGCACAATTAAATATTTATGCCAGTGTGGCTTGTGGAGTACTGATTTCATATTTTTCATTTCAATACATTTTAAAGAAGCCAGGATTTGGCCTTGGACAATTAAGTCTAGGTTAACTAAACTGCAAAAAAAAAAAACCCAAAAAATAGATGCTAATGAATTTTTATGATTTACGTGACATGGAAATGGGGGAGGACTTTTGTTTTCTGGATTTTTCTTAAATCCAGTGTCATGAGATTCTGCAAATCTGTGCTTACTTTTTCCCCATAGACTGACCAGTGCACAGGTCTCCAAGGTTTCCTCATCTTCCACAGCTTTGGTGGAGGCACTGGTTCTGGTTTCACCTCCCTGCTGATGGAGCGCCTGTCTGTTGACTATGGCAAAAAATCAAAGCTGGAGTTTGCCATCTATCCAGCACCACAGGTCTCCACTGCTGTGGTTGAGCCTTACAACTCAATCCTGACCACCCACACCACTCTGGAGCACTCCGACTGTGCCTTCATGGTTGACAATGAGGCAATCTACGATATCTGCCGCAGAAACCTCGACATCGAGCGCCCCACCTACACCAACCTCAACCGGCTCATTGGCCAAATTGTGTCCTCGATCACTGCCTCTCTTCGTTTTGATGGAGCCCTGAACGTGGATCTGACTGAGTTCCAGACCAACCTGGTGCCTTATCCCAGAATACACTTCCCCCTGGTCACCTACTCGCCGATCATTTCTGCCGAGAAGGCCTATCACGAGCAGTTGTCTGTTGCTGAGATTACCAGCGCCTGCTTTGAGCCGTCCAATCAAATGGTGAAGTGCGATCCCCGTCACGGCAAGTACATGGCTTGTTGTATGCTGTATCGTGGTGATGTTGTACCCAAAGATGTGAACGCTGCCATTGCCAACATCAAGACCAAACGCTCCATCCAGTTTGTGGACTGGTGCCCAACTGGTTTCAAGGTGAGAATGAGTGTATACTATATTGACTTAACATCAGAAAAGTACAGATAAGAATATTACTGTTTATAGCTATGTGGTGGACATTTGTCCATTTCATTGATAACAGTACCTCATACAGTGCCATAAATCCAAATCTGTTTGATATTGAGTTTGAAGCAAGACTGAGATCTTTATTAACTGGTAATGTATAAGTGTTTGGGCTACATCAGCCTTGCCATTTATGTTCAAAAGTAAGGAACCCATCATGTCTTGGCAGTTAATTTTGCAAATAACATTTTACTTGGTGTTCATTTAAAACTAGGAGTGATTAAATGGAACTCTGTTTTTGTTTTGGGTGTATTTAAAAAAAATTAAAAAAAAAAATGCATGTCTTTGTGCTAGGTTGGCATCAACTACCAGCCTCCCACAGTGGTCCCTGGTGGAGATCTGGCCAAAGTGCAGAGAGCTGTGTGCATGCTGAGCAACACCACAGCCATTGCTGAGGCCTGGGCCCGTCTGGACCACAAATTTGACCTCATGTATGCCAAGCGGGCCTTCGTGCATTGGTATGTTGGTGAGGGCATGGAGGAGGGTGAGTTTTCTGAGGCCAGAGAGGACCTCGCAGCCTTGGAGAAAGATTATGAAGAGGTGGGCACAGAGTCTGTTGAAGATGAGGAGGAGGGAGAGGAGTATTAATCTTCAAGAGACCAGCAGCAGTAGAAGTTGGTGGTACTTTTACCTCTCCGGTGCCAGGTTGTCACACCGTGTCCCGAAGAAAGGGAACAATTCTCTTGTCTCTTCTTTCTTTGTATGTGTTTTATCCTGTCCTTCAGTCAGTGGTGTCATTCCTCCATTTTCTTGCATCTTCACTTAAGCCTTGCTGAGTTGCCAATGGTGTCTTGGTTTTGTACAATTTCTTTACTCCTAACACTGCTGATGTCCTTGTTGGAAATGTTGCAACTGACTGTGCAATATTCTGTTTCTGAATAAATTTCATTAAAAAAAAGCTAAAGGTATTACAGTACTGAATGCAAAGTGTCTTAATTTTAAATGTCTTTTACAATTGTATTTTGTCTAATTTGCTAGCTATGTGGAGCCACATGCTAATCAACTCTTCCATTATACTTAAGACTATGGGCTTTCAATCAGCCAAAGTCAAGGACAGCAGATGTGAGGAACTTTCATTTAACTATTTGTATGCAGCCAGATTCTTCTTTCCATATAAATGCACTTCGTTTTAATCTAGAGTGTTTCAGAATCTCTGAAATTGAACTTTGCTGGCCATTTTGCCCACAGTCAGATTCTAATACACCAACTATAATGAGGGGTTTTTTTTTTTGTTGTTTTGTTTTTTTTCCCCCAGAAGAGCAGTTAACTCATGCGTTTACAGTTGCGGGTTGTGATGTGTCTGGGTATGTTGGGCTGTTTTTTAAAACCTGGACTCTTGCACATGGATGTCTATAATAAAACAGAATTTTGATATATACATCACATGAACTGCCACCATACAATTTTATAGATCAAATGTTATTAAATGAAATTATTTAAACCAACATCCTCTTTTCACATAGTTTACTATAATAAATGTAGAAGCATGTGTGGCTGTGCTTGTCAGAGAATGCACTAGGATTTGGAAATATGCTGTAATGTGACCTGCTATAATCATGTTAGTTTTCTTTAGAGCACCTTAATGCAATTCAAAGGAAGGCCTATACACTATGTGGACAAAGATATTGGAACACCTGTTTTTCTATTCCAGCATGACTGCCCCAATGCACAAAGCAATGTCCACAAAGACATGGATGAGTTCAGTGTGGAAGAACTTGACTGGAATAGATAGTGAGCAGAACATCAGTGCCTGACCTCATGAATGTTTTACAGAATGAATGGGCACAAATTCCCACAGAAACTCCAAAATATTGTAGAAAGCCTTCCAAGAAGAGTGGAAGCTGTTACAGCTGCAAAGGGGGGACCAACTATGGATCTGAATGCAATGTCTTTGAAGTCCCTGCTGGTGTAATGGCCAGGCATCTCAGTAGTGTATCTTTTGGGGCAAATCTGTCTTATTTGCACCACTTGCACCAATAAATCCATTTGGCACAAATAAAAATGACCAGCAGGTTGTACTTGAGTGATTGTGCTCTTGGCAATGAGGGTAGGAGTCTCTACGGCTTAGACCGATCCTACAATACCAAGCTTGTATCAAAATTAGGATTTAACAGTCTAAACCTATTTAGCTTTGGGTGGGTTACTTTATTAATCACTTTTCTTCCATGGACTTTGGTACTTTTATTCATGCCGCAGCACTTTTTTCCTCTTCACTATCTCACTACCGGACCCGCCCATTCCGCAACGTCATGTTTCTCGTAAGAATACTGACCAATCAACTGCTCCACAGCGTCTATTTAAAGAACAAGTCCCGGCCTCCGTAAGCTGTCACCTGAAGGTATTCATCCGCGGAAGTAAATACTATTATGTGGGATATAAAATGATTGGGGTGGATTAATGAATAAAACTCTCAAACTGGGTCACCACGACAGGGATCTCACTGCTTCATACTTACAATGCTTTACTAAAAAATAACGAATGCATAAATAACGAATTAATAAGTAATCTGTTCTCATATCTAATCCATAATGCCTATTTTACTCATGCATCACAAAAATAAGACTTCTGTCATATGGAGTCATTGCAGCTCATTCTTAGATCTCAGAGTTACCTTTTGGAGCCTGTTTCCTTCGAGTAAACAGCACGGAAGCTGTAAATTATAAACACACGAAACGGTTTTTTTTCCATAACAAAAACGTTTTCAAAAATTGTATTAACTCAGTGAGACCGTACGAAAAAAATACTTCTTTTGCTCTCTGTCTTGCAAAGTCAGGCGTGAACTTGAGGTTCTAGCACCCTTGTAATGTATGTTATATATGTAAAGCTCCTTATAATCGGATAAATGGGTATACATGTTAATCTAATGTTTCTAAAAGCATTTAGAAGCACTCCATCTTGGTGATGTGAAGATTTAGTAAGTAATTTATAAGCTCTGCAGGGTTAGTCGGTTTCTATTTGTTTGGGCGGATGTGGTGAGTGCCTAAGAGCAATCGTCTCACGGTGTGTGTGTGTATGTGAGTGAGTGTGTGTTTGACTAAGCCAGTGTATGTTGATGGTGATTGTTCGAGTGACTGGGAGCTAGAGCGAGGAGATATCAGAAGGCTTGGAGCAGAGGGCCGATCCTGAGAGCCAGTGTCTGTCCCCTGGGTGTCCAGCTGCACCGGGAGCTCCAGGATGAGCCAGCCGCGGCCGGGCGAGTTCACGCCGCCTCCGGAGTGCCCGGTCTTCGAGCCTAGTTGGGAGGAATTCGCGGATCCTTTCGCCTTCATTAATAAGATACGACCCATCGCGGAGAAAACCGGCATCTGTAAAGTCCGTCCTCCTCAGGTGAGTGCTCCTAATGAGTGAGAGCCCGATTTTGGCCATTTTCTGGCTCTAATCGGTCCGATAGAAGCTACAGCCTCTTAGCTTCAGATTTAAAGGGAAAATTTTCAACATGGCGCCGTGGTGACAGCACTAGCTAAGCCAGCTGCTTTTGCTTTGTGTTCCTTCTGTGATGAGATCTGACCAAACCTGGAACTGTTATCTAATCATTACATTAGTTTAGATAATTATGTGCCCTAACACACCCACATATTACCCACATAACCTACATTTACTGCAAGTTAGGGGAGTAAATATTAAAAGTGATTGTGAAGGAAGATGGGAGCTTTGCTAGTTAAGGAGGATAACCACTTCTCTTCATATGTCAGATTCTCCTCTTTCAGACACAAAAAATCTCATCAAACGACTCTTAATTGGAAATTTAGTGTTGCTGTGGATAAATATGCAAACTCTGACATGTGGTGATCCTTTTGTTTGTTATGATCCAGTACACTAGTATTAAATGTTCAATTACACATGTACTACTGGAGAAAAATAATGGCTTGTCTTACAACACCCTTGGTAAGTTTATCCTGCAGTTTGGAAACGCTGATAAGATTAGGTTTGGGTTGTTTGTAGTCTAGGCAGTCCTCGTTTTTGATGAACAGATAACAGATAAGCCAACATTTTGAGAAGGATGGGGAAAGTAGTTGGTAAATCAACCCTGTGAAAAGTTGCCACACATCCACACACAGTGGAAGAGGCAAGAGTAGCCGGTGACAAAAGGTTTGGCCAAGAAAACTACGTTAGTCTTGCTGTGTTTTTCGACATGTCCACTTTTTTTGGTTTTGTTTCTGTAGCTTCTCAGTTCAGATGATCCGCTGCTGTTCTGTGCCCTTTTGAGAAAAAAAAATCTTTGAAGAGCTAGTTAAAAGAGAATTCATTTTGTATGGTAACACAAACACACACCACACACACATACACACACACACACACACACACAGAGGCCACATTGAAAAGGGACACAACGCACTGGTACATCACTGTGACATTGAAGTTTTGACTTCGAAAGAGGACCCTCCGTCAAGGCTTTTCAGTCTCTTTCGCTTCATTTGGTTACACTTCACACGATTTTTCTACTCCTGATGATTTTTGTGGCTTCGTTTTTGGACCATCGTGGCTTTTTCTTCTTCATGCACATCCATTCACCAACTGCAGGCTCCGTGAGACGGTATTACGTAAACACCCCACGTTACCGTCAAGCCCTGGGAACAATTGAGCACTGCTGTAATATTACACTGTTGGTCCATTTTTTATTATTTTAATTTTCTACTCTCTGTTTATTAATTTTTTCCAAGATTCTCCCTAAAAATGGTCTGAACTGAGTGATGTTACATGACGACCCCCAACGACTCTTTCTTTTCCGCCATTTCAGTAATCACATGGCATCTTTATACTAATAATAAATAAATGAATAAAGGGGATTCATCATTAAAATGTCCATTAAAAAAAAAAATGTGTGTGAGAATAAAACACCATAACGCATGCTCAGAAATGCCCTCGCTACGTGACACGTTCCACGGATTCAGGTCGAGGGGAAAGTGAAAACAACACGATGCAAAATGGGGCCGTCTTTTTGTTTTAATGAAGCAAATGTCCATTAAAACACAGTTTACAAGGACGGAAACACTTCAGACGCTTAAACACAACACACCTTTAGACAATTGATTCCAAACGCCAGGCACCCAGAAGACGCGGTATATTTTTATTTATTTATATTTTTCGACCGTGTCTCCTGCAACCCTTCACGTTCACCCCGTCTTTTAGTGTTGCTATAGAAAAGTGAGCCGCTGTCTTTTAGATTTGGACCACACAGTCCAACGTCAACGTGGATTTTTGTTGTTGTTGTTGCTCAAAAGCTCTTCCTCACATCCCCCAAACCTCTTTTCGAGGTGTCAGACATCCTCAACCCCCGCCTGAGATGATAATTTCGACGAAACCAACGTGTTTTTTGCCATTTTTGTTGGGAATCCACTCAACAGGCCCTGTTTATGGGTGGTGTCCTCCATGTTGCCTTTGTGGAGTGAGTGGACCATCTGGCCATTTTGTGTATCTACACCACAACTGTTATGGACCAAGTGCAGATAAAAATGTGCAGATTGGGTCTTTCCTTCAAATCCTGCTTGCCCTTACCCCATCTCTTACTTTAAATGTGTATGGAAAAATGTACACCAATGCTTAAACCCCAGAAGGTTTATGTAAACACACATTTAACTACAGTTGATGTACATCTAACTCTCAGTGGTTCTGTAGTGTTTACATACATTCAGTGGTTTCATTATTCTGCTTTCATTTCTATAACACCCACGCACGCCTTCTATTACATTATACAGGCGGTCTTTACAGGGTTTGTTGCAGTGGTCTGTGATGTTATAAATTACAACTTTCTACCCTGGTAATTATTTTCAAAATAATTTTCATTTCTGTAATTGTTGAATTATAGTTGTTCACACAGACGAACTAATAACATTACTCGGAGACATTAGCGTATTCATTTTATGTAGATTACACATTTGCTTTCAGCACTGTGCATTAATTTATAAAGCAAGATGGATGGATGGATGGATAGATAGATCATTGTTTTAAACTGTGTGTTTGTGCTGTGTATTGTTGCTGTGTAGCTCTGTCTTTTGAAAGCATCAGGGGTCGGGATAAGGGGTGTGGGGGCACAGGCGGAGGGATGTGAGGGGGCTGGTGGGAAAAAGACTCTAGAAAGTGTGAGAAAACAGTTGTTTATGCCGTGTTAGTTTTAATGAAATGGAAAGGAGATTGGCTGACTGTGTCTTTATTTTAGACAGTCACTGTAGGTCTGTTTGAAAGAGAGAGAGTACTGTTGAAAGCTCGTTTAATGTAAATTTAAGTATTTGATATGTTCTAGTAAGGTTTCCACAGCAGATGGTGTAGTTTACATTTCGACAGAGGAAGTGGTTTTGTCGATAGCTCACCTACGCGGTTACAAAAGAGGAAGTGTGCCGTTGTGTATGCGTCTCAGTTTTAGAAAGTACGAAAAGAGACGCGATGTAATGACCCACAGACAGTTACCTGTGCTGCTAGCTGTGGTCAAGTCAGAGTTTGTTTCAGTGTGGCGGCTTTTAGTGCAGGAGCAAACCTGAAATTAGATTTTACTTGTACATTTAGAAGTGCAGCCGCAGTTAAAAATAGGCCTACTTCTTGAATTGCCTTAAGTGCAATACAATGGTCTAATTCTGCTACTTCACTCCTTTTAACGCCAGTTTCACAATGATTTCCCAAGCAGTAATAACATGTTTATATGAAGTTAGTCATTCAGTTAAAGGAAGCCCTGTTTCTTATGAGTGAAAGGATTTGATAGGCTCTCTTGTGCTGTCACTCAAAGATTTCTGGGGTTTTTTTTTTTTTTTTTTTTTAGATGGATGGAACCACTAAGCATTCATTCCATGTTCTTCCAGTTATTCCAGTTTTCTGTTCTGTATACTTGTGGTGGAAGGAACATTCTGGATCAGCCTGTACTTTTCATTTTGCCTTATCAAGATGACATGACACGGAATGTATGAATATTTTGGTGAAATATTTTAGTTACATTTTGCATCGTTTTTACATTTGCATCTCTCTTTTACATCCATTTATTGTTGTTTTAAATGCCCCCTGTCTCTGGAGGACCAAAGGCCATTTGTGTGAACCAATAGGCTCTAATAGAACCTCACCGGTGAACCCTCCCTACACATGCATATCAATAACCTCTTTTACACATGGAGGCTAACTCAGGAATGTAATGGCTCATTGCCAGACTAGGGCCCATATGTGAAGGAGAGTTTGTGATATTGTGTCAAAGATGTTTTGTAGGTCTTTAGGTCAAGATTTTATTCTCCAATTAATATGGGCACAAACAATGCTTGAAGTAGATGTGGAAACTACAATTAACAAATTGTGCTGTATGCTTCTATTTTACCAAAGTTTAATGTGAACCAGGGATGTAGTGTCCTTAAATGGGAGAAATGCTGCCCACCATTTTAAAAAGCAGTGTTTTGAATGGGGGTGGCAGTGTGTGTTCAGTTAGAGAAGAGTGTTATATTTCTGGCACAAAGTAGACCTATATATCAGCAGTCCTGGAGGGCCAGTGTCCAGAACTGTTTGGGAGATCCCCTCCTCAAACAAACTCACTAAAGCTAGCAATTAACAGGTGAGGTGAACCAGGTGTGTTTGAACAGGGAAATCACAAAACTGTGCTAGAAGCCGGTTCTCTAGGACTTATCATCATAACAAAAACCATGAATCTTTAAAACAGTGACTTGATAGTTGAAAAAAAACAACAAAACCTTAACATAGATTGTCAAAGATTTTATTCCAAGCTATTCTAGTCTGTTTCTGTGAGTTCCTTTGTCATGAAACAATAGTAAATGGACAAAAGGCGTTTTAATGTTTCACAGGGAATATGCTTTTCTTTTGTGAGATATTGGCTTCATTTGGACCTTTTATTAATAAGTATTCATCTCTGGCATTTGCTGTTTTTCATGGGTGGAGTTTATGGCCAACAGTGGTTGCACTTCAAATCACAGGCTGGTCATAAAACATGCTTTTATTAAAAAATACTTTGTTTAAATATAACTGCTCAGATGCGCACAGCTTTAACTGTATTTTTCTCTTTGTTAGTTGTTATCTCTGTAGGAGCATTAACTGCTGTTTTCTAATCAAAGGCACCATATTTTAACTGGTATTTTAGCACTCTCACATGTGTCTGTGCCAAAAAATATTGTTTGGCCTAAAATGTGTTTCTTAATCCATTCTTGCTCAAGCCATGTGAGGCAAAATTATTCCTCCCAAAAATCATACCTTTTTTAGAATCACCACTGTTTTATGACTTGAATAGGTTCACTGGTGGTTTTAGATAATGAATAAAATATTTATCTTGTATACATGGCGGTCACTGTAGGAAGAATACATAACCACCACTGTAGGAAGAAATCCAAGTCAGCAGGTTTCTTTACTGTGAACCATTTCACATCCAGTGGGTCTGAATGGCTTTGTTTATGTCTCAACAATTGAATCAGGCAGACATTTTGAAAAAGGGGGATTCCCACACTGTGTTGTACTTGCTTCATGTGTGAAAAATAAAACTAGTGATTAACCTCATGTGGAGCTGCTGTCATGCTTTTGCAGTGTTTTACAATTACAGCCACTGTTACTATAGCATGTGATGCAAAAGAAAATGAAACCATGTCAAAATTCCTGGTTTAATGGTTTCTAACGCGTATGTTTTGAGAAGTGTGGAAAGCGTCAAGTTTACAGCAGCGCGAACAGGCCCAGTAGAGCAATTTGGCAGTGTGTGTTTTATAAAGGATAACATTTGTGCTATATACATTTGGCTATATTTGGTTTGTTAAATCCTCTGTTGTTTTTTGTGTGTGTTTCTGTGTAGGATTGGCAGCCTCCGTTTGCCTGTGATGTTGACAGACTCCATTTCACTCCTCGGATCCAGAGACTCAATGAGTTAGAGGTAATTTCACACCAAATTTCACTTTCTCTGAGTAAGTGTGTCATGTGGGTGAGGGGATGCGTGGTGGTTGGGAAGTAATGTGTGTGTGTCGGGGGGGGGGGTGTGACTGTAGGGTTCTGTTGTGTTTTCTTTTCAGTAAAATTGTCCTGAGGAGCTTCAGTGATACTTGGCTTTACGCTAGTCATAGGTCTCCATTAGAAAGCAGTGATCAGCAGATTTTAGGTCTTTTCAAATCTGTGTGTATTGTCCTACATATCATTCGGAGATTGGTTCACCAAAGAAGAACATAGTTAATCATTATCATTCTGTATTCTTTTGTTTTGGTTATTCATGTCTTTTTCTTTGTCTTCCCCTCTTGTCCTGTCCTGTATTGCTCTCTGACCCACAGGCCCAGACTCGGGTCAAGCTTAATTTTCTTGACCAGATTGCGAAGTTCTGGGAGCTTCAGGGATGCGCACTCAAAATTCCACACGTAGAGCGAAAGATATTAGATCTGTACCACCTCAACAAGGTAAGGGCAGCAGAGGCAGCTGAGTATTTCCATCGCTTAGAGTTGTTTCCGGGAATGCGAAGGTGTTCCCTACCTTTGCACATAGTGTATATACATACTATGTAGTATCTTTAATATGTAGTAAGCGTGTTTATCTCTCTCTCTCTGTCTCTCTCTCTCTCTCTAGCTGGTTGCAGATGAAGGAGGTTTCGATATAGTTTGTAAGGAGCGTAAATGGACAAAGTTAGCCATGGCAATGGGCTTCGCCCCTGGCAAGGCGGTTGGTTCGCACCTGCGGGCACATTATGAAAGGATCCTCTACCCCTATAACCTCTTCCAGTCTGGGGCCAATCTGCTGGTGTGTACTTTCATGGCACTCTAAGTATTTTAAATAGCTCCTTCTAGAATTCTTTGTAAGTCCACTAAGACAAAAAAGGTCAATCTGGACTAAATATTTTGTGAGTTGAGTATTTTTTTTGTTTAAGAAGCACAATGTTTTTTAAAGATCATCAATTCTGTTACCTCACATGTAACAGACGGCCAGTGTGCAAGAATATCTAGTGCAGGAGTACTTAATCCTGGTCCAGGCCAGTTCCAGCACATCTTAAATCAGGTGTGTTACGTTAGGATAGGGTTGGAGGGAACATTTCTTAGACAGGGATTGAGCACCCTTGATCTAATGTCCCCACTTAGCATATGAAGTCATGCCATGCGTGCTTTCCATTAGCTATTCGCATGTAAGTAATGCATTTACAGTTATCTGCTCTAGACCATCAAATCAAAACGAACAGTTAGAAGACTCTTTCCGAAACTTTTCTGGTAAAAACAAACAGTGGCTTGCAGTGGACAGCAATGATGTTCATGAAGTTTGCTGAAAGTAATAGTTACTACTATGTAATATATTAAGGCTGTTGAAACAAGTACTCTGTAAATTGTATGCATTCAGAAGTTTTATTTGGGGAATTTAAACATCCCAGCCTTAATATGAGATTGGTTTGCAAGTGTCTGTAGTGAAAAAGCAATAGAAATAGAAAACATTAACAGTGTTATGAAGTAGAAGTACATGTAGGCCTGCATTAATACATTCTTTCTTCAATTCAGCCCTAACTTTGCAACTTTTCACTCCACCATCGAATATTCCTCTGCAAGAGGAGCCATTTGATTGGATGCTGGTGACCTTGGGGCCCGAGGTCACCTAAATTCTTGTATAACTCTCGGCCCTTTCTCTTGCCCAGGCACAAGAGCTAGCAGCCAAACTGATGAGTTTTGGGGCAGCTCCTGAGCAGGAGAAGGTATGTTTGCTTTTCTGATCCGCGCCTGACAGAATTTAATGTTGGAGGTGGCTGTGATATATTGGGCCTGTATAAGCTGTGAACTGCTTACAAATAGCATGTTGGGAAATTTTTCTACAAGATCTTTCAGATCTCCCTATGGATTATTGACAATGGTTACTACCTTCAGGACCTGATCAATGCAAAGACATTGTCATTAAATTATTAGAATACTGAATGAAAAAACAATAGAACAGTAAATTTCCTGTGAAATTCTGTCACCTTTAAACATCTCTCTTTTCACCCCTTTTGTTTTTCAAAAGTCACCTTTTGCTACTCTTTTTAGTCCCTGCCCCTTCAAACCTGCCAATATTTTGGTTTAGTGTTGTAACAGGGGGTGGGCTGGTATTTGTGTGATTGGCAGACTGTGACCTCTTTTGAACCCTTAGCACACTACCCCCAGTCATTTCACACCCCTACTATGCTGCCAAATGCCACATTTCTGTTGATAGTGAATGGATAGATCATTGTTATTTAACTCATTTTCATTCCTAATTTGTGTTTTCCTACCCCTTTTCTACACCCCCCTCCTTTGCCCTCTCGCAGTCTTAACCTGGTTTCAGTTGGGAGTAAGCTCTTAAACCACCAGCTGTTCTCTCTCTCGATCGCTCTCTCCTTCTCTCTCTCTCTCTCTCTCTCTCTCTCTCCTTCTTTCTCCCTCACTCTCTCTCTAT
>JBBIGA010000016.1:13461070-13483507 GCA_037576975.1 Alestes dentex | reverse complement strand
TTGGGGAGCTTTTTTTTTTTTTTTTTTTTTTTTTTAATCAGAGGGTGTATGTTTACGTATTGTGAAGATGCTCTGACCGAGTTATCTAGCCATCAAAATTTGGCCCTTTTCAAAGTCACTCAGATCCTTACGCTTGTCAGTTTTTCCTTCAAGAAGTGAAAAAGGGAAAAAGGAAAATGCACCAGGAAAATCATTGCCCAGGTGTCTGACATGCCCAGTAAATGCAGTCGGTGCCCAACAAAGCAGTTTAGCACTGCATGAATGTACATGACATTTGATGTTCATGTGTATTTCTGGACAGAACTGAGTGGCCTACTGTGATAAAGACTACTATTCCTACGTTTGTCTGAGGAACACACACACACACTCACACAGAGCTCAGATGTTTCCTACTGTCTGACTGCATCTGTTTCCTCAGCTCTGTTTGAACAATGAGCAGCCAGGGGCTGTTTCTGGAAACTCCAGCTGAGGAAACTTCTGCACTTACATTGCTTTGAAATCCATGTGTGCCATAATAGGATACTCGTCATTAGGGCAAGGGGTGTTCTCATTGTGTCCAAACACCTACTGTATCACTGTTAACTCAACAGAAAACACTGTTTACATGCCGACCATCTAAAGCTCTTGTAAGAAGAGCAGCTACGATGATCCACTAAGAGTCTGTTCAAAATACACGATACTGGGCTCACTTTCTCATGTTTGTAATACAGAAAGTGAACAGGTGATGGAAACTTTTGTTTCATTAAAGCAACAACACATATTCAAGAACGTATTTGGGCTTCTCTGCCCACCTCTTAGTGCTACACTATTTGGCCAAAAGTATTGGGACGACTCACCATTACACTAACAGGGATTTTAATGCCATTGCATTCAAACACACAGACTTTAATATGGAATTGATCCCCTCTTTGCAGCTACAACAGCTTTCCAAGGAGTGTGTTCCTGAACTGGGTAAGTGACCCACTATTTACTCACTTACACTCCTAAGTTCCTACCTGGTTCTTGGCTTGATAGAAAAGGAAAAAACCTTAAAGTAAAGTGGCCTCTTACTGTCATGCATGAACACGCCACAACTCAGCACACAGTGCGAACAGTGTAAAATTCTTTCTCTGCGTTTAACTCATTCACCATGTGAACCAGTGGGCAGCCACAAATGTAGGGCCCAGAGAGCAGTATGTGGGGACAGTACCTTGCTCAAGGGTACCTCAGTGGTGCCACTGGCAGTGCTTGGACCACACAGCCTCCTGATCACAGGACCAACTCCCTAACCACAAAACCTTTTAACCTCAAAAGGGCTCTTCATACTCTCACATCTCATTTACAAGAACTGTTTTTTTTTTACATGAATTCTCATAAAGTTCCTCTTTAGGGAACCAAAGTGTGTTTCAAAAGAACCAAATAATGCACATTGTAGCCATTAACAACTGATTTTTCTGTTGGTTTTATTATATTACATTGGTGACTGAATCTGTTCTGTTTTACATTTGGACACACCTGACTTCCCCATTTTGAAACTGATAAAGATATAGAAGAATGACAAGCACCCGTTACGGAAGTAAAATATGTGTGAAGTGTATTTATCATCTAAAATGCATCTAAAATGTTTGAGCGGGTTAAAAAAACATTTAACAAAAAAAAAGTGTTACAAATAAAAAATACATGCTCACAATTTTTACATGCCCCCTTCTGGGACATTTTTCCATATCTCACATTACACCAACAGGGACTTTAACAACACAAGATTTTGCCGTTTCTGTGTGAAATTTGTACTTATTCATTCTCTAGAGCATTTGTGAGGTCATACACTTATGTTGGACGAGAAGGCCTGGCCTGCAATCTCCGTTCCAGTTAATCTCAAAGGTGTTTGATGGGGTTGAGGTCAAGGCGCTGTGCAGCCTGTCAAATTCTTCTCTGCCTACCTCTGAATGCTACACTATACGGACAAAAGTATTAGGACGCATGACCATTACACCAGCAGGGACTTTAATGACATGGCATTCAAATACACAGACTTTAATATGGAGTTGGTCCCTCCATTTGCACCTATAACAGATTCCACTGTTCTTGGAAGGCTTTCCACAAGATTTTGGAGTTTCTATGGGAATTTGTGCCACATTCATCCTGCATGTTTAAGGTCAGACACTCATGTTGGATGAGAAGGCCTGGCTCGCAATCTCCGTTCCAGTTTATCCCAAATGTGTTGGATGGGGTTGAGATCCGGGCTCTGTGTGGCCAGTCAAGTTCTTCCACACTGAACTATTCAACCATGTCTTGGGGCACAGTCTTGCTGGAATAGAAAAGGGCCTTTCCCCAACTGTGTGTCCACAAAGTTGGAAGTCCAGAATATCTTAGTATGCTGAAGCTATAACTGGATGCCTGAATGCATGTTTGAGGTGTGTCCCATTACTTGTGTCCATTGAGCCTTTGTTTCAATGCAGAATGTGTTTGGGCTTCTCTGAGCACCTCTGAGTGCTCCATTATATGGACAAAAGTATTGGAGTTTACTGTGGAGTTTTAAAGCATGTATGCTTGAGAGCTCCAGCTGCTGCTTTGGGCTGCAGTTGGCCCAAGTGTGGACTTCTCCTCTCTTCTGTTGTTTTAGTGACACTGGCCAAGCCTTCTTCCCCTCAGCCCCAAAGTGTCTGTGCCACTGCCCTTTTAAGGAGGCTGGTGGGAAGCAGGAGAATGACGTTAGCAGCAGCAGCAGCGAGCCAGGAGCTGCTCTCAGCCCAGTGGAGCGGAGGGGAGGACGAGACACGGTGAGTGACACGGACAACTTCTCCAGCGCCCTCTCGGCACATACAAGCAGTTCGTCCGGGAGAGCCGTGGCTCTCCTCAGGCTTCTACGGTCGACTACGAGTCGTTATAAGAATATCTTAGTAGTGCTTTAAACTCAAAACACTCTGAAACCCTGGCCGGGCGGTAGGGAGCTGGTTAGCTTAGCCAAGTTAGCAGGCTCCTACATTCAAATGCAGCACATACCGGTTAACCAGAACTAGCTTTAGCATGCTAAGCTAACGGCACCGCCAGGCTGGAAAATAAGGGCATCAGATTAGAGACTACACGTTGTACGGGTTTATTGTGACTGTCTTTAGTCGCTGTGTGATTTCCATAGTCTAAAGAACAGCGACAGCTTGTTTATAAGCATAAAAAGCAGTTCGAAGGTAACCGAAACTTTGTTAGCTGTCAGGCTAAGCTAGCTAAATTAGCAGTGGGGTTAGAACACTGCCTGCCCGTGTTTGAGTTGTGTTTTTTTTTTAGCAGATGTTGGTGCAAACTCAGCTGGATACCTCTCCAGATCAACATTTTAAGCTTAAACAGTCCTTTATTGCAGTCTCCGGCTGTCAACTCAGATATTTTCAGCCTCTTAAAGCTAACTTGGCTAATTTACGAAGGCTTAATTAACGACCAGACAGCCCCTGTCTGTTACAAACAGACCTGTTAAAGTCGTCAGATAGTGAGAAGTAATACACCTGTGTTTGCTAAACATTACACTTCTGTGATTGCTAAACATGACACTTTTGTGGCTGCTGTGGGTATTTTGTGGCCAGCAAACAATAGCCCTCAGAACATATTATTTCTGTAGATAGATATCAGCAATCGTAGCAGTACCAAAACTCAAGGTTTTGTTGGTAGAACACAACTTGCCAGCTTTTATTCATACAGTATCATATTCACATAGTATCCTAATGCAAAAATGGTCATTTGTGTCTCATTCCAGTCTAAGCAGCCAACTTGTAGCAGCATCTAGCTCATTATACCATTACTGTGAGTTGGAATATTTGGGCAGATGCTAGTTTTATAACTGGGCTACATCTCTGCAGCATTTCAGAATTTAGTAGTTGTGGAAGAGCAGTTCCTGCGTCTTGGCTTGCTCCAAGTTTTGTGCATTGCGTGGGAACTCATTATTGATAGGTATGAAATATCAGTTTTTAGCAGTGCTGCATATTGGATGGACCTTGAGTCTCCTACTTAGTAATGTGGAGAGTCAGTAAGTGGAAGTTTTTTTTCCCCCCCTTTTTGGGCCAGGAATGTTATAGTCTGACACTTGTAATTCTGTCATCTGTTAAAGCCCTCTTTAGACAGGTTATGTTATTTGATTTTGGATTATAGGAAAGTAGCAGTATTAGTGATAAATGTCACTCTTTCAAGGTATTCAGGTGATGTCCATCATGCTCAGCTTCTAAAGGTGCATCGGTTTGATATGATTTGATATGGTGATGTCTCAATTTGGCACATTTTTATTACAAACAAATAACTGGCTTCCATATGCGATGCAATATCCATTTTAGCAGTGCTGCATAGTGGATGGACCTTGATTGTCCTGCAGTGTGGAGGGTCAGTAGGTGAAAGTTTTGGGCCTTTTTTTCCCCGTAGTAAGTGAAATTTAGTATTACTGACTTTTACATCAGTACTGATTATTGCATCAGAACAGCTGAATATTGAAAATTTACCTACCATTAAATACCTAAGTAAACAATAAACATGCTTGCTGCAGAATCTGGACCAATGATTGACTGTACTAAATTGCATTTTGCATGCAGTGCGTTTTGATTAGTCCATATTCCCTCAGTAAATATGCCGACTTGCAGCACCTCACATTGATTTCTGCTTTAAGCCGAACCCATTTTAGTGCTGTAACGTCTGTAGTAAAGTCTAGGTAGGTAGGTTTTGATGAGCGTGTATACTTCTTATAAGCAACTATTAGTCCTTGGATAAATGATGTTTTCATGGTGGTGAATCTTCATGGGTTGGTTTTCCAATCATTGAGTTGATCTAGGTCTGGAAAACTGCTCCTAAAACTTTTAGTCCAAGGCTAGGGTTTGTCTGAAAACTTCTGAAATCAGGTTTTGTATACAGGGTTGTCAGCTGTAGCTCCTGTGATGCCAAATGTGAGTTGAGAGGATGGTATCTGCATGGTCGAGTATGGAAACCAGAATCACTTTCCAGCTCTTAGCAACCACACACAGTGGCATTCCATAGTGTTTACTGGTTACACAAGCAGCCGAGCAGATGATCCTGACAGACGGCCTCTTTCCTCTTCACGCTGGTTCCTCAAATGTTGTCGGGTCCTGTCACACACTTTTTTTTTTTTTTTTTTTTTTTTAAACACACTTTATGTAATTGCATTTGATTTGTACTATTTCATTTAGTGTATTGGTGCAGTGTAGTAGAATACTAGTTACATTCAGGCCATGCTGACAGTTGACCATGATGGTTATTAGTGAGTCCAGTTTCATTTTGTGTGTGAGCAAATGGTCTTCAAGCTTAAAAATGGCAAGTAACCTTTCTTGTCTTTCTCTTTAATTTAGCGGATTAGTGTTGGTGCGCTTTGAGAAGCCACTGCTGTCTTCTGCAAGGAAAATAAATGAAAACCTTTTTTTATCTCAATACAGAAATGTCAGTACAGCAGCCAGTATGATGCTTATGAGTACAGTGATTTCAGCAGCTTGCTTTAGTGGTATTCCGCTGCTGTTCTTCATAAGTGTTTTATCTCACACGCTGTTATGTAGGTCTATAGATAACCTTCTGGTTGCCAGTGTGGAGTAATGTCATTTATCAGCCCACCAGCCATTAAATGATATAAAAGTGTCAGACAGCAACCTCTGAATAAGTACCTGATGATGCATATTCATGTTCTGTCAAGCCATTATTTTAACCTTGCTTTGCAAGACCTATTGATTCAGTAACTTATGAAATGGTTTTTATGAAGTATTAGGTGGGATGTTTAGAATATTAAGCTAGCTACTTGCATTACTGTGAAAGACCTGTCAAAAAACATGTATTATGAAGCTGTAATCATCATTAGTGTTAATGTGATGGATTGTGCCCCTCAAAGTGCTCAAAAATTCTAGGAGTGTTGGATTGTTGGTCACTTGCAGTTCTGTCATTTGTTAAAGCCCTCTTTTGACAGGTTATGTTATTTGATTTTGGGGTGTAGTAAGGTAGTGATAGTAGTAGTAAATGTGGATCTTTCCTTTCAAAGTGTTCAGGTGATGTCCATCATGCTCAGTTTCTAGAGGTGGATCGCTATTGTTCTGATATGATATGGTGGTGTCTCAATTGCGCACATTTTAATGACGGAACAAATTGACTGGCAGCCATATGCTAAAATGGTAATTTTTCCGTTTTCAGTTTATTAGAGCATTCAACACTATAACCACAGTGTGTTGTATAGTATTCTTATCAATGCTTTAACTTCAAGCTAATATCTCAGTTAACACCATAGTCATGAGCTAACATGCTTGTCATTTTACAAGAATATTGTAAATTGTAACACTATAAGATACAGTCTGGTGCATTGTATTGCATCATTCCTACTAACTTTGGAAATTGCGAATGCTTTTAATAGAGATGCACAATCAGATTTGGAATTGGGTGCTTTTTGCACCACATAAATGGTCATTTGATTACTTTAATTTAGTTCATTTAATTTATGCAGTTCACAGTGTGAACATACAAAAATCATAGTCCACTTTGACTGTAAGGAGTCTGGAGTCGGCCTTAAAATTCATGAACAGTGCAGACCTAACGTTCAAGTAATATGATCAGTTGTTGAACACCACATGTATTCCATCACATTTGTTTTGGATTGGGAAGCCACTTGTCAAGTCAGTGTGCTGGAAAGTCTTAATCAAATGCTAAGTTCAGCAACCCATGTGTGACTGTCTTTGGCTGATAAAATAAAGCAGAGGGGCGTGGTCGAGATAGCTGTCTGATCACTCGGGCATAATTCTGACTTTATTCTATTACTAAGTTTATCTTGGTGAGAAAAGTGATTTTTGTATAATTGTCAGTGTTGAGATGTGTCAGACATCTCTTTGTTATGGACAAGTGAAAGAAATGTAATAGACATTGCTAAAAGAGAAAAATAGGCTGGTTTAGTATTTCATGAAGCACGTTGTTACCCTAACAGTGTTGTGAATACTCATTGATGACTAATAAAAATTTGTAGTTTAGCCCAAAGCATTTATGGCGATGATTCTTACAAAAACAACAATTTCTAATGTCTTACAGGTTGTTATACAACACCTTTAGGGGACAGCATTGAATATTGTTTATTTGAGCTCGAGCTGTGTCTGTCATCAGGTGCTGGGAAGCAAGTGTCCGCAATGGTATTCAGTGTTGTACTTTAATAGTTGCATATAATAAACTAAAAAGAGACAATTTGCGACTTTATAAGGGAATTTATCATTGGCTAAAAGTTAATCTGTCATCAGCTACAGGGGTGTAATCACATCTGTGTAATCTATATGGGCTGACTATATGGGCCAATTATGAAGGAAGGGGTAGTGGCATTTAAGGGACCTCTAAAATGCCAAAAATTTGTCATAGTTTTTGTTGTGTTTTGCCTGAATGGTAATGGTGCTGTGTAGAACACATCATTGATTTAGATGGAATTTTTATTACATTTTTAAGATGCTCCATGCTCCACAACAGTTTGATTTATGTATTGTGGAAAATATTCTACATCTGGATTTGGCACAGTGTTTAGACACTGAGTGAGAACTGGTGAGAAAGTGAAAGAGTACAAGAAGGGCTCGAAAGTGCTGACTTCATCAAATTTGAAGTTGCTTTAATGCTGTTAGTTTTGTTTGCTTCCTTTTCTTAGATGAAACTAGTTTCAGTTGTTTCAGAAATTACGTTAACCAGACTTTGGAGCTCCAGTCATCATAAACCTCCAGCAGGGCAGGAGGGAGTTCAGCAGATCTAATAAGGTATCTTGATCCATTTGCGTCCTGAACCACAGCGGACTTTACAGCACAGTCTTAAGGCCAGAGTGTTGATGGAGCACAGCAGAGGGAATACTTCAAAAAGCTGTGACGGCTCCATCAGTGATGATCAAAGGGTAGTCTTTCTGGTATTGTGGGGTTTCTTACACCCAGGCTTATTCTTCTAGGATCAAAATAGTTAAATGAAATGTCTTTCTCTCACTACACTTAAAATGGATTCAACAATTTCTTGAATCAATTACAGAGTGAAATGGCTTGTTAAATGTCAAGACCACTTTGTAAACATCACTTTATTCTTTACCCTGTAAGCATAGTTCATATAGTAAGTCTGTCACTACTGATTACATTAGTAATCTAGTGAATTTGATGATTAATCAAGTGATCATGTACATGCAGTTCATAACCGAACATTTCATATTATTTAATGAAGTTTGTAACTGCTAACATCCGGATGATGCAGGTTTCCTATCTTTCAGTAATGCGCACAAAAGCTGTGAAGAATCAGCTGAGCATGGATACAGTTTTTTTGTTTTGTTTGTTTTTTTTTTTTTTAACTCCTATTAAGTCATATTAAGTCATGATTAAGCAGGTTATTTGATTAGTATATATATTTTTTAATCAAGACAATCCTTGTATGTAGTTAGCAAGTATTTATGGCTTATTGGAAATAAGAATACAGGTCTTACTGCCCTTGATTTTGTTGGCAAAGAAACACGTTTTGTGTAAATTGTGCTACAGAATGCACTATTGTTCATGAATATGTAATTACATGAGTGTATAGGTGTCCTGCCATTTGATTAAGCTGAGATTTCTTATTGAGAAAGACGTGTGAATACAATTAAGGTGTGGATATTATCTGTGAACAATATGATCTTGTTTTTTTACAATATATTTTGAAATAATTATTTGCTTTTTTTATTTTTTTTTTTTTGTGTGTTGCAGTTTGAAACTTTTTTCCATGCGGACAGGGCTGGAAAAGGAAATGACAATAACATTTAGTCTGCATTTCATGTAAGCTGGTTCTTCTGGCTTTTAGTCTGAAGGCTGAATTTTTCAAGTGAATGCAGGCTTGAAACAGTAGTCTGTTGTTCTCTTTCTTCAGCTGTAACACATAGGGGAATGCCAATGTAGGTAGAAAGAGATTTACGATGGGCTTGTGCAAATTTGCATGAGCAAAACTGTTCACGGAGGTGTGTGATGTGGAGATTTAAGTGTGTTTCGGGGTTGCTGAATTGAAAGTGCAGTTTTATACAGCTTGTCTGATTACATATTCAGACTTTGTTAATGACCTCACTCCCCTTTTACCTGTTTTACTCTGTGAACCCTGTTTGCCGTCTCTGAACAGATGAAATAGGGAGGTGTCATTCGCAGCTGTAGGGTGTGTGCGCGTGTGTGTTTGTGCAGAACGTTTGAGTTTCACTGCACACTCAGGCTGTTGTATAGGGCGTTGTCAGGGCTCCAACTCAATAGAACCCAGAAGTATAAGCAGGCCAAGATCACAATGGAGAGCACAAGGCTTACAGCAAGAGACAAACCTTTAACATACACACAGAAATGTGTATATACACCTACACAGAGTGTTCTAATTTTCTGTCTAACTGGAAAATTGATTGTTACAGTTAATTTGACTTGAATTGAGAATTTATAATCAAGAGGTATGCTATGCCTACAAAAGGTACATGGTGCCCTTTATCTTACACTAGAAGGATGTGCTGCACAAAAATACCTCTAATATACTTGTAATGCACTTTCAAAATGGGGAGAAAACAGGTGCTATGATACTTGTTTTTTCCACTGGTCTTTGAAGCCAAAAACATTTTCCATGAGCTTCGCCTGAGCTATGTTAGTGGTTTCTCTAGTTCCTTGCCAGTTTTGTTGAAGGCAGCATTGAGTATGTAAGCACTTAAATTGTGTGTGCGCGTATGTGTGGGTGAGATAAAGCAAAATAAGTGCTGTTTGCAACCGCTTTAGTCTTTTATCAGTGGAAGTGAGCAAGAGAGCGATTAGCCTTATATTTACCAAGTAGTGTGTTGCTGCCTGCTATCAAACGTCAGGCTTATCTCTGCAGCTGGCATTAATACAGAGCTGCTACTAACATGCATCCACATATGGAGCTGCTAACCTGTTAGCACTTTGCATAGCTCTAATCCACCAGGTGCTGTGTAAGACTGGAAAGGAACCCTGACTGCACCCAATGTGGTGGTTTCACCTGTGCTCATGTTGTTGTGACGTGTGGGTTTATTTACAATAATCAGTCAGACTTTGCAATGTCCAACCTGTTTACATTTTAGATGAAGGTCCCGTTTCTTTTCAGTGAAGGTGATTCTGTAATAGTAGGTATGTACTGCATCCATGAGCTTGATGTGAATTCCATTTAATTCAGTATCGTAACTTGGCCTCATTAATCTTTTGTATATGTGTGGAGGCGGCCTACATTTTTGACATAGATTCGTGATAATATAAATGCTTGTTTGTTTGCTTGTGAAATAGGACAATGCATGCTTCGTGCCACTCTCTCATTGCTCCCTCAAGCTGGGGTGTGCATTAGCAATGCTAATAGTGTGTGCGCGTGCGTGCGCGTGTGTGCGAGAGAGAAAATGAGCAGTTGGCACTGCCAGGCAAAATATAAGCAAGCAATCTGACACCTCATTTGGGTAAATTTAGGAGCAGTTATATTTGACTGATTGAACCAGTTGATTGACTGGTAACACATTCTCCACTAGTGCAGTTCAGTTTATTTTTCTCTAATGGATTATTCCATATTTAGCATATTTTAAGTATGTTTGTTTACATGTGGTAAAACAGTGGAGTAGCAACATAGTTTCAGATTAGATTTGATTCTGAGGTCAAGACATGATTTGCCATCACGTTAAATATGGCTCTAAAATAGCAACCCCTGCAATTTCCAGGGGAAGAAAGGCCTGGTAATTTGAGCACAGGTGTTAGCAAACTATAAGCCCACCTCCCACCTCCATCACTTTACTCTTAAATGAGTCACAAAGACTTTGCACAAGATTTTGACACCCATGGGTTTCCATGAAAGAAGAGACAGCTGTAAGAGACTGTGGGACGTATTTGCAAAGCAGTTTTCCATTTCAATGTAAATAGATTATTCAGTTATAAATTCATTTTTTTTCTTGTTAAAGGGGACATATTAAACAAAACTCACTTTTTGCATCCTTTTGTATTTCCATTTGGGTCTCTACTGCTCCTATAAACACACCAAGCGCGAAAAAAACAAAACCATCCATCCATTTTCTGTGAGTCAATTGAAGTATTTTGGTGTCAGGAATCATAAGCTTCTACGAGCTGTTTGGACGCCCCTCATTGTGACGTCAGTATAGGGAAATTTGCGCAGAACCACCCCTCATCTGTTGAGCCCCCACCCACTAGATTAGTTGAAGATCCGCCATTTTTGTCTGCTGGTTTTACACACGCATAAGACGCCGAGCGCTGCGGCTACAGGCGAGGGCGAGTCACTCATGAAGTGTTGTGTTCATCTCGCTCTTGGTCCGACTCGGGGTCGAACATATAGGGCTGATAGCGCCTCTGTTTCACGTGTGTTAAGCTCGCAGCGTAAGCATGGGATGGGTGTGGCGTGGCCAGCAACAGCTTATTTGCATAAAAGGGAGAGCCCATAAACGACTTTGAAAGGGACTGATATTGTCAAGAATAGAGCTGGTGAGATTTCTTTATGTGAGAGTGGTTTTGTGCAAAGAACTTCATGAACATGTTTTGTATAGCCCATAGACCGATTATAACTAAAGTGAGTTTTGCATAATATGTCCCCTTTAAACTCTTTATTGTACAGCAGTAATGGCTGTATTATACCTAGAAGATGGAACTGCAGTGTAGTGTGCAGGTTGCTCAGATTATACATTATTCACCATTAAATATTAATACATTACAGTAGAGAAAAGCCGTGTTCGCTTTGCCTCCCATTGTTTTTACATGATATGGACAAAAGTACAGGGACCTGTTGTTCTGGGTTTGGGCTAGGCTCTTTAATTTCAGATACAATTGGACAATGCCATGCTTCCAACTTTGGGGGAGACCCTTTTCTATGCCAGCATGACTGCTCCAGTGCACAAAGCAGGCTCCTTAAAGACATGGCTGGATGAGTTCAGTGTGGAAGAGCTTGACTGTACAGGTCTGCGCGGGACTGATTTTTCATCCCGTTCCCACAAGTTTCTGTCCCGCTCCCGCAGAAATGTGTAATATTTCGAACCGCTCCCGCCCGCATCTGTTTTGGTTTGTCCCGCTCCCACCCGCTGAATCCGGCAAGCAAGGCTGGTGGAGTATAGGTTGGGCCAAAAATACTGGACACGTTTTAAATGCTATAATGTCTTGGCTTATAAAAATTAAATAAGGTACCAAATTTGTTTGTTGCCTAACTGACATACAGGAATTTATGAAGCATAGGCTATGTTATGTGGGCACGACTCCGGCTGCGAATTAAAGATGTCTTTTATAGAAGGGTAGATTTGGCTACCTAGTCTTCTACAAAAAAAAAAAAATACAACCAACGTTTCTAACTAGTCTACAGACCTGAACTAAAAAATATCTAAACAGTCTCAATAGAAACATTTCACAGTCAGAATGAGAGAAATATTGTGGCTCGGCTCCTTTATTCCGACCTCAGTCAGTGCTCATTGCGCTCATTGTGCTTCCATTCTGCCGCCTGGCATCCCAGGAATTCCCGCGCAACGCAAACATCCGCAGGTTAGGTTGCCTACCACATATGATGTTCCCCACATAATAACAAACTGTAAAATTTATTCAAGGCAAATGTATACTTTGCGGGTGTCCAGAGAACACTGTTTTTGTCCCGCTCCCATGAACACATCTCTCTATTCCTGCCCACTCCCGCAAGAAACTCTCAAATAGACCTGCGGGCATCCTGCCCTATTACAGACCTCTACTTGACTGGCCCGCACAGACCTGACCTCGACCCCATCCAGCACATTTGGGATGAACTGGATTGTGGATTGCGAGCCAGGGCTTTTTGTCCAACATCAGTGCCTGACATCACAAATGCTCTACAGAATGAATGGGCACAAAGTCTCACAGAAACACTCTTGTGGAAAGCCTACCAAGAAGAGTGGAAGTCTATGTATTTGAATGCAGTGTCAGTGAAGTCCTTGTTGGTATAATGATCAGGTGTCCCAATACTTTTGTCCATATAGTGTATGTAGACGGAGAACATGCATGGTGGGTCGTAGGAGCAAAGGTGGTTCAAAGCTGGATAATGTGACCTTTTTTAAAAGTTTTAATTTTCATATTTGGGGATGACAGTTCATAGGAAATTTTAGAGGTAGGTTATTACATTGACAGTTTAAAAAAAATATTAGGCATATAACACTTTTACTCTTGACAAACAGGCTTTCATCGCAAAGCAGTCAACGACTAGCCAGATATGCAATTCAGTCCCATGATGTTAATACGGTGTGAACCTTCACATCGCCTACTGAAAAGAGTGAACTTTTCTAAATCTGCTTTCGTCCACCAAGTAATTATTGGTTTAGTGATGACTATAGGAGCTGTTTGTTGTAAAACAGTCGGTGCAGACGTGCCTGCCAAAGGCCTGCTGCAATGCTTGTAAAAAATAATCGTCTGTCCAACCACGGCTTCTTTTTACTAGAGTACATTTGTGCTTTTAGTTTTGTCTTAGTTATTAGGATATTTTTATCCTCCTTGTCAGTGCTATTGGAGATCTGATGTGTACATGCTTTTAGATTCTCAGTGAGAGTGCAGAGTGAGCCCTCGATTGATGTGCTTTGACATTCACTAACTTCTATACTTGGCTCATTATTCAATAATTTTACATTACATGTCAGTCTGCAGCCAAACAGTGTCACTTGCAATCATTTAGTGAAAGCATGGATGTGCTGGAAAGTGAACACTGCAGTGGAATGATTTGAGAAAGAGAGCAAGTGAGCTGTCCTTATATGGCTTGTTCAGAGGGAGATGGTGAGGGGAGGGAGAGTGGAGCAGGGAGAGAGTAAGCAAGCAAGTTACATTTATCACTTGCTTCCTCTGTTCTTTTGTTTTTGTCATATTATTCCTTGACAATCTACTGTAAAATGCAAAAATATGAGTATAGAAGAATACCTGAAACGGCACGATACAACGAACCCATGGAAATATAAAGTGTGAGAGTCCAAGAATGATTGGAGAAATCAGAGAACTGAGATTTCCCACTGTATAACCACCCTTGATGATCTGAAATTGGTTTGACACTGACAGACATGTCTGCTGGTGGCTTTCTGGGTGATCTATGAGAGAGCTGGGTGAGGGACTGGGGAACAGGCAAAGAATCCAAAGTGAAGTTAAGCATCTGAAGTACTGTCTGAACTGCAGGTTTGTTCTGACAGATGTGTGCAGACGGAATGCAAATGAGAGAGAGAGCGCGAGCAAAACACTGAATTGAAACAGAAAGAAATTAGGAACTTGGTTGTAACCTCAGAGTGACAACCACAGCCCTGACTGAAACCTTAAAACCCTCTTTTCTCACCTTTCACCTAACGTCACCTCACCTAACCTAACCTAACCCAATCTGTAGTTTTCTGGCCAGAACCCTAATATTGGGGTTTTACACTGGTGAATGACGACTTCTTGTTTGTGGGTTTTTCTTTTTTATTCTTGTGCTAGGAAAAGGACTAGGAATTTACATCTTATTTACATGCATATACCAATAAACTGATATACTGATGGATTTGTTCTGTGGTCTTTTTTCAGGCTGTAGAGGCGAGCACCGAGAGACCCCAGCATGCGTGAATATAAGCTTGTGGTCCTGGGCTCAGGAGGTGTAGGGAAATCTGCACTGGTAATTATTAAAAATTACATCCAAATTTGTCGAATTCTGCTTGAAAATGTTTTGACTACTGTAGCAACTCCTTTACAAGTATCAGATTTCTGGATCTACACTTCATTCATACAGTTTGTTGGAATGGAGTTGAATAGTCCACACAAAAATGCAGATGTTTGAAAACTAGCCTTGGAGTACTGCTTAAATGGTGATGCATAATTGCACTCATCACTCTTTGTTTCCACAGACAGTCCAGTTTGTTCAGGGAATATTTGTGGAAAAGTATGACCCCACAATAGAAGACTCTTATAGGAAGGTAATCTCCAACTTAACATTAAATTTCCCAGAACAGAATTTACTTTGGGATTGGGTAACTTCAAATTACAGTTCACCTTTCACATTATGATTCTCTCTCTTTCTTTTACCCAGCAAGTAGAAGTGGATGGGCAACAATGCATGCTAGAAATCCTCGACACAGCAGGCACAGTAAGTGCAATAACATGTACCATTACCAGTTTTCATGACTTTCCCAGTAAAATGTAAACCCTGTAAGAGCTGTGAATCTGTGACAGACCTGTTTTCGAACTTTTTATCCAGTCAGAACCAGGTTAATCCTTGTCTTGATCCTGCAAATAGTTTACATTAAGCGTAGATAACATTACCGGGACATGGATTAATTTCTGGAGTGTTTCTTGTAATTCAGTGCTTTGAGCTCAGCCTATTGCTTTGACTTCTAATTTACGAGGGACATTCAAAAACTTTCAGCACATTTTTAACTCTATTTAATAAGAATTTTGAAAATGTTTTTGGTTAATGTGTGCGCACTATAGGAGCAGTTCACGGCAATGAGGGACCTGTATATGAAGAATGGGCAGGGCTTTGCTCTTGTCTACTCCATAACGGCACAGTCTACCTTTAATGACCTGCAGGACCTAAGAGAACAAATCTTGCGAGTTAAAGACAGCGAGGATGTGAGTATCGCTGGTGCATCTTTGCTGTTAACAGTAACTCTAAACTTGATCTTTCTTGTTCTGAACCTGACTGTACAGTATCTAACCCTAGAGGGTGGGAGGTAGCCTGTATTAAAATTTATACTGACGACATTGCCCTAAGATGTGGGTTATACTGTATAACGGGTACTTTAATAAGCCCTTAACAGTGTACCATAACCAACTCCACCCACAATGGGCACTACCTGAATTTGAGCAGATTTAGGCTAAATAAAAATCAGACTAATTAAATACCTATTTAGTGATGCCAGGTTGAATTACCACAGATTACCAGTTTATGCTACTTTACATAAAAAATAGTTGTTTAACAGTGGTAATATTTTCATAATTTAGGATTTAAACCATAATAAAATCTAAGTTGTCTATGCACATGCAGTAAAGCAAATTAATTATATGGAATGTTTTATAATTATTTGAATTATTTAAAACTATATTTCATGGTGAACATTTCTTTTCCATGTGAATGAATATAAGGGTTATGTATTTGTGTAATGTGATGATCTCTGCCTGTAGGTGCCAATGATTCTGGTGGGGAATAAGTGTGATCTGGAGGATGAGAGGGTTGTGGGAAAGGAGCAGGGGCAGAATCTTGCTCGTCAGTGGAATAATTGTGCCTTTCTAGAATCCTCCGCCAAATCAAAGATCAACGTCAATGAGGTGGGAGAGTGTTCACGCAGCTATTTCTTATGTACACTTGAAATGTCAGACAATCTAGGCAGTTCAGCTCAGAATATTTACCAAATATCAGTAATCTGAAGTATTGGCACAAAAGTTTAGCTGGTTTGAAACAGTAGCATTAAAACTTGAATCCTGTTGTTTAGTCTAATTTTAGGCTTAATATACTCTTGTAAAGCCACACCCACGTACTATCTAATGCCTTATTTGTGTCTGTCAGATCTTCTATGACCTGGTCAGACAGATTAATAGAAAAACGCCTATGGAAAAGAAGAAACCCAAGAAAGGCCCGTCTAACTGCACACTGCTCTAAAATGCACATGCACACCCACCCCAGCAGCAGCTCTGAGCCAGGTAAGTTTCGCAGCCCATTTATCAACAGGTGTTTCCATAATTTCAGTTTACCTGCCCTGTCCTCAGTGGAAAGGATGTATAACTGCAGAACAACAGCATCTCCTACTGGTGATTAATGGTTGTGCTTGTAAAACACAAGATGGTGTGTTAAGACATTTTAAATTCTGAAGAGTACAAATGTGGGATTGTAGTGAAAGGTGGTACTTTTAAAAACCCCCGTTTCTTTTTGTTTGTTTCCTCCAGAATGCTGAAATGAAGACCTGTTGCCCTACTGGCCAGCATTCCAGCCCCATTCAGTTATTGGAAACAGTGTTGGCAAAGGCAGAAAATGACTAAGGTTTCTCCCTTAGTTTACAGAAAGGAGTGAAGAAGAAAAAGAGAAGTTTGACTTCACACCACCTCCATTTCTGCTTTTCCTTCCCAAAAAAAATGGTTCTCCCACTTCCTTTTTTTTCTCCTCCCCCCACAGAAATGATTTGTCTTTCTTGAGCGCTTAAAGTTTTTGAAATTTGTCATTTTTAACAAAAGACTGTAGAAGCAAGAATATGACATGTTCATTTGGGGGAAGTGAGTCATGTGCTGTTCTTTTCTACCTTCAACAAGCATGGGCACATAAAAAAATCCTATTAATGTCTGCGGAAGTTGAATCATCTTACTGATTATTTTTGCCCCACTCATTCATGACCATGTCTCTGAATCTTGCTAGTCTTTGCTCCAGAGGTAGATCTGGGGCCGTCTGAGTTCCGCTTCCCCCATTCATCTGGACCAGCTCTTCAAATGTTAAAGTGACTTTGTTTTATATTTGAAGTCTCGAAGCTTTCATGTTTCCCATAATATATTCTAATTCAGTCGTTTTGCATAGAGAGGCTTTGGAGGGGAGAGTGGTTTTTATTTGAGAGATGGGGAGAAATAAATGGGTTTCTGTGTCTCTCATGCTGAAAAATATATTGTACTAAAACCAACTCTAATATTTCTTCTTGTGTTCTGTCACACTCAAAGTGGTAATAATTTTCCAACTTTTATGAACGATTAAATTTTAGTACATTTTCATTAATTTTTTTGGTCTTTTGTATTTTGTTTTAAGCTTTTGCTTGTATATGGATAATTAGATAATCCATTTGGTGCCTGTTTAGGAGAAGAATGAAATCGGGCCTATAATATGGTGTTGACTTCTCCGTCTAGAGCCAATAATCAGTTCTTAATACTGCGTTGTCAAGAACCGAATGACCATACACAGAAGAATCATGTTACAAACTTTTGATTTCATTTCCTCCTTTCATGATTCTCTCCATAGTTGCCATGGTGATGTGGGGTGTATCTGGCTGGCTTTTTATTTTAAGATTTTCTTTGTCTTACTCTAATCTTATTTTATGATAATTTTTTGTTGATTTAAATAAATGTATTTCATATTGATTTGGGTCTTTCTCATAAATGGCATTTTCATGTTTGTACATTTCATCACAGTAACAAAACTGTTACATTCATTGTCATGATACTTTAGTTAACAGTTGCTTGCATTTTAATTACAGCCAGCTGTTCAGTACCATGGTCAATTAAGAACAACATTCCGCTATGTCCATGAATCTGAGCTGCGTGCATTGTTCATACGTGTCCACTAGAGGGCAGCAGCCCCCCACCTTTGCAGTATGTTAAAATTCACCACATCTGATGAAACTCCACGGGCTTCATTTATTTATTTATTTTTAATGATTTAATGATCTATTCGAATTCAAGCACTATTAGCTCTAAACTAATTCCATATCATCTCAGAAAGCAGGATTTCTCAGTTGCTGTGTAACATGGCAGTGGTTGGTGTAGTGTAGTGGGAATGTTGGAAGCCACCACACAGCAGATTGGGCTTTGTTTCCCCGCAGACACACTGTGCTTCATCAATAAAAGTAGAAATGCTACGTTTGCTTACATCTACACCATAATATAAAGTTGCTCTGGAGGTCTGCCAAATGCATAAATGTAAGTTCAGCATGAACGAATTGTTCAGTAGGACTGTCCTTTCACTCAGCTCTGATTCTGTGGCTAATTTAGTAACACTGATGTATATTCAGGATTTTCCTAATCTCTGTGAGATTAATATTGCATGTGTGTTTGTTTTAAGGCCCTAATGTTTGAGGAGGGCACACACTTCGCTGAATAGCCCTCTACGCATGTTAAACACTGATTGCACTGCTGATTGCCCTGCTTGTCCTCTGATTGAAATCTAAATGAGTTTGTGCTGTTCTTTGTTATTGATCTGTTGGTTTTCATTCTGTTAGTGTATAATAAGCATTTTTGCTTTGTGAAGATTGTAGTCTGCAGGTTTAAAGATGGAATTTATTTTGGAAGTCACTTGGCTCATCTTTTAGAGCTGCCAGCACTGCGAATGGTGGACAGTAGAGAATCAAAATAATTAGATTGATCTTGATTTAATCCCCCAGCTCCAATCACTGAACACATCTTTGTCAGTTTTACATAATGGGACGGCTGCTTTTAAGGGGCTGCAGTGTGTTAAGGCCAGAGCAATCAACCATGTGATTTTTTTAGTGTCTACATGTATGTGGCTGTTGGAAGATAGAACTAGAATGTTCTCCTGCCATTAAGAGTGTTCTTGAATGGGTTCCCCTTTCCCTCAGGTTCATTTGTGTTGTCAGTTCTTTTTCTAAATGTTCTAAAAACTCCTGCCAACACCAGAATGCTGATGTTTGGGAATGTTAAGCTCCAGCCTTTAATATTACCCATTTGTTTAAACCCGTCAGTTCTGTACTGGCTTAGTGTGTCTGAAATGTGAAACTGGCAGAGGGTCCCTGAATCAGAATTGGCTCGTCTTGATTTCTGTGACTGTTTGAAGTAGAGATGGCATGCTTTTTTTTTTTTTTTTTTTTTAAGGCATTATTGTCATGAAAGTATGGAAGGAAACACCACTGTAGCGCCAAACATCTCAAATTTGGTGGAAGAGGATTCTCTGTTAGGTATCTTTATTTCTAGGTGTTGTATTAGATCCTCCGAGAGCTGCAGGGGTGCAAATCTTGTTCTACAAATCTGAGAAGTGAGTTTGTAGGTGGGCAGTGTAAGACTTTAAATCTTTGTCATTATAAGTGTCCCCAGCTGCTTGTAATGAGGAGCAACATTCAATAAAGGACATTTAGTTGTGTTAACCCATTTAATCAAGCTTAAGCTCCTAAGGCCTTTGAAACCTATCGAAGTTCGTATTGTCAGAGGAACCACCACTTCACTCCTTTTTGATACTGCAGTACGGACGTCCTTTAAGAGTAAGAAGTATCTGGTGGCCCATTTCTTCTGCATCTGCACAAACCCAGGACAGCGTAGCGTAATCGAGGCTTTTTGACAGCAGTGCCTTATCCTTTTCCCACTGTTCAGTTCCATTTCCCTCATGGCCAGTGGGCTGTAGCTCCCTAGTCAGTGCTGGTCTGGAATCAGATCACATTGTGCTTTATTCATGCTTCTCAGTATGTGAGATAGACGCAGCTCTCCCACGTAGAGTTGGGAACTTGACCCAGTTTCTATCAGCTGGCCGGATGTGTGTGCCTGCTCTCATGTGATGAGGCATCATTCAGTGGAGGCAGCGTGCCACTGAGATTTGTCTGCGGCTTCTGAGTATGCTTGTCAAACTGGGGACCTCTAGAAGTAGCCTAACTCAACTAGGTTACTTTTCTAACTTCAATAGATTTCTAACATCAATATGTACAATTCTGCCTTATACTCCAAACATAGTCGAGCGACTAAGATGTGTTTGGTGTCTGCTGTTTACCTTAAACCGTGTCAGTAATATGAAATAGACTGGTTATGTGGTTTCCTTATCCTGTTGTCTATAGAAATGGACCACACTGTCATATAGCTAAAATATAAATCGCAGCCAAGACTCAGTTATCTTTAGTTATCCTTAATTATCCTTCCATTTTTAAAGTATATTTGACATTACCATTGGCCAATTTTTAAAAACATTCCCCACATTATTAAATTACTGGGATGTACAAAAAGTTAGTCAAAGTGGTTTGATGTGAAATAATGCAACAAGGTTTCTTTACAGTACTGGTCATAGGAACCAGGGGTCACAATGCCTACAGCAAATATAGCCATTTATTTGGTGTTCAAATCAAGCAGTGAACCAAGATTTTATGTTTAAATACAAGTTTTTTTTCGGGGGCTATATTGCCTTGAAGTGATCTGCATATTCCTCGCCACCAAAACTTTACGATGTAATGGTTCAGGCTTTGTGTAATGTATTTTTTATCATTTTTATGATCGCTTTCTACAAGCCAGCTTTTTGTAGAATTACTTAGGACATCTGGTTCCCATCAGCATCAGTGTGAACAGTTCGCTTTGAATGAGCATATAAATTTTAATCATTTAATCATGCAAATAATGAAAAATCAGTGAAATTCCTTTTAACAACTTAATGTGGTTGGACCTTTCAACACTGTCTTCCACAGTCTCACATTTAATCAGCTTCCTGCATGAGCTGCAGGCATGGAACTGGAGTTATAATTCAGGCCTTTACAGATCCTCCAGATCATAACAAATACGATTATATATTATCTGGATTGTGTGTACTTTTGCATGGTGGTCCATATTAGTCATGTCACACAGAGGGAAAATGTCCCTTTTGCACAGAGGGAACTCCTCGACTGCCTGGTCATTTTAACATAGACTGCAGATATTGCATGTACATGCTTGCAGTGGGAGTAGGTCAAGCTTTTGTTTGTCTATTTTTGTGTGAGATCTTTTATTGTGGATAGTTCTCATGCTGCTAGTGTCAAAGGCCAGAAAATGGTCTGCGTGGGATTAGTGACTTTAAAAACTCCCTTCCTTAAAATGACACAGTCCTCAGAAACAGTGATTTGCCCCACTCGTCCAAAATTTGGGCACATCTTGTTTTTCAGAATGTTTTTATAAGATTCAAAATTATTTATTTGTCGCATGCATAGTTATACAACATGTAGTGAAATTTGCCCCTAAGTCGACCAGTAAAGTTATCAAATGATTTAAAATAAATGAAAGAGAAAATGGGAAAGCCTAAACTATTGAAAATATACGGAATAATTGTATTCCATCTAAACAGAATAATTGTATTCCATCTAATGTAACAGAATAAGTGCAGTGTGCTAGTTCGCTGGTTGAATAGACTTATATATGTGCTCAGTCCACAAAGTGTTCTCATGATGTGTTTTTTAATGAAGGTATATGTTCTTACACAGTTGGCAGCAACCTGATACATTAAAAAGTAACCTGGTTTATTGTAAGGAGTACAATGTATGCGATGGTATAAATATTTATGTGATAGTGCTTAAAATAGCTGTCAAAGGCATGGGCTTGTGTGAAGGTTGGACTGGTTGCATCTCAGCTGTGTGTATTGTTGCGTGAGAGGGAGATATCTACATCTGCTGATGCAGAGCCAGAGAGCAAGCAAGAGGATATGATTCTCTGTGAAAGAGCGTGTGTTAAAGGGTCTGGAGCAGAGAACAGCTGTTGGCATGACCTCCAGTGTGTACACAGAATAGCATCAGTGCAGTTTCATGCCCAAAGGGAATGCTGAATTCTATGTGACCTCACACCTGTTTGTCCCGGGGGGCTGATTTTACTTGTGGGTGTGTCTGTGTGTTCAGAACATGTTATTAGAGTCTTACAGTAATAGTCTCTGCATTGATCATCATTTGTGACTACCTTTTGTGAGTATGACTAAAGCTGCGTGGTGTTTTTATGACAGTAATGATATGTGCTTCCACTAAAGTGTGTGTGAGGCAAGCTTGCCACATGAAGTTTCGGAGATACAGGCTATTTATTTATTTATTTATTTATTCATAATATACACTATATGAACAAATTATTGTGGCACACTTATTTT
>JBBIGA010000016.1:13430381-13441738 GCA_037576975.1 Alestes dentex | reverse complement strand
TGTCCTTTGACTGCCTCCGCACCAATGACACGAGGCTCGTTTCCACTGCTATTTAATCGAAACTTTGAAAAGGAAGAAACTTTAAATCTAAGTACTACATGTCTGCTAACTAGTGGTAGGGAGTACAAATGCTATATTACATTATATTTGTAACTATAGTCTATTATATTCATTTCTACGACTTTGGCGCTTAAAGGGTTAACTTGCACCGAAATGAGGCACCGAAATTTGCGTTCTGTTTCGGTCCGTTGCATACCGGTTATATATGTACCGGTTTAAATGGTGCTTTTTTGGGGGGACCTGTTGCCTTATTTTCCCTTGTGGATTTTGGAGACGGAACATGGGCTCAGAAATCTGGTACTCAGTTATGTTTCCTTACTGTCTGTGCAAAATAATGTAATGTGTGGGTGTGTCTTATGGATTTAAATCATTGCCAAACAACATAGTCAAACTGGAGGCCTGATCCCATTTTCTAAGGAGTATTAGTGCTTTAGCTGTACTGATTTGATATTTATTTGTAGAGCACAGCACCTGGCTGATGTGCTTTCCTCCAAAGGCCTGCCCTCTGTTTGCATCTCTGGTGAGGCTCATCTTTTTAAATCTAGCTTTTTCTTTGTACTTTTCCTGTAATAGGAATTTTTATGGATGAAAATATAGGATTTAACTTTTCTTTTGTTTATATAGGCAGTTTGAGTCAGGAACAGAGGCTGGAAGCGATGTCTAAGCTGAAACAGTATCAATGCAGAGTTCTCATCTCCACTGACTTGGTGAGTTTAAACGTACACACAGATTTAATATGAGCCTATTAATTTCCAGTCGGTAAAACTGTGTAGTAAATGAATTTTTGTTTTTCTTTCTCTTAGACTTCACGAGGTATAGATGCAGAGAAAGTAAATTTAGTGATTAATCTGGATGTCCCCATGGACTGGGAGACATACATGCACAGGATTGGGCGTGCTGGACGCTTCGGTCAGTGTTTTTCTTTTGAAGCTGGAACGTGTGCGTGTGTGTGTGTGTGTGCGCACGTGTGTGTGTTTTGTGTGTGATGCCTTGTTTATAATCAGGAATATGTGCCAAACGTCTTCTAATACCTGCACCCTCTGTTTTGGTACTTAAAATCAGGCTTGTTTGTTTGTGTTTGCCAGGTATTTACCGGTTTTAGTTGTTTTTGTTGCAAGCACATCATAATATTAATCAGATTAGATTGCAGGGAACAGTCAAATCACTTCGATTTTTTTTTTTGTTTGGGATTTGGCCTGAACGCGCAATGCTTTTGTTTCAGGCACTCTTGGGATTGCTGTGACCTACTGTTGCCATGGAGAAGAAGAGAACAAGATGATGGCCATTGCTCAGAAGTGCAGCCTACATCTCAACCCCTTACCAGGTAATTGGCCTGCTCATTTCCTGGCACACAACCAATGTTTTAGTGGCCCTTAAATTTCTTTGCAAAATGTATTCATATAAAAGATTTTTTTTTCTCATTTAAATGTATTTTCACATGTCTATGTCTATTCAGGATTGTTTTTTATCATCTATTTTGCTCAGATCCAATCCCAGCCAGCCTCATGGAGGAGCAGTGCGACTGGGGTGTTACTATCCAGACTCCCTCAAAATCTGACTTTTCGTTTTCCCTGGATCCCAAAGTGGACAGGAAGAAACGGGCTGCGCCTGAACCAGCATCCGCTAAAGCATCTAAACAGCCTCAGCGCACTGGGTCCGCTAAAGACCAGTCTGACCATTTCAGCTCAGCTAAGACCCAACCACCCAAGAAGAGCAAGAAGCCTGCCACTGATGCTGAGGGTCCACCTGGAACAGGAGGCCCTGCTCCGACCCAAAAGTCACTGTCAGATCTCACTAAGAAAGAAATGCAAGAAGCGCTGCCCAAAATCCCTCCCCTTCCATCCTTCAAGCTTCCAGCACGGAAAGCCATGTCTTTTGCTGAAGCTGTGGCCGACTTTGAGAACTTTATGACATTTGGCCCCGGTCGAAACGTTGAAATCATACGACAGTATGGAGATCGTGACGAGGTGTCTACTATATTTAACGGGCAGTATCAAAAATATGTTGTCGAAGCCAATACAGATGGTGCTTCTGCTGAACCATGTGCTAAAGATGAAATGGATGGAATCATTTGTTCACCTGAAAAATCAGCTGGTCCCACCACTCACCGCTTGCCTTCTACTTGGAGGTCTGACAGCTCTTCTTCAGAGAGTGAATCTGAGATGGAGACGGAACAGAAAACCGATGCTTCAGCCTCCAGTTCACTGTCCAGTGCTCCACAGCCGCAAAATAGCCACAGGAAGCCACAGCTACCAAAGCACATCACTGAGCCCACCCCATCTACAGCCAGTACATCAAAACTGCCTGTCAAATCCAGGCCAAATTCAAGCAAGCCTCAAATCAAACCTCCTCAGCATCATTATCATCCTGAACTTCATGTCCAGCATTCAAAATCAGGGCTGGAGAAAAAGAGGGCTGGGAAGGCAGCCAGGGCAGGTGAGGGTAGCCAGTGGAGGTGGAGAGGGAGAGAAGATGAGGAATATTCTGAGGAGGAGAAGGAGAAAGACCAACAGGACCATTGGCAAGCATATTACAGAGCATGGGATCAATATTACAACTCATCTTACTACTACCACTCACCCTCTACTTGGCTGGCAGCATACCGCATGAACACAGTCTACATGATGGAAATGATGAAACACTGAATTAAAAACAACAAACAGGCTGAGATGAAGGCATCTACAGAGACATGAGACATCAGGAGTCAAATGTAGTAGACTTCTAACTGGATGTTCTGTTTTCTGATGAAGCTCGATACTTGAATGCCAAGTCAAAAGTCAGGTACCACCTAAATATCTGTAAGACACTCAATGTTACAGTTGCTTTATCAGTAGCTTTATGTATTAGAACAGTGTTTATTTCTATGAGTATGTTACCCATTGGTGTAATACAGGGCTGTCCACTCTAATGCACAAAGGGCTCTACTTCATTTATGATAATATATTTTTGCCATGTTGCCCACCTCTAGCTTCAGGTTTCTTTCAAAACCATCAGGAGCAGACCTGATTTAACTTGTTTAATCAGTTTCAACCAGGATTAAAACAGCTGATTGTGTGTGCTCCTGTTTGTTAGAGTTAAAACCTGCAAATAGTTGTGGGTGAAATGGCAAAATGAAAATTGTTTTTTTTTTTTGTATGATAAACAATTTTTTTTCTGAAATCTGAAAAGTTGAAATGGACAAATAAGAGAAGAGCCACATTTAGAAGACTTGGAAAACATCTATTTAGTGTTTTACACACTGCAATAAATCAAATTAAATAAGCACATATACTGTTTGTAATAAAACATGCAGTTGGGCATTTTCCTTTAAATAAATTCATAATTATAAGATGGGGATGGCAGTAGCACCTATGAGTCTATCACAGAGAGATGATATATGTACATGTAATGTACATATGTTTTTCACCTGATGCTGAAGTGGTCTTTGTGCTTAAGACACTGTTTATAGTTCGTCAGATGTGTTGATGGACTGTATGAGACTGATTGTGGATCATTTAGCGAATGTTTTAATGATCCCCACTTAAAAAAAAATTGTTGCTTAATAAAGATTTCCTAATGCTGTTTTTTAGCTTATGTGATTCATTATAATTGTATTGAGGCAGTTGATCTCCATCTTGAGTAACTTGCATAGAATCTTGTGATAGATTATTATAGTGTTGTTCTGGAGGGATTTATGTGGGCTATTTAAATATATTTAAGTCAGAGTCTCCACCACACTTTCCACACTTGGCTATCCCATAATAGTAGTGCTTGATGAAGTGATGTTGCACTGATTACTTGCAATCAGACTTGGCTCTCCCAATCAGTCAGTGAGCCCCGTTCTAACTGTTCACTTTCTGGCAATTATACAGGAGATGAAAAATGTAACTACTGCAGTGTCCTTTCTGCTCAAAGGGGTAATTAAATAGTAAAATATATAGGGATAGTTAAATCCTCCCCTTACATATTTTTCAGTTTTGGTGTTTTTAAGAAGGATTGAATTGGACGTTAAATCAATTCATAGCTATTTTTAAAGGAACTACAAACTTTTGTTTATGATAAAAATGGTCAGGTACATCTTAACAGGTTACACCCCTGTGATTACACATAACGCCCCTTGTGTCAGTGTGAATTGTAATTCAGTTGTTTCCAGACTTTAAATCAGTGTCTTTTAGAAATTAGTCCGCATTTTACTTTTTGGTCAAAACATTTCTAATCATGTTTCACTGTTAGCCTGATGCCATCAGATTTGCAGTAGTGCTGCTTTCCCCACTGTTTCATGCCCGTTATCGTGTGCATGCATCACTAATTTAAAATGCTTACAGATTTTTTTTTGAAATTCAGTACTGGCAAACCTGACATTCTGTTCGAGTCTAAAACTGTGATTATCACACTTCCCCACTTTGTTGATGTTGATTATCTTGATGCAGCACTTACATTTCCGCCCCATTTTAAGACAACTTCGGATCAGCAACAGTGATACGATAATGCTGATGATCACAACGATCCTCACACTGATCTTCAATCCCTACTGTCCCACTCCCTCTCTCTAATGACCCTGGTCTTCTTGCAGTCCTACAACTCTCATCATTCTACTGTGATCTGAAGGCTATTTAAATGCAGAGGACAATTTTCACACTGTTCACAATGTGTGGTGTGCTGTGGTGTGTTCACGAGTGACAAATGGTTCCTTTCACTTCAATTTTAGGTTGATAGATAGCCTTCTGGATGTACTGCCTGCAGGTACATGTGATCTGCCAAAAAGGAGAAATTCATGGTGTACAGAAATATATTCCTATATCACCGACATACACAAATCATTAAAACTGGGGAAAAGGAATGACATGTATTTGAACAAATGAAGAGGATTTCAGCTTTGCTTGAAATGAATAAAATATGTTCCACAAAATAACCAGTGGTGCTTAACCATAAGTTCTACACTCATGAAACTGGAACGCATTTTGAGGCAAATCAACCTTTGATTCAAACACATGATGCTGTCAGAGAAACAGGTTTACAATGCAAATGGGAGTCGTCAGAGAAACCAAACTGCTGCAGAAGGTGTTCTAATGAAAGTCTTTACCTCACCCACCACTGATCTTATCCAGAGTACATAAAGCCGTTGTTCTGTTGACGTTCTGTCAACAAGAAGTCCAAGGAGCAGCCAGAGCACCAAACTTCAAAGAAGCCAGCACTTACAAACCTGCAGATGGTTCAAATCAACAGTCCATTTAGCAATATTCTCCAGGATCAAAAAATATTCTTCTGATTATGATTGTCACTTGCTGGTTTAAACCAGGATCACTCATAACAAAGAAAGATCTCATAACAAAGCATATTTTTGCCCAAGATGGGTTCTTTCCGTTGCTGCAAAGAACTCAACCTCTACCAATATTCAAGATAAACATCCCCGAAAAAGCTTGGCCTGTGTGAGACTTGGTAGAGTAGTGGTGAAGTTCTTGCCTCTAATACAAGATGATGTTGGTTCAAATCTTGCCTAACAAGCGCAAAGCTCATGGAAAGAATAAACTCTTTAAGACGGTTTAAACTTAACAAACTTAAAACGCTAGACCCCAACCAACTAGTTTGTTAGTTCCTACTGTCTTAAAAGTTTGACGCCCTGTTTCGCATAGCAAAACCCCAGTGTGTCTCTTGTTTCAGGCTCTATAACCCCAGCTTGTCATCGCCCGGGGGGCGGGCAGGCAGACAAATAAGTCCTTTTCTTAGGTATTGATGTTTGTGGAGACCCCTGCTCAGGATTTGAACCCATGATCTCCCGATCTTGGAGGCATTGCTCTTACCACTGAACCACAGGATCCCACAGCTAGCATGCCTTTTTGATTTGTTTTTTTTTTTGGAAATTTGACTTTCAGACGAGCTCTGATGTTCAAGACATAAAGCTAAAGGCACTGATTAGAACCCACAACTCCTGGTCTTAGCAGCAGTGCTCTTACCACTGAGCCACAGGGTCTCACAGCTGCCATGCCTTTTTTGGACATTTCACTTTCAGATGAAATGTGACATACAGTTAAAGGCTCTGACATAAAGCTACAGCTGCTGATTAGAACCCACAAGCTCCCAGTCTCTGCTCCCAAGCACTGCTCTTACCTCTGAGCCACAGGAGCTCACAGCTGCTGCACCTTTTTTTTTTTGACATTTCACTTTCAGATGAAATGTGACATACAAGCCATAAAAGGTGGATTAAATCCCACAACCCTCTGTTCCTAACTTCATAGCTAAAGTTAGTGACCTACTGGGCTTGACAGCCTAAACAGCTTTTTTTAAGATATTTTACTTTCAGATGAATGTGACATGTAAGATACAAAGCAGAAGTTTCTGGTTTGATCCCATGACCTTTAAGGCTTGAATCCACTGTTTAAACCAGTGCACTATAGAGCAATCCCAGATGATCAACTTATTTTTGGACATTTGACTTTCAGATGAAGTGTGAAATACAAGACCTTAAAAGAAATACTCTGATTAGATCCTACAACCTTCCAATCATGAGACTACTGCTAATGCCAGTGAGCTACTATGCTTGACAACCTGACAAGCTTATTTATTGATATTTGACTTTCAGATGAAGTGTGACGTGCAAGATAAAATATAGAGACTCAGGTTTGATCTCCAAACCTTTTCTTCTTGAGACCAGAGATTAACCTGTGAGCTACAGAGCTAGGGCAGAGGCTTTCAGATGAAATGTGCCATGCAAGACTTAAAACTAAAGACTTCGGTATGATCCCACAACATTCTGGTACTGAGGCCAGAGCTTAAATCAAAGCAGCCCAAACTTTGTTTTCGATATTTGACTTTCAGATGAAGCCTGCCATGTAAGCCACAGAGCTGAAGACTTGGGTTTGATCCTATGTCCTCATGTTTCTGAAACCACAGCTTAAACAAGTGAGCTACGTGGCTTGAGAAGCACCCTACCTTTTCTTCTAAATGTAACTTTAATTCCTAAATCATCTTAGCCTGAAGACTGTAAGTTTGAAATGAACAAATATGTAGACAAGTCATTGAAGTGAGCCAATGGGCCAATGATAATCTTCCCTTAAGGCAGGAAGACTGCAAGCTCATGACCTTCTGTCTCTCATAAACAATCTCCATCTAAGCCCAAATCCAGGGGTGCCAAACCTTTGACAAGTTCCTGGAGGACCACACTTCTGCAGAGATCGGCGTTTTCTCTCCTCTAACCTTCTGAGTTCAGCTCACAAAGTCTTTACGGACTCACTGATGAGTTTAATCAGGTGTGGTTAATGAAGTTCAAATTTACATTGACAAATTAATATTACTGATAAAATCCATAAATCCATTGCATCTCAGTTAAAAGAGTCTTAGGAATATTACATCAACGATGTGTATCTATGTTGTTTACATAAAGCAATAGCACTAGAACTTGGCTCCCAGGACTAATCTGCATAACTGAGAGGGCCACAAGGGTGAAAAATATTCATCAGTTATAAACTGAGATAATAAGACAGGCCTAGGGGCCACCTTTTGTGCTTCATATACATATATTGGCACTATGTGTGTATATATGTACAGTAAACCAAGAGCCCCCGCGTATAGTAAAAAACCGTGGTGTTGTGATGTGGTAAAAAAACATGCCTAAAAATGCCTATTTTATAGTGTAAACCCTAAATATACCCCCAAATATGCTCCCAAAACACTTTAATTTCATTTTAAACTCAGCTTAATACATTACCATTAAAGAAAATGTAAAGGTAAACCGTACTCGTACTGTACAGTTTACACTGAACTCCTGCAGTGCTAGAATGTAAATACCGATATTACCCATATATAGACTGCACTGTAATTCATGCATGCATGTTTTCTTTGCTACGTGCTGCTGTTTTCTTTGTAAATTCATTTAATTTACAGTAATAAAAATGCAGGGCTTAAGAAAAAAACAAAAAACACAAGAACACTTGAGACTGCAGCTTTGGACTTTATCTATCATTATCATGAACATCCTCTATCTCCTCTTTGTCGTGGTGAGGCAACACACCAATAGAGTGTTTGACACGATTGTCCAGCCAAGAGTGTCTATTGTAAAGCCCCATTCAAGCTGCCCCACTGTGGCATTTTCAGAACCATGGACAGCGCAGGACTCCATGGGCTATATATTGAATCCAGCGCAGGCACAGAGGGAGGGAAGCGGCTGTGGCAAGAGCAGGACATGCCCTCAGAGTTAACAGTTGGCACTGTGTGTGTTTGCACCAACAAAGCCAAAGAGCTGGGCAAGAATAGACTGGCGGGCACTTTGGCCAGGCAGCTAGGGTTCATCATCATACTGGCCATCCTCTTCTGCCTTCCACTGGTGCTGAACCTTGTGCTCAGTGAATTTGTAGATTGTGCCAAGAGCTGCGAGATGATCACCGCACTGGGCTCATCCAAATGTGAAATTAATGCAAAGTTAAATGTTCCATCTGGAAAATGTCGAAGTATAAAGCATTTTTTTTTTACTTTTTAAAGGGATTTCTTAAGAGGCTTTTTGGTTCATTTTTTAAGCTACTATACTGAAGCAGGGCACATTTGGGGAGTGTGAATGATGCAGGAGTATGAATGATTGCACACGCAGTTAGTCGTCCATTCTCTGGTCATCTCTAAACTGGACCACTGCAACTCTCTACTGGCTGGACTTCCACTGAGGGTAACCGTTGCTCAAAAGAAGAGGAAGACATGTCAAGACCCACAGTGGTGGAATGCACTCCCGCTTCTGGTCAGATCTGTGGAGTCTGAAGACCCACCTCTTCAAGGAGCACCTTGGTGACTAACTAGTCTTCTTATTATTGCTTATTCATTTCTCTTCTCAATATTTATTTATTTAAAAAAAACTCTGGGCATTTACCCTCTTGACTCCATGCCTAGTAATTAAGTAATTTAGAAGTAATGAATTTGAGATACTGTTTCTAGTAATGAGTACTCCTGTTACAGTTTGACAGAGTTAATTAGTCATTAGCAGTGGATTATTTTTAGAGTTTACAACCCCAACACAAAGATCCTAAGATTTAACCATCAAGCACAGTAAAAATATGAAAATCTGAAGACACGACGCAGTCAGTCTGCAATCACAAGCAGACCAGTGGCACTAAATGTAGATTTAGTGTGTATTGACGCCTTTAGCTTGTCAAGTCTGCGTTTTATCTTATCAGAAGATCCATCCGACTATGATGTGTTTTAATTATCTCTGTTGTGTGTGTGTGTGTGTATAGAGTGGCCTGTGTGATCTGTACTCTTCAGGTTTAGTGGTGGTGTGGGTTTCTGGTGCTGTGGCTCCGCTCATGTACACACTGCTGCAGCGCAACTTCTGCACACAGCTGCAAAAACTCTTCTGCTGAGATCTGACTGGAGGACTGACCTGTGATCACATACTTGCCGCTGATTGGAGGATCCTTCTCCTAGGCACTCACATAGTGATCAGGATTAAAATGGCAGCTCAGAAATGGGAAACATTATATTAAACTAAATACATCATAAATGTATTTGCTTTCATTTTAATTCTGATATGGACACCAGTGATGTGAATTATACCCTGTCAAAAGAGACAAATGAAGACTTTTAGAGTTCTTAAACTAACTTGAAACTTCAGCTCTCCTTCTAATATAGGGTGACATTTTTCCCCTCATTTTCTAACTGGATGCAGTATTCTTATATTAGACCTTTTTCCCTTCTTAGCTTAATGTAATAGTGACCAATGACCTCAAACTGCCAGTTTGTAACATTGTATAAACTGTCAAAGTGAAAAATGACCTGTGATGTTTCTTTAACAGCACTTCTGGAATAAAAATTAAATGAGTGGATTATGATGCATTAGTTTAAATTACATGCAAAAAGGCAAGTTTTATTTTATTAATTCATTCGCCATACTTTATAACTTTTCCAATGTTCCTGGGTTTTTCCTCTCAGTTATTTTGTTTCAGACATTTTACTTTTTAATACTTCAAAAATTCAGATACTGTTACTTTAGAACAAATCAAAATAAATATCAAAATAAAATCTTCCCCTTAAAACTCCTGCGCTGAAGGTCATGCTGTCGTCACTGATAGATCTGGGGATATTTATGGGCCACATTTAACTAAACATTGTGGTAAAGAGTTAAAGCTTTTCCTTTAAGGTCACCACATCTTAAACATAAGACTTCCTTTTGTGAGTTTGTCATGATTAATGTCACAGTTCAATTAAGGCAATGGACATACACAATCCTAACATAATCCTGAGTGACCACCTGCCAAATCCTGATGAAACCAGTTCTGACATGTGAAACCATCTTTTGAAAGCGTGGTTTATTGATGCATACAGTTTTGTATAGAACCAGGACTACTTTTTAATGTCTAAATGGACATTCTGCATAAGGGGGAACCTGTTTCTTATGGTTCATAAGAGCGTTTTGAAATGGTCCTATGTACATTGGAGTCCAAAAGTCTACAACCACGTGGCAAATCTGGGATTTTTTTTTTTTCAATTTAAACCGGGAAATAAACAACAAAAAGCTTCTATTTCTTAAAGATATGAATGAAAGAAATTTTCATGATTCTGCAATATTTCTATACTGCTATTTAAGCAAAGTGGAACATACCAAAACTCCAAATTCGTACTTTCGGCTAAAATTGTGGTGCTGACATAATTTGCAATGAAAAAATGTATTCATTTAAAAAAAGAAGACAAAAGGGAATCCTTTTCACTAGTGGTCTTTCTGCCCCCACCGCAGTGTCAAAAAGAGTTCTGCTATTACTGCTGTCACTTTTCTGTATTTTTATACATATATTGTTGATAACTCAGCACAAATCATTTCAGGTATACCTAAGTATTGCAGGTCAGGTAGAAATGCAGTCCTTCTCTAGAAAAGTGACACATTTTAAACTTAGCCTTTGTAATTGAACCAGAAATGCAAAGCACTCACAGTACTTTTGTTCATATGAACTGGTGGAGGTTTGCGGGTTCAGGATTCCTCTGTGTTTGAAGTGAGAATAAACAAAGATTATAGACAACTGAAAAAAGTATACACACATACACACACACAGTGAGAGAGTTAGTGACAGTTACAGTAATTTATCAGGCGTTTCACAGTTGTGACAAGACAAAATCATAAAATATATTCAACATCTGACAGAGAAGGCAAAGAAGTCAGGTCAACAAAACAACATGATAGTTTTATATGAGCTAAAGCGAGAGTGAGAGTGAGCAAGCGAGTGAGAGAGAGAGAAAGAGAGAGAGAGAAAGAGAGAGAAAGAGAGAGAAAGAGAGAGAGAGAGAAAGAGAGAGAAAGAGAGAGAGAGAGAGAGAGAGAGAAAGAGAGAGAGAGAGAGAGAGAGAGA
>JBBIGA010000016.1:13409336-13426277 GCA_037576975.1 Alestes dentex | reverse complement strand
GGTTAAATGCAGAGAAATCATTTCACTGTATGTTGTACTTGTATGACTATGCATGTGATAAATAAAGCATCTTCTTCACTATCTTCTTCTTCAAAACAGCCCCCAATGGAAACTGATTTATTTCAGATTCACTATTTTACCATCATCAACATCCATAAAAACACTTAGAGACACGTGGAGCTTCACTGGGGGGCGATAGTGAATAAAATGACTATATTTGTGTGTTGAAGATTTGACCCCCAGTGTGGTGGAAATGGGGGGAATTTTCCTTTTTAACCCAGTGATAACTAACCCCGGTCCTGGAGATCCTCCTTCCTGAGAAATCACAAACTGCAACACCTGCTCTGGATAATGAACTTCTTCAGGAGTGTTAATTAAGGGGGAGGGCCTGCATGTTAGAAGCAGGATTGGAGCCAAGCATGGCAGGAGAGCAGATCTTCAGGAGGAGGGCTGCTGACCACTGCTGTAAACTGAACGGAACAGAATCGTTCCTCCAAAAGTTGTTTCATTTGACAAAGGAGGCAGGGGACAGATTGTTAATTATGCAGCGTTGAGATTCAGGCGGAAGTGTTGGTGGATGGAAGTCTGTTGGAGGGAGTGTCCCTGATCACAATTATACAATCCTACCTCATTCTGACCGCCTTTAGCTGGATCGATGCCTCCCCTGTTTTCTTTCCCAGCACGTTACGCGATGAAGCGAATTTCCATAAAGCGCGTTTATTCGTTTATTTATTACAGCTGCGTTGATGCCCCAGCAATCAATCTCCACTGAATAATGCGGCCTCGTAATGGGGGAATTCTGGGAATTCTTTGTAAATGCATCACTCTAATGGCCAATAACTCATCCAAGGAGTCGACAAACAGTGGCTGAATATCACAGAGGCTTGTGTTACATATAAGGAGATAAAAGTGAATCGGCATTTACTGGGCGCTATGATAGAGAAGGAGCCGAGCGAGCGTGTTAAAGGTTCATAAGCCCTTTCCCATTGGCCTGTGGGGACAAAGGGATTAAATTCTGCTCTCCGAGTTCAGAGATTTAGTGGAAGATTACTGTGCCTCTTTCGTCATTGTGTTCCAGAAGCAGTGTGTCGGTTGTGTGTTGGGGCCCAGCCACGAGTGGCCGTGTCTCAATCGCACAGTCTGGATTATGTAAACATCCTACATATGATGACTGATTAAAGCTGGACGGCTTTAGATTTTCCCCGAATTCTATTGAAACCCGGCGCGTCGTTAATACTCAAACGTCTGGCAGTGGATGTTCGAGTGGTCGGCCAGTCCAGAGGTGATTTAAAGGTGCACTGGCACTCACAAAGAACCAAAAAACAACAGAAACAGGACAGTGTCTGACCGATATATCAGTTGCCCGATATCAGTTTGCGGTTTTATCGTTATCGGTGATAAAATTGATATAGCTGCCAATTAAGTAACAATAATCAAGCTTGACCTTGTTAAAATACTTGTGAATACTGACCATCAAAGAAAACAAAGTGTTGACAGACAGCAGACACCAGTGTGTAGATAGTGAAAAAATTAAACTGCATTATCTGAGGACGCATTGTGTCAGCCAATAGGGATGATGTGGGCGGGGGCTTTAGTCAGTCACATTTATTTAGAACAGAATGAAGAAAAACTAGCAGCTTCTTTCAGCTGTAAAATCCACCTCAACAGATACAGCAGCACCATGTCTGGTTTTCCGTACATCATTTTGGCTTGATGTAATAGAGAAGAACAGTTATAAGCTTCATCACAAACACACCGAAAAGAGCTAGATGCCAGAGATCAAAATGTCATTTGAATGCCACCTTGCTGTCTTTTTTGGTTGCAGTCTCTCCTGAAGACAGGGTGAAAGCTGTGCCACTGAGGGGCTCAATATGACCCACCACCTGCTTAACTAGCAGCCTGTTCATAGTAGAGTCCATAGTAGAGATCTGCATAAAGCTGGTTAATCTGTACGATCTAAGAATTAACTGTGGTCACAGTGGGTAATTAGCCAACAGGGTGCATTGCTGAATGGGACAGTTACTGACAGACTGTTGGAGTGGAAGTATGTTGCTGACAACAACAATTTAATATCACATGATATATATCATATATATCTATTCAACAAGCTGTGTACAAAATCTAACTGCACGTTTTCTGAGAAAACTGATGATTTATCCACTCTTCACAGTGTAATTCTATAATAATATAATGATACAGATAAAAAGACTATGTTGCATGACTACTGTCTGTTACCATATTGACATCATGAGAAGTGATATCCATGGTGTGTTTTTGCCTGAAATTGCCTCAAATGTTGGGTTGTGGAGGTATAATGGGTCTGGAGGCTGATAGTTAAACTGTCTGGCTGATTTATGTCAGTGTCAGAGTTAGGATTAGGATTTGGACCAGGGTGATGGTTAGAACCAGGGTTAATATTTAGGTTAGGGACATTTTTAGGGTACGAGAAAGTAAAAGGAAACGTAACAAATATTTAGCTGACTTGAAATTAAGTGTAAGCTGAACATCTACAGAACACCTGTATTCTTACTGTAACGGCTTTAGGATGATCTTATTAAAACTGACTTACATAAAGATTATAACTCATTGTAAGTTACTGCTTTGAAGTTTGGCACACTGATTGGAGATATTTTTGCATTATTTCAAAAATTTCATCAGTGTGCTTAGGCCCTTTGTGGCTGCTTGCAGATATTTTTTTTTAAAAACATTTCATTCTGTATCGTCAAAGTTGCACTTCTTTTATTTATTTGTTTATATATGAAGACGTGCCAATAAGGCAGCAAAGATGTAAGGTATGGCTTTTTTTTTTTTTACACTCACTTTATCACTTTCACACCATTCTGCTTACAAACACAAACACGGAATCGACTGAAAGATTCGAATCTGCATTTCTGGCTGAATTTCACCTCGCTTCAAATGAGCCATGGGCGAAAGTGAGGGCAGGAGATGACAAACCTCTGTGGGCTCCAGGTTTTCTCCATTTTTCATCCACCTGTAGGAGGGTTTGGGTTTGCCGGTGGCCGTGCACTCCCACAACACCGAGTCGTCGATGGCCTTCTGGATGTCCAGCGGCTTTTCAATCAGCTGCGGAGGAGCTGCAGCAAAATCAAAGGAGAAAGAGTGAATGCCTTTAAGTATCAGAATCAAAATCCCAAAACTTTAAATCCCAGAGGAACCTGCTCACATTACGACTGCACAGATACACAGAGACGAGAACAACATAATATATAAAGACTAGATAAATCCAACAAACTGCAGAAAATACTCAACATGAAATGCACTGTACTATATACACCAATACTGGAGTATTAATACTATAGATACAGTTAGGAGAATTACTAGTAACACTAATAGTGGTCTGTTACTGTACATAATAGCGATCAGAAGTAGCTCAGTAATATAAGTAGTGAAATTCACTTGGTAAAACTATATAATATATTGCTCATAATGAAATGATTTAGCAGCCCTTTAGAAAACGTCACATGATATTGCACAAGGTAAGACTATTGCACTTAAGATATTCCATGTAATGATAATGTTTCAGCCATAGCATCGCACAAATTTGTACACGTTAAGGGAAGGAGCGATGTTCTCTGTAATTCACTTAGAAAATAAAGTAAAGCATGTCTCTGGACTGAGGGTGCTCAAATTTTTGCACATGACTGTAAACCGTGGCCGTTTCGTAGAATAACTTTCTGTGAAGGACATTTTAAAGGCAGACGTCCGGTTCCATTCACCTCCACTGTAAACAGTTCTGGAGCGTTTTTCAGCAAACCCACTCTGAATGACTTTTATACTGTAGTAACTACTCAGTTATAAAAAGTATTGGATGTTTAGATAGATAGATAGATAGATAGATAGATAGATAGATAGATAGATAGATAGATAGATTGATAGATAGATAGATAGATAGACAGATAGATAGATAGATAGATAGATAGATAGATAATGAAGTTTAATCTATCTATCTATCTATCTAAACATCCAATATTTTTATAACTGAGTAGTTAAAGTCATTCTCTGCTGCCAAACGCTTCAGAGCTGTTTACAGTGGAGGTGAATGGAACCGGACGCCTGCCTTTAAAATGTCCTTCACAGAAAGTTATTCTACGAAAAGGCCACGGTTGCGCCGCCTGACGCCTGAGACATTGTTTTACCCAAAGTCTGGTCTAGTGAAGCTCATCATGGAGCAAAACCCTTCCGGACCGCCGGGAATGACCCGTGAAGAAATAATGAAGGGAGCGTCTGACCGCTGTGGGCTCGGGAAGGTGAACCGGACGGAGACGCTGAGGCGTCACGCGGTGACGCACCGTGAGCCACAGTGAGACGAGACCTTGTTTCGTAAGATGTCCTCGTTGCGTTCGTCACAACACACTGGAAACAACAGCAGCCCCGGCGCGAAGGGCACAGCGAGGGCATTACGCCGAATGCATCGGCTTCTGGACCGAACCATAAACTACTTCACTCCATCCCATTAAACTAAATTATGTTTTAATTATAAATGAGCTGCATTGATTCCTATCTTTTAAGGGTTTGTAACTCAAACCTGCTTAATAATGGAGGAAAAAACACAAGAGCACCCTCAGCAGACGCACCTCCCCGATGGGAAATAAATACATTAATCAATCCCAGTAATGAATAAATAAACAAATAAAGGTCTGGGTTATGGTACCGTTTCTACTTCTCTATTTGTGTGTGTATATATATAATACACTAATTTTGTAAATATATATATTTATATATATATATAGTTTTTTTTTCAGGATTGTTAATTGTTATTCACGTGTCTGAATAATCTCGCCCACTTCAACTTTCACAACCTCCATATTTTTTCTCTCTCCCTCCTTCTGTCAGAGATACTCAGTCCATCTCTCACCCACCGGGAGAGTATTGACTTTCAACCCCCCCCCGGCCCCCCCTTAAATCAAGCCAGGCAGCCGGACCCTGACTAAACCCAGCCCACACACACACACACACTCAGCACACACACACACTCGGCACACACACACCCACACACCCACACTCACACACACACACACACTCAGCACACACACACACTCAGCACACACACACCCACACACCCAAACTCACACACACACACATTTTTACATTTCACCCACATCCATGCACTTATTTTATAGTCCAGACATAGTAACATTTACACAAAGGGAAAAAGCAAATACTTCAAAATACAACTTAATGTTTGCGTTGTGTCGTTCAGCTCTTGTTTTCACTGCTGAAGGACACTGTGTAGCTCGGGGACTTCGAATAAAATAGAAAACACTGAGATAACAGGGTAGATAGCCAATTTATATAAGCTATGAAATTTCCTCATACATAATCAAAAACTGAAATAACTTGCCAAGTCATCAATACTGAACTACATTTATGTTTGCCTACCAACGTTTCACATGCAATGGGAAAAGCTTGGCTAGGTGCTTAGTAATGCAGTAACACAGCTAAATGACTTGGAGCTGAATTTGACTTGACTGCCCTTGACTTGACTGAACATTCAGACTGCTGAGCATGGCTTCATAATGACACTTGTTTGCCATTCAAGCTGAGAACAAACCACTAAGCTGTTTCTTATCAATACAAATTGACCTTTAGGACTTGCTTCACTCCACTAGAATATTTTTTATACTGTTCCACTGCCCTCAGAAGTCTGTAGAATATCAGGTGCCTCTGTAAACATGAAAACTGTGTGGAAACACATTATGCAAAAGCAATAATTCTGTACAAGCTGAGAGGCTTTTTACAAGGAGTAGCAGAACGAGTTCTGATATCACTTGGTGAGCAATTCCATGGCCCCTATATCTGTGCTTGTAATGCATAGCTATATTCTCAGTCTCTATTTATAATGCAAGACCACTGTACTGCATGCATGGAAAATTTAATCTGCATACGCACTAGCAGAGCAGGAGACATGTTGAGAGCAGAAAAGCACACTGTAAGATGTACATCTGCACAATGCGAACATGTATATAAAGACTGTTTAAGACTGCTTAAACATCACTGCAGCGAAAATGCTTAAATGGTTGCATGTCCTGAGGGCATGTTGCATAATATGTGTTTATTGTAATTCTTTAGGACATAAATAGAAAAAAGCAAAACAATTTGTGGCAAAAATCAATTGTAATGTTTAGCAGAACTGAATTGCAATACTTAAAGTACAGTAAAGTGGTCCCTTTATGGTCACACGTGGAACACACACCACAGCACAGCACACAGTGTGAACAATATGAAATTCTTTCTCTGCATTTAACCCATTCACCAAGTGAAGAAGTGGGCTGCCACCAACGGGGTGAGCCCAGGGAGCAGTGTGTGGGGACGGTGCCTTGCTTAAGGGAACATCAATGATGACACTAGCAGTCCTAACACTATTTCATTTTATTCTTTTTAAATTTTATTCTATTATTATTAATTATTTTATTATCCTGTATCATAAAATATTGTGATAATATCTTCTGGGAAACCTTCAGTTATGACATTCATGTGAATGTTATTTTGACACAACCTTGTTGCAGACAAAGTACAGTGTCCTCTTTCAGTAGGATAATGCACCCTGTCACTCTAAAAAGTAGTTGGGAATGGCTTGAGGAACATGACAAAGGGTTCAAGACACTAACTTGCTAACTCCAAATCTCCAGATCTCAATCCAATCAAGCCTATTTGGGATGTGCTGGACCAACTAATTTGATCCATGAAGTCCCCTTCTTAAACTTACAGGACTAAAACTTAAAGGATCTGCTGAACGTTTTGGTGCCAGAGCACACTTTCAGAGGTCTTGTGGAGTCCATACACATCACAGCTGTTTTGATGGCATGAGAGTGACCACTGTTTTATATAATTTAAAGAAACAAATGTGTGTTTCTTACCGTGGTTTTTTCCAAGCAGTGCAGTAGGTGGTGGTGTTGGCTCTCTATTAATGAAGTTGTTTTGTTTAGTTGTCGCTCTTCACCTGTGGAGCCCTGCAGTGGAGAAAACACAAACCCACACGAAAAGAGGGGAAAGGGGTGAAACATAGAAAAAGGAAAAGGGAAAAACATAAAACATAGGTTAATTTCTATACCATTCATAGACGTCATGTGTTAGAGAGAAGACAGAGAGAGAGAGTGAGAGATAGAGAGAGAGAGAGAGAGAGAGAGAGAGAGAAAATGTTCAGTCTCAGTACCTGATCTGAAAGTTTCATCCTGTAAGGTAGTTGCTGTAGTTGAGGGGTGAGAGAGGGAGACAAAAACATGGAGAGAGAGGTTTACTGCTTTTGGAAGGCCTGACTCCTTCCAGGAACACCATTATGTAACACTGACGTCCTGGCTGTGCGGTTATATATGTGACAGAGTTGAGAGCAAACAGGCTGCGGAACAGTGTGTGAGTTTCCACACACACCGGGCCTTCAGCAGGCGGCCTGCAGAGGCAGTAAATTAGACTGCTGTTTGACATTAACGCTCGGCTGAACTATTGCACTTCATTTGGCCTTCAAAACACACAGGAACGCTCACTAATGCCATACCAGCTACACCACATCTACGGGGCGATGAGTTACTGCACAGGGTATGGGCTCTGAGCCCTGTGGCCACACACACACACACACACACAACCCTGCTCTCTCAGCCCATTTCCATGCCGCCTTGGCTTCAAGAAAGAACGAACCAAAATAACAGCAGTGAGTCAGTGAGCTGTGAGTGGGCAGAGAGACACAGAGAGAGAGACACGATAGCTTGCTGAGAAGTACAGGAGGTTTGGCATACAGGTGTGTGTCATGAAGACAAACCCTACATACACTCACATTGAGTTACTAGAAACAGGTATTTTGCACACTGATGCAGGCATTCACTTTTCAGTATTAACCTCTAGGCTTATTTTATTCAGTTATACATCCAATAGGTTATAACTCATTGCCATAACTGACAAGATTCATGATTTTAACTCATTATGAAACAATAATGTTTGGTCCTTGTTAAACAAACCTAGTTTTCAATATGTTCGATTTTGGGAAAAATTACACACACACTTCATCCTGTACTAACTCACCAGTGCAATGAGAAAAAATACAGGTATTGCAGTTTCTTTAGGGGACCTAGTGCAGTTGTGTGCTCGCATTTTTGCCCGTTCACTTATATGTTGCATATCACCGTGTCTACCATCTGAGAAACAGTAAAATGTGTCTTTTTGGCATATTTTTCCTTTTATTAAGCATGTGATTCTAATGGCTGAGTTACACTGAGGAAGTGTCCCACTCCTCAAACAAGCCCACTCAAACAAGTCTCAAATTTCCATCACCTCTGCTGTTCCACACACGTCTCTGATGGCCAAGATAGTGTAAAACAACAATGAAACATCACATGTTGCAAACAGGGATGGGTATTGTTAGGATTTTATTGATAACATTATTGATATTGATATTTCTTAATGATACTCTTATTGATATTATTCTAAAACATGTGGAAATGTTATTTTATTTTAAATTGTTTCCTGAGTTTCCATTTTATATAAGGAGCAATTGCTACAAATCAGCAAATGTTTAGTGGTGATATGCAGAGTGTTGCTCCTGCCCCATCCTCCCACTGATCCAGTCTTGCGTCAACCATGTGAAAATGCCAGCTATGCTCAGCATTTCGGTATTGGCTAGTCAGGATACAGTACCAATTTAGTACCGATTCTTTGTATTTATTTTCTATGTAAGTTAGGCTTAGCTAAACTAACATGCTGAAGTAATATTCCCAAGCACTCTCTGAAGTTTAAATCTGTCCTGAAGGAGTCAACAATCCAAAGTAAATATATGCTACTGTCATGAAGCTCTGCACTTAATCTGCAGAGCTGCTGGAAAATGCCAGTATTCAACATTGTTTGCTTGTTGCAAACATGGCAGATAAATACGTACTGAAATGTAATGGTATGCGTGGCTGGTGAACACTTGTGGTTTTGTAACTGTATCTAGTCTTTTAGTGTATACAGGTTTAAAAAGGCAAACATGTATGGACTCTCTACATTATGCTCTGTAGTAGCCATTACTGAGTGATCCAGCACTCTGCCTATTACCCACCACCCCCCACTGAGACAACATACCAAAATGAGCTGTTTTTCCCCATAGATTAAATGACAGCATAAAACACATCAACAGTGAATTAAGGTGCTCTTTGTTTTATACTCTCCATAGCTGTTAAAAAGGCATGATATTAAATTTTAAAAGGAGTGAAATATGTCTCTTTTGTGGCAGTGTCTGATTTATTCTGTGTCTGACTCATTCTGGTAACAGGATTTTATTTGTTCTGCAGTTCCTTCCATTCTGCAATGTAAGATTGCCAATTACAGCATCCGCTCCATTAAAAATAAACCCAGCATGAATAGCATTTGAGCTGTAGAATTTATGAGATCAATGAATGAGGTCTGCACCTGTCTTGTCTGTTTTTCCTTCACATTTAAGGAAATGTGGATCTGACCATGGGAGATTTTGGTATGAACTGCCATTTAACAAAACTGAGACACTTTTTTTGGCATTCCTATGATACTCAGACTTGCATTTTGGCATCTTATCCCAGGTCAGGGGTGTGCAGTATGAGCACAGTGCTCTGGTGGCAAGAAAAACAGGAATAATTTCATCCACTGTGTTGCCAGAGATGCCCCTGACTATAATGTGACACCCTGAAATCCTTATTATTCTACTCTCAGAGCGAGACAGATAGCCAAATAGGCAGAGGAAGAGCAATGAGGAGAGCACTTTTGATAAAGGAGACTAACCCTATCAGTAAGAGCCCTTCATTAATTCAGCTTTTAATTCGTATTGTTGTTTGTATCTGACTTCAGGGTTGACTTCATTAGCCTTTGATTAAAACAGCGGAGGAATGAGGGATGCAGTGGGAGCAGAAGGAGCAGGAGAGAGGGAAAGATAAGAATGAGAGGGCATTCATTAAAACAGATCATTTTGAAAAAAGAAGCCCCCCTGGTTCTCCACGTTAAAACTACAGGGTATCTAAAAAAAAACGATTGGATCTTGGATCTTGGATCTAAAGTGCTTGGTTCGTTCTCCAGTTCACAGCCTTCATTACCAGAGTCGGCCAGAGAGCACAGACACTTCGGTTTTAATGAAGCCTCTGACACAAGTTTCACACTCTCTCGCCGTCTCTCTGCCTTGCTCTTTGTTCATTTGTGAGTAAGAGCCTGCTGAAAGCTGTATGTACGCTGCATGTGGAGGGCTGGGGTCTGTTTCCAAGCTCTGTGTGTAGTTATCTTCTCCCTTTTCATGTTTTACACACTGCCTGATTTAAATTCTGTAAAGGTGGAGAATCCAAGTGATCTTCATCCAGGAAACGCTGTAATGGGCTAAAGGTTAAGCCGCTGACTGAAACAGACACACATCACCTCGCTGTCATGCGAGGCTGCTCTTCGCTTTTCTCTTACTTCCATTCCTCTGAGATATTTTTGAACAGCTATCTTTCTATTCAGAGTCACCCATCCATTCGTTCATCCATCCAGCCATCCACGTCTGGGGTCAGTAAGCATTTGGAAAATGTTTGCTTTCACAGAAAGTACTGCACTGATGAGTATGAAAAGTGCATGTATGTGTGTGTAAGAGGTTCTTACCGTTAGCTCCAGGGCTTGGTTAAGCATGCCATTGCGTTTGCTGTGTAGGAAAGCATTGGAGCTGCCTGTCTTAGAGATCCGCATTCTGGCCAGTCGAGCTTTCTGCAAAGAGACAAGAATGTTGGAAAGTGTTTATATATATGAAAATGTGTAAGAAAGTCATGTTTACTTAGCTTTATAAAAATAAGCATTACAGAACACCTACTGTATGCTACTGACCGGAGTTTCACGCAGTATATTTTTATGAGCTGAGAATGTGGTTATAGCAAAAACATTTTGTACTTGGTTGAGAGGCTGCATGAAAGTCAGTGTTTCCTCTACCATTAAAAGTTGGTGCTCTATCAAACTCATCCATCGCCCTCTAGTGAAGCACATGTCAACCCGTGATCTACAGGGCCCGTCGACTGACTTGTCAGGGCTGGTCAAAAAGTGACAAAGGCCTTACATAAACGTTGCAGAGCTGGGCTGGGTCCAGGTCATTTAATAACAAATATTTTTCTAGGTTGGGTGAATAAGACACTGACATTAGAATCCTCGTATTCACTTTTTAATGTAGTATGGACTCATTTTTGGTCAAATCAACAAGGACGTAAATGTAAATAACATTTCTCATTCATGTGTTTTTAAAGGTAAAGAACTTCATATTCCAGATCTCTGAATGGGTTCAACTGATGATTTAACCATGTAATACAGTGATGTGCAGACAAGCTTCATTTTGAGGAGCTGTGTCCAGCTCTAGTCTTTTAGTGTTTTGTCACTGTTGGCTTTAGTCATGGAGATTTATTGTCGTAAGAGAAAGACATTCTTTACCTCAAGTGGTATTACCACTTTGCAATTTTAGTATAAGATAACCAGCGACAGCTCACATTCCTGACATGAGCAGTCAGCTTCCTCCAGCATTCTTCAAACCCAAATAATCAACAGATGACCACTATATTCAGAAAGAAAGTGTAGAGAATGGTGTATTTGCATGTATTTGCAGGATACAATAATACCATGTGATGGTCCTACTCTTTTGAGAAGAACATGCGCAAAATACAGTTGGCTTTGTAGATTCTACCCTGCAATCAGCCACAGTTACAGTATCTCCATCCATGTTTTTGTGTGATCCACCCATGTTTTCTTCAGTCCTTTAAATGCATATACATGAGAAATAGATGTTGTGTTTGTTCATACACACATTGCGCATTTAATCCACACATTGCGCATTTAATCCATTTTTATGCATAACACCAGCAGAATGCAAACCATTGGTACTTCGAAGCACCACAAGGGTTCGCACATCAGGCCCTCTTTCAGCTAGCACCAGTCTGATATTGTATTTACCTACTTTGAAGTGATTCGTAAAAAAGTAAAATTGGGCTTAATTTGAAAAAAAAGTAAGTTGGGCTTAATTTGAAATTTTGTTATTCAGTTGGTGTTCAGAAATAGATAAGTGTATTTAGCTCTATGTTCAGAAAAGAGCACTGTGATACTACACATGATGTCAGTATCAAAATTCTGGTGTCATGACAACACTAATCTCATAAGTGAAATATAGCTGACTTATCTGCCCTAGGTCACACAGCTTCCTTTTGTATTTATGTAGCGACTCTAAATTCATTAGGTTGCTTGTGCAACCTCACAACAGTTGCTATGAAACCATGCACTAGAGGTCCACTGTAAATCAGACCACCTCTGATTTATACTTCTTTCAGACCTCCAACGCTAAATTGCCTCTATGAAATTCAAGTGGTTTGCTGTGCACGCAGCTTGGGAACTGTACGCTTGTGCTGGGTGTGGGGGTTTGCAAAGACTTAATGCTGCACACACACACACACACACACACATACACACACACACACACACACACACACACACACACATACACCCACACACACACACACACATACACACACACACACACACACACACATACACACAAAGACAAAAACATTGTTGTCAATGGAACCTGGATGGGAAGGTTATGCAATGTATGTAATATGTTTATATTTATGCAGTAAAAACATAGAAATCTCTCTCTCTCTCTCTCTCTCTCTCTCTCTCTCTCTCTTTCTCTCTCTCTCGATACTCACTCCCCTCTTGCCTCATTTTCTTTATCATACAAGGGGTTCCTCTGGCACCCCAGATAACACACACCTCTATAGCTGAGCTGTACAAGCACTCTCCCATTATCATCTCAACTCAGTCTTTAAGAGCTCTGACTGAGGTCACAATACTGAGATTTATGTCATAATACTGTTGCCTTAGTCAACACAGCCGGTGACAGATTAAAAAAAAAAAAGAATTTATAGCTTTGTCCACGCCACAGCACTCTAATACAACTGTGTAATCTGGGTGAGGTGCATGGAGTGTACTTCCCTCATTTTCCTCTTATAAAATGTTGCTGGTTTGCTGTTGATTATCCCCTGTACTCCTGTTAGGCACCACTGTGACTGAAGTTTTGCTTCAAATTTGTAAAGCTGTACAGTTGTTCATTTATAAGTTATAAGTTCAAATACAAATTGTCTTGATTTCATAACTGGTCGCTTGACTAAAGCACATTTACTTCAACCCTGCACCTGTGAGAGATGCTGTTCACAGTAGAGCTCTACAAAAGAAAGTAAGGAGAACATGTTAGAACACAGCTGCAGCCACCGTATTTGGTACATATAGATACATTGTGATCTGTGGTGAAAGTAGAGTGGAGGTTGAGGAAACCCTGGAGAGATGGAGATATGCTCTGGAAAGGAGAAGATTGAAGGTCAGTACGTCTAAAACAGAAAACCTCTGTGTAACTGAGAGGGAGGACAGTGGAATGGTGAGGATTCAGTGAGGACAGTGCAAGAGTGAACATTCAGGGAGGACATTGGAAGGGTGAGGATTCAAGGAGGACAGTGGAATGGTGAGGATTCAGGGAGGACAGTGGAAGGGTGGGGTTTCAGGGAGGACAGTGGAATGATGAGGATGTAGGAAATAGATCTGGCGAAGGTGGAGGAGTGCAAATACTTGGGGTCAACAGTCCAGAGTAACGGGAAGTGTGAAAGAGAGGTGAATAAGAGAGTGTAATGGGTGGAGAAGAATTGCAAGAGTGATTTGTGTGGTGTGATGGGTGGAGAAGAGTGGCAGGAGTGATTTGTGTGGTGGAATAGGTGGAGAAGAGTGTCAGGAGTGATTTGAGTGGTGGAATGGGTGCAGAAGAGTGGCAGGAGAGATTTGTGTGGTAGAATGGGTGCAGAAGAGTGTCAGGAGTGATTTGTGTCTTGGAATGGGTGCAGAAGAGTGACAGGAGTGATTTGTGGTGGAATAGGTGGAAAAGAGTATCAGGACTGATTTGTGTCTTGGAATGGGTGGAGAAGAGTGGCAAGGGTGATTTGTTTGGTGGAATGGGTGGAGAAGAGTATCAGGAGAGATTTGTGTGGTGGAATGGGTGAAGAAGAGTATCAGGACTGATTTGTGTGGTGGAATGGGTGGAGGAGAGTGGCAGGAGTGATTTGTGTGACAGGCAGGTACCAGCAAGAGTGAAGATGTACAAGATGTTAGTGAGATCAGCTATGTTGTCTGGTTTGATGGTTTGGAGACAGTGCCACTGACAAAAAGACAGGAACCAGAGCTGGAAGTGGCAGAGTTGAAAATATTAAGATTTACACTGGGAGTGATGAGGATGGACAGGAACAGAGATGGTTGGTTTGGACATGTGTTGTGGAGAGACTCTGAGTGTGTTGGGAGAAGGATGCTGAGGAGAGACACTGAGTGTGTTGGGAGAAGGATGCTGCGGAGAGACTCTGAGTGTGTTGGGAGAAGGATGCTGCGGAGAGACTCTGAGTGTGTTGGGAGAAGGACGCTGCGGAGAGACATTGAGAAAGACCAAGCCTGATCTACCCTACATCTGTACTGTGTGTCCATTAGATCAGTTGTTTAGAAGTTCTTTTTTTTTTGTTTTTGTTTCTTTTTGTCTGTTTCACATTGTTTCGTTGTGTGTGCTTTGGTTGTTCTTTTTTCTATAAAAATTTTAATTTTTTTTGCCTTGTCATACTATTTTTACCTTTAAAATTCAATATGTATGAAACTGAATTTGTGCTGTATCAGATTACATGAAACACTCATAGATTGGTTATTGCAATGAGAGGGCATTAAAAGAGCTTTATTGATTATTTCCTTTACCCACTAGTCACTGGCTTTGCTGGGCCTTACTGGATCACACACACCCACAAGGCCGTGTGATGAGGGGAGTGCTAACGCTGCTCTTTTCACAGGAGATTGCCGTCACGTAACCGAATCAATTTGGGACCTCTGAGACCGTTTGTGTTTCCAACAAATACTGCAACAATTTTCTGCCACTGTGGGAAAAAAAGAGGGAGAAATATTTTTCGTTCAACCGCTCTGGAACATGAAATGGAGAACGGGTAAGCTGCAGTGCTTCATCAAAGTGACATCCAGAAACCATCAGGAATCAGCATGCAGGCCTTCAGCAGCAGACTAGATGCATGCTGCTCCTGCGCCGGTGATTTTGATACACTGTGCTGGACACGAGGAACATTAACAATTTAAATCTTATTATTACAGCGGCCATCATTCAAGAGATGGTTCTGAATTCCTTTTCAGTGCTACATTACGTTCCAGCATGACCCTTCGGCCCAGACCGCAGTTTAATAGAAAAACATAAAATAGAAAGTGAAGCGCTACAGCAGGTGCAATGCGAAGCAAATATATGAACCACATCCACCTCCAATGCCTGGAGGCTTTTCATATGAATGCACTGAGGCAAAATATCATCAGAAGAGACAGAAAAGGGTGGAATAAAAAGCTGGAAGCGAGAGCTTATATCATCATAGTGGCCACTAAGGGGAAGCTGGAGCCTGGGTTGTGTGTGTGTGTGTGTGTGTGTGTGTGTGTGTGTGTGTGTGTGTGTGCGTGTGGAACTGTAGCTCAGGTCTGATTTCCTCTGAATAGAGAATCTGAAACTAGACAAGGCCATAGTGAGGGGTGCTGGTGTGTGGGGAATAAAGTGATTTAAACGATTCAAACTCAACCGCAGCACCACACAACGACCTCCTAACCACAGAGCAGACCACACACTCTTACACTGACAGCCCCTCACAGCAACCGAGATATACCCTCTGAAAAATGTCAGAGTGCATGCTAGCTGTTTGTTCAGCGCACTGTTAGAAAAAGTGCTCAGGAATTCACAGCGCCATGTCTTTGGAGGGATCCCAATGTTCTAGCTGAGCAGCAGTTAATCTTGTAGAAGAGACTGCAACAGAATGCTTACAGCAATGTTAGATTATTTAGAAAGTCAACAGTGAACATGTTGGAACAAACATGCTTATTGGTTCACTGATGGTGACAACGACTACCAGAGTATAGAGACCTGGTACCGAACAACACAGAATGTATTCATACTCTTATATTCATACTCTCCGTCTCTCTCTGTTCCCTGTTCCTCTCTCTCTCTCTCTGTATTTTATTACGTGGCTGTTTAGTTTCCTACTAATCACATTGAGCCTATGAAGTTGTTCAAGACTGACATGCTAAACAATATTTGATAAGGTTTTTTTTTATTATTGAAAACATAGCTATTTAAAAATGATAATGAATATGTGAAGATTTCAGTTCTGTGTGACTGAAAAAATAACATTAAACACATTCCTTTTCATTCTAACAGGTATCATGACTGCACAGCTCTCTGTCCCTCTCACCTCTACACAGACGGTGTGGAAGCCGCAGATGGCCATCTAATTGTGATGGAAGGTGAAAGCTGTTTAGTATTAGCGATAGACTAAGATGGATGAGTGAGGGTGAGGGGACAATAAGGGGTAATTTGGGGCAGGAACCTGTCTCTATCTCTCGCTCTCATTATGACTGTGGAAGAGAAGATGTATTCTCTATATCTCTCCATCCTTCTTTCCTTGTCTTTTTCTCTCATTGACTCAAACATAAAGCAACTTGGAATACTGCTGTCCTGTGTAATTTAGTGGTTCGCCTTATCAGCTAATCAGCTAATTAACCCTCATCTCAAGCTTTGCTGGTGACACATTCAGAGACTTTAGCATTATTGGTACCTTATTTAGCAATAAGGTAATGAGATGAGTGTTTAAAAAGATAACAATGCCACATGTGTTACAATTAATGCCCCCCCCCCAGAATATCTTATGAACAAAATGTACTTGAAGTACATTCCATTTATATTTTACATTGGAAAACAGTGGAAAAAAGTACTGAAAATCCGTAATTAAGTAAAAGTATCTTTTCTTTGCTTAAATTCTACTCAAGTAAAAGTAAAAATACCCATCTAAAAATTAAGTAAAAAAGTACTTAATTTAAAATGTACTTTGTGTAATAGTTACTTAGTTACTTTCAATTAGCTACTTGATGTAA
>JBBIGA010000016.1:13393830-13409139 GCA_037576975.1 Alestes dentex | reverse complement strand
AATTTTATTTTATATTGTGCATTGTCTGAATGCTAAATAAATATTTTCATAGTTTTGTAACAGATTTATTCTTTTAGCAATTTAATAATAATAATTTCTTTTGGTTTTCGGCCAAGTGTTGCCTCATTTTCAGTTTTCGGTTTCGGTCCAAAAAAATCATTTCAGTGCATCCCTAGTAAAATTAGCTCATTCTGACAGTTCACTTACAAGTGGGAACTGTGTGTCTTGTCATTTGATTCAACCAAATACCAGGACAAAGGAAAGCTACTGTTTACTGGTCATTCTGCTGCTTTAAAATACCTCAATTTTTTGTGTCATTGATATAATGGATAATGATGAAAATGGATAATGTGAGCACTCATCATTAGTGATTTCTGTCTTTCTGATTACTGGGAGATTAGATCATTGTATAAAACCATATTAGACAGGGTATATCATTAGTAGTTATTTTCTAGGACTTCACACTTTCAGATCTATTTCACAGTGGGTGCAAACACATCTAATAGACTCCCTACCATGTCTGCATACATTATCAGTACACACACACACACACACACACATACAGCAGCAGCTCTGCAGCTCTCTGTTTTCCAGTGTTTACTTAACTATGCACTCAAGACTGCAGAGACAGCCTACCATCACCTCCCTTACTTTTTGCATCTAAAATGAGCACGTTTACCAGCAGCTGCAAAAGTAACCTAGTGAACCCATTTCATTTTTTTTTAGAACAGAAGTATGTTAAAGCAAACAGACTTTATTCCAAGTAACTCTGCAGTAATCCTATTGATCCATTTTCCATGAAATGTTCACAAAGTGGCATTAATATTACAGTAACAATGTCCAGTATCTACTGTTGTTATCAAGTAGCTGAAGCTAGGGCTGTTACAATTCATCCACAAAAATAATTGGCAAATAATTGGTAAAATTAACTAATTGATTAAATATTCTAAATCAGCTTAGTAAATAGTTCACAATTTGAATGATAAACAGGATATCTGCAGGCCACTATAAAGCTACGTTCAGAAGCCTGAGGATTCTCCACAAGAGGGAGCTATTAGCCCCAAAATAGTTTTGTATGCATTCCTGAAAAGCCCACATTAGCAAGATTCCATTATTACATGTATTAATTGCAATCGCAAATTTAATGTATATGAAATAAGATTAAATGTTTGTTGTCACAAATTGCGCACCCATCAAGTAAAAGTTTAACATTGCTGGATCTAGGATGAACAGCTAAGCAGATGGCTCACAGGCTTCTACAAACTTCAAATGCTTCAAATAGATGTGTTTAGTAGAGATCGCCAAAGTAGTTTAAAGCCCTCATGAGGGAAGTGAAAGTACAGCTCCATTATTGAAATTAGCACCCTCATATCAGTGGTACTTGTAAAGTACTGCTATACAATGGCATGCAACTTGGGAAATTACTGCAGTATTTCTTCAGTAAACTATTTGAGAATCTTTTAAATACTCTTTACAGCAGTTACTATACGGTAAACTCAATTTTTTTTGGCCTTAAATATATATAAAAAATTACTGTTGGTAAAAACGAATCAGCAAATCACAGAATTACTGCTATAATGGACAGTGACGGCCCCAGTTGAGGTGCAGTGTGTTGATGTAGTGTTTGCTGCAGTGTACTTTGGCAGGCAGGTGAGATAATACAAGGTCGCCTCCTAAAAGTGACAGCGGGAACAAACAAAGCAGCACATCAGTGCCCTGTCCCTCAGCCACTCAGCTGCATCTAGGAGAGCTATTTGTGGAAAGAGCGAGAGGGTACACGTCTGCACCTCTCTCTCTCGCTCTCTTTCTCTCCCTCATGGACAGTAAGTCCAGATGTTGCTGGACTGAAGGTTACCTCACAGGGCTGTGAACCACAGGTCAGGCTGTTATTAAGGCTGGAATGCTTAGAGGCGTATAAACATGCGCATACAGATGCATTCACAGACTTGTTATGTGGGTTTTTGTTTGAGGTCAGGGTCTGTCTTGGCATTTTGAATTGTGCACAAATTTAACACTGAAACGAAAATAAATACATAGCATTTTATTTAAATACTTATTGTTAATGACGAGTATTAACAATAGCAATAACTATGTAATTCATTAAAAAATATTATTTAATAGTCATTGTCTATTATTTCTTTTACTCTCTCAACAATCGGGCAAAAGCTTTGGTCATTGTTCCTTTAATCCAGAGACACTCTGCACAGCATTAAACACTGGGCTATGATCTGTCATTGGAGAACATATAGTATAGTAAGTGTGCAGTGCAGGAACACTGGTTAATGTATTGGGCCCCTGTGACCATTCCTGTTAGCACGTAAAACGTCAAGACATATAACATGGGTTTTTCTTAAAAGCTAGATTTCTGTGTGCTCTGTTAGTCTGTGAATCCCTGTGGGATCATTCAAAATGGAATCAGTGGTGAAGGCTTTGCTGCTGGTTATGGATATTTGTGAGAGAACAAATAACTGGCAATGGTAGACTTAAAAATAAAAGTTTTTAAATAGTTACTGGCTTGAAGGAATTTTGAAATGGTAAAGAGCCTGTACATCATGTGAAGAATCCCTTTAGGGAACCAAAAGTGCCACTGCCCTGAAGAACCATCTTTTGTACCTTTACATTTGAGGCACAGAAAGACTTGAGCTGCACCCGTGTGGCCTGTACAGCCTCTGAGGTCTCACCACGCTGCACTGACTGTAATCAAACTCATCTACAATAAAACTGACATGTCATTAGAAATGAGTGTGATGGCCTCATGATGATTTTATAGTCAATTAGATCACCCTTAATTAAGCAATAATAAACACTTGAGAGGAGACCGAGAGATGGAAGGAGAGGAGTGATGGACAGATGGGGAAATGGATGGATCTCAGCAAGGGCTTCTGCACTGACACAGAATGAGCTCCTCCATGGAGTGTTTAACATGACAGCGGCTGGTCTGCTGCCTGTCTTTGGAGAGACGCACGCGGCAGTGACGGAGAGCTAATACTCTTATCCATCACAGTGCAGAAACAAGAGAACGCGCTGCGTCATTAGCCCTGTCCTTCCGGAGGAAAATGGATGCTCAAAATCCATCTCACAAAAACAGTCAAAGCTCACTGCTGCAGAGAATGAGCACAAATGCGCACACACACACATACACACACACACACACAGCTGCTTGGCTTGTGTTGCGTTTACTTTGACTACATAAAAGTCCCAGGCAATGTTTTTAAAGGCCATCAATTCAGGCCTGAAAAACAGCTAAACTAGAGGTGGGCAATATGACAGTATTTTATTGTATCATAAAAACTTACATCACAAAACACTTTCTGAGCCTTTTGTGGATACTGTTAGCAACTCGTTTTGCACACTAACCATGAAACACTACTTACTTATTTTAAGGTTCACGTGCTCTTCTGCTCCTCATTCATGTTGGAGTGGTGTAGTAGTCTGTCCTGGTCAAATTGCTTTGCTGATTCTGACTACAATACATTTTACTGATAATACAGGTTATAAATTAACCAGTGTAATGAAATCAAGACAAACTACAGAAACAGGATTCTGACCAACTACTTGTTTCATTAAAACAAGAGAATATGTGGGCGTGGGGTGGGTGCTGAAGATTAGTACGTTGGGCAGACAACTGAAAAAAAAAGAAAAGAAAAAGAAACAATTGTACTGGATATAGCGTGGTGACCAAAAATCTATGTAAAGTGTAGGTTCTGGTGGGATGACCACTACTGGTTCTTTTTTAGTCTGTTGCAACTTGGCTTGCATACATGTACCATGAGAATGTCCTCACATCTCACATTTTTTGTCATATTGCCCACCACAAGCCCAAACCCACAAAAAGCCATTTGTTGCATTCGTCTATTTTAGCAAAGTCTGAAATCTGCCAAATACACAAATCCAGTCGGATTAATAAATAAAAGAAAACAAACAAACAATCATGATTTTTGGCATAAGAGTCACAGTGCTGACTTTATCCTTAAATCTAATGTGGATTTCATGTCTCTGGGTCAGGCAGAAGTCAGCCAGAAGCCTGATCCTCCAGAGGCCTGCTCTGAGAGCTGAAACTGGTCTTGACTCTGCGAGGGGCCGCACTCTGTTTCCACAGCAACCACAGAGGAGGTCTTCTTCATCATGGCCACCTTAGACTCATCATGGTAACCCTTGGCCTGGTGGCAAGCTCTTAAGGAGTGTGTGCATGTGTGTGAAGTGATCATTAGTCATACGTGAACACACCACAGCACACAGTGTGAACAGCACGAAATTGTTCTTCTGTATTTAACCCATTCACCAAGTGAAGCAGCGGGCAGCCAGGAACACAGCACCTGGGGAGCAGTGTGTGGGGACAGTACCCTGTCAAGGGTACCTCAGAGGTGTGAGAGAGAGAGAGAGCGAGAGAGAGAGAGAGAGAGGGTCTGTAGATATCAAGATAGAGATACGAAACTGCTCAGCTGTGCAAAAGAGCCAGTACAGAATGGTTTCGGGCTGTGTGTGTAGTTAGGGAAGAGGGTTGCTGCTAATCAAATCTCTCTCCTTAACCTTATTAGCGGGTGCTTGAGCGACCTGCCGTCGCCTAATGGCCGCTTAAACAGCTCTGTCACTGTTAATATCCTGACCTCGTATCCACGGCTCGGTCATGTTTCTTAATGAGATCTTTAAAAACCTCTCTGAAATGAACTCTGATGTTTCAATCTCTTCCCAAATCCACTGTGCCATGTTAACTGCTTCCTTTTCATCGATCATGAAAGACCTCACACAAATCCCGAGAAACCGTAACTGTACTTTTTCCTTTGGTCATTGGTTCAGTCCTGAGGGATTTTACGATTTTTGATACCTGTTCAAAATTGGTGCTTGTGATTTTTCCTCTGTCAGTAGTAATACCTGCAGTTAAAGTTGATGAAAATGCAGCAAATTCTTTACTCTTCCAGGTGAAAGTCTTCAAGCGGTATGTTGATGTGTTGACCGCTATTATTTGAAATTATTACTTTGGAAAAGGTAGCCTGAGCTATTGATGAGGCAGGAGCTGACACACCCAGCTCAATAATTTCAGAAGTAGATTATATTCAGAGTAAATGATTTATAGGTAGCACCATCCAATGTAATCCAATTAACTTAAATATTAATCTTAAATAAAAAATACACTAGTGTTCAAAATTAAATTATTTGCATACCAACATTTTTTATAACTTTATAAAAACTTTATAAAGAATGTGGATTTTAGCATTTCAAATTGTTCACCAAAAGGAATTTTTAAGGTTATTTCATTTCACAAAGTTACTAAATGATAAATGTTAGACATACAATTGGTTATTTTTTGTCAAGTTATCTGCTCTGAAATTTGGCCTTTGCTTTAAAATATAATAAAGTCTGGATACTTAATTTATTATACATTCTCAGCACTATTTAGCTTTCTCAGTCTTTACAAGCTATGGTTCTGTTCATCATTCTGGATAACTCATCATAGCCTCGTAGAATTCTACTAAATATCTAAAATCAGGTGGGGCTAGTGTAGCAGAATCATTTCATCCACTTGGCCGCAATCAAACTGTTTTTATATTATTGAAAACTTTTATGGCAAACTTTTGAATGGTGGCGCACACGTTCACTTTTTTTTTTTTTATGGTTTATGATATCAGACAATGACAAAGCAAACATAAAAGGATTTTTTAAAAACATAATTATGCACAAAAATAGTCAAATACCTTCTGCTGTAATAACAAATGCATGTGTGATACTGATTGAAACTTTAAAACTCAGAATTTCAGTGATATTCCTCTACTTGTTTAAATGAGCTATGACCGGCACGTAAAATACTCCTTGCTGTTGTTGTGGTCTGTGTGTTGACTATCCTCAGATGCACGTTTGACCCAGCTCTGCATTTGTGTAACCGGGTTACTGTTATTCAGTGCGTAAAGCATTCGACCGAGCTCAGCACTGGCCCGTCCAAGGCCATTTTATCGCACACCTGCTCCCAGGCTAGGAGCACGGCCCCATGGGGCAGAGCTGCTCTCACAGTGCCCTGAAGCCTGGTGCCATCTGGATCTCACCCAGAAGTGAGAGAAAGCTGTACTAACCTGCACCTTCTGCGCCCGCCGCTTGTCTGCTCTTTGGTTCTGGTGGTAAATGCGGCTGAAGTTGGAGACGATGACAGGAACAGGCAGCGCGATCACCAGCACGCCGCTCAGAGAGCAGATAGAGCCAAAGATCTTCCCTGCTATTGTCTTAGGGACCATGTCTCCATACCTAGAGGGAGAAGAGAAGAGAAAGCGGAGGGGATAGACAGAGAGAGAAAGGAAGAATGAGAAAGAGAAAGCAAGAGACAGAGAGAATTCCTGGCATTAATACATGTCCAGCTTGTTTCTACAGATTGTCTCCCTAGGGAGCTGTTGCCCTGCCTAACTGCAAAGTCAAACACACACACACACACACACACACACACTTGCTGACAATAATAAAAACAAATTGCAGACAGTTCTTGTCATTAGTAAACAGATGAGTGAATATCCCTGTAGACAGTAAGAGTCAGTAGGGGAGTGCGGGGCACACTATTTAAACTAGGCAGCTTTTTATGTAGTTAAACAGGTGCAAGTGAAGCCGGCTTCTGATCACCTCCTTGTATTGGCATAGCATCACATTCTGCAGAATTTCACAGCTTTCAGATGGATATTTCACTAAATTCACCAAGAAGAAGTACCATGAAATGAACTTTTTTGGTGTCAGTGTTTTTTGATTACTTCATGAAAATGTTGAAACATATAACTCACACCTACGTTATTTTAATCACCCCCATGGTGGCAGCAATTTAGCATCATTTACAGCATGTAAACTACTCATAGTGAGAACAAGCTGGGCTGAAGGACAGCTTCTCCACAGGGGGGTTAGTTTTAACAAGCTGTTACAAATAAGACCACCAATAGAAGCAATTAGAGAAGCACGATCAATTAGTTTTTTGGAATGTATTATAGATGCTGTGTGTATGTGTTTGGGTGTGTGTGTGTGTGTGTGTGTGTATGTGTTTGTGGACAGCTTATGTGGCTCAAATAACATACAATACATTGCAATTACCCGCCTTTTTATAGCCCCAAAGTCTGTAACAGGTAACCCCACATGGAGTTTTTATACACTCATTCATAGACTGCTTTAGGTAGAATTGTTTACAGGGTTAAAAAAAGTTCAAACATCCCCTTTCTGCAAAAATGCCTGAACTGGCTTTATAATAATTGAGTAATCGAAAATTATATATTAATAGAAAAAGAAACAAAAACCACAATGATTGTTGTCTGGTCTACCCTACTGAATAAGTGCTGTACTTACTGTACTTACTAAATAATGCAGTAAATTAAATGAACACACCACCACAGATGATGGTGAAAAGACATTTTTGAATGATCTTTTCCCCAACCCTGGTTTTGGAGCCCCCTGTTTTGCATTTTAGTACTTTCTCTGCTCCCAAAACAACTGATCCAACTAATCAGGTAATTACCAAGCCTTTCTCAGACTTAAGTGGATGTTTAACAGCAGGAAAACACCTAAATGTGCAGAGCAGGGGGGCCTTCAGGACTGGGGTTGAAAAATACCAGAGTACCTGATTTCATTGTTTCTTATAATAAAGAATTTGTGTTATAGTCCAGTATCTGAGTGACTTTGAGAAGCTAGAAATGGAACAAACAGACAAATGAACAGTATAATAGTATTTCCTCATCCCGCAAAGCAGCATCTTAGCACTTCTTTGCAGTCTTCCATGTTTTCTTCAGATGCAATGACCTTTTGCAGCATGAGAAGGGCAGCAGTCTCAGCAGCCAAGAACAAACTGAGAAATTGTGAAGTAAGTTCCCTAGACTTCAATTACTATATTCAGAATCCACAATACAATCCCCTGACAGCTTCAAACCCCAAAACACAATTGCATTGACTGTGTTAGATTTCCATTCTCATTCAGGGAACTGAACAGCAAGAAAGGCCTTTTTGTGGTATCAGAGACAGATAAGACCAAGTTAAATGCTTCATGCTGCGCTAAATAATAAAAAGGCACGAATTAGTTGTACAAAAGCAAGAGGAGGTAATTTGCGTGATGTTGTTAATAGTGCTTTTGTTGGGCCTGGTAGCACAGGGAGAAAGATGGGAAAGAAAATGGGCCGAAACAGAGAGGGAGGGACGGAATAAAGCGGGCTGATGAGAAATTGAAGCAGAAAACATTAAAGAGAACTTCAGCTGTGAAATTTTTTATAAAACACAAGAAATGCACACTCCCCGCTCCCATGCCTTGTAAAACACACACACCCACATGACTTTATACACTCTTTTATAAAGCTGCATTCATTTCCATTGTTATACTATTTTATCCATGTTTTTTTTTAATAGATAGCAACATCAGTTGTATTTTCCTCTGAGATAAACTAAGCTCATTCTGTATTGGGCTGAGTGGCTTCGTTAACACAACTAATCCTGTTCTATCATGAAATATCATTTGGTAACATGAGCGCATTATAAAAGTAAACATCCTAATGAAAGACACATAATACTGCAAGAGAAGGATTACAGCAGGGACTCTGGCTCAGTCTTTTTATTTCGACTAAAAAAATGGCATTGTAGGAGAAAATCATTCAGCAATTTGTGATATAATTTATCTGCTCTGCTGGATCATCACCATAATGTCAATAAAAAAATTAAGCTCTTTCATCAGAGACACAAAAGACGCAACAGATGTGGCTAATTTCCACTGATATCAAAGGCTAAAGGCTTTGAATCAGCTTGGAGATCATGTTTGGAATGGATGCTAGCGTGGGACCATGGCTGTGTGACTGAAAATCTTTGTAAGAAAAAAAGCCTATGATGATATTTGCTGTTATCGTGATAGATAACATCACCAACTGCACGCTTCATTATGAAGAGAGGATAATTAGCCCTGGTTAATTAGAATGTGTGAATCGTTGAGTAAAATGTATAGCTTTTGATCTTTTATGTGGCCCTGCTTGCTGTTTTTTGTTTGTTAGAAAAAAACTGTGTGACAAATTATAATGAAATACTTTTGCTGTATTGCCCACCTGTAGCTATGAGTGGTATTTAGGTTGTAGTGTGTACCCTTAAAAGTAATAAATCTATGGAGAAAAATGAATTCATGCATCCCGATTCAAGCATCGTGATGCGTCAGTTTGAACGTGGCAATCCAAAAGCATTGAATATATACTGTATATAGTACAGTGTGCCAAAATTCAACTTGTCTCAACAGTCTAAGCATTGACCCATATTACTGAAAGATGATGCCTGGTGATGTCACAGCCATCAGTGACCAGGAGTCCAGGAGATGAAAATTGGCCTCACTTTCTTTGGTAGGTATGGTGACCCTCCATCTTGCCCCAGCACCCAGTGTGACACTAGCCAGTGCAGGCATCTGTTTGAGAAAATGTAGCAATATGATCAAATCGAATTGTGACAAACTCTTAGCTTTCTTGATGCACTGAATCATTTCTTAAAGAATTGATTCACTCTGAGCTCAGAGATTTACACTCCTACTGTCCAAAGTTTAATGGAAGAATCACTAATAAAATAAAACACAGTTCTCTTCGCCCTGCTAGACTGTCAGAGTCTCACTTGTTAGTTGAGAAGGTGAATCTGGTGATCAGAAGAAGTCGAGCAGTGTTGAACCTACAGGCTCCAGCACTCGTTGGAGTGCTGCACTTTTACTGAAAGTGTCCGAGATCAAATGAGGGGAGTGTTACAGAGCTGTGAGCTTTCAGGGAAAGGTGCCAAGCACTCTGTCTCATTCTCACTGTCTTCTCCTCAAGCATTATGATTAACCTTGGCTGTGACATAGAGCTATCAGAGAAATAATAGAGAGAAAGAGACTGAGAGAGAGAGAGAGAGAGAGAGAGAGAGAGAGAGAGAGGGAGAGAGCGAGAGAGAGAGAGAGAGAGAGAGGAGTGGGGAGAGATCTCTTCAGTACTTCACTAAGTGCTAATGGCTTCTCTTTTTCACACAGTTGACTTGACACTAGAATGAGTTCCATTTACAACCAGCATTAAAATGCTCTCACAACTTTGTTCTCTCACTCTAATCTCACAAAATATACTTCCAGCCAAACCTCCTTTTGAATACATAATCATGTGCAGCCCTGAGAAAATGCACCATTAAAAATGTATAACCGTGCGCTGCTTTAGTAATGACTAGTACTGTGGTCTTTGTAGATGCATTGTTAGAACAATAGATCTAAACATTAGTCCATTAGAACAGCTGTCAGACACACAATCTACATATAAAATTCAATTTCACCAACATAGTCACAACACTGTCTGTTCAAAGACCAATACAAGCACATGACGATGGACTCTCTGTTGAGTAGCTGATGCTGTATGTAAGTGACGCATGTAGCTGCAGGTACTGGTACTAGTGTAACAGATGGTAGTAGAAAAACATGTTGTGTGAAAAGCATTTAAAGGCCACAAGCAGAACAAGCTATGGTTTCTTAAACACTCAGGGGAATAGCGCTCCAGAAAGGAAAAATGTCTCTGTGGTTAATTAGCTCAGCCTCAGACTGATAGGAGAAAAGAAAATCTAACCTTTCACTGATGTAAATGAAATCTATGAAAACAAACAAAGCAAATGATTATTTCATTTTTTTTTTTTTTACCAATTATTGGAACTCCGGCATTTAGTATTTGCTTGATATTTCTGGTAAATATATTTCTGATATTTCCTGTCAGCTGTGGATATATAGATGTGTGTCTGTGTCTGAATGGAAACTCAGTGGCACATCACATCTTTCTCTCTCTCTCTCCAGCAGGGTTTTAATGCAGAGAGGACTCCAGTGTGTGAGGCAAGTTTGCTGGTGTGTGTAATTCCCGTGTTCAGACTAAGCGTGTTCATTCGGTGTCCTTGTTCTGATTTTCCTCTTGTTTGGGCCTTTGTCTGACTGCACTGCTTTTGTTAGTGCAGTGTCTCTCAGAGCTGCCAAACAAAGGGCTGTCTGACTCTCATCTCCAAACAGAGCACCAACCTTTAACAAACAGCCTCCGTCACAGTTGTCAGAGATAGTGAGAGAGAGAGAGAGAGAGAGAGAGAGAGAGAGAGAGAGAGAGAGAGAGAGAGAGAGAGAGAGAGAGAGAGAGAGCTAGATAGATTTCTATTCTACAGTAACTAAATCAATTTTCTTCCCAAAATACTCTACTCAAAAAAGCTGCAAATAAGAACACAGTTAATATTATGGAATGTGTGGCATATGGACTTTTTGTTTCGAGCTCTTTGAAACTGTGGACTATGTTCCCTATTATCTGGAACTTCCACATCATTTTATGTTACCAAGATGTAATGGTGAAGGCTAAAATTTGCTTCCTCTGAGACATGCAAAGCACCCCAGTATCTTTTTAACTTGCTGCTAACGCAATGTCACAGGACAGCTCAAGACATTTGGAGGAGAACACTACTTCTAACTTTGTTCCACTGCCACCTCACCAACAATTATCTAGGTGATGTTAGCAACACACCAGGCAATGCAATTTGTCCCAGAGTTGTAATGCCTATGTGTGTGTGTGTGCGTGTATGTGATTTGTCCTGTCCATACATTTGTGCCCTGTAGGGCTTTTATCAATTCTGCCACTGCACCTGGATATATATATTATATATACAGATATGTGTGTGTGTGTGTGTGTGTGTGTGTGTGTGTGTGTGTGTGTGCTTGTGTGTGTATATTCTAGTGACTATATTGAAGAGAAATGAAATTCATGGTAATAGCCATAGTACTTGCAGAAATAATGATACTGAATCTACTTAAGTGGAATTACTCAGGATATGTTCATTCTACACAGTATATTATCCAGAGAATTACATCAAGAATCTTAAATCCTCATCTCAAACAATGGTCTGTGAGGCAAAGCAATGCATAGTCTCTGCTGGAAGCCTTTAATATTATTCTAAGAAGAGAAATCTACTACTTATGATACTGTCTGAGCTATAAAAGACCAGAAAGAGAGAGAGATAGAGAGATAGAGAGAGAGAGAGAGAGAGAGAGAGAGAGATGGAGGGGGAGAGAGAAAAAGACAGAGAGAGAGACAAAGGGAGATTTATGCACCTGATATATACACGTCAGCTTGGTTTCAAAACATGAAACATGTTTTGGGTGCTTAACAGTGATTGAGATAAAGTTGTATAATTTCTATTTTAATGAACCATTCAATTAACAAATTTGAACATGTCCTGTTATTCAAAGTCATTTAAAAAAGATTTAAAAACTGCTGTTTACTGAGAGCATGAACAAGAACAGCTTTTGAGTTAAGAAGCTTACTGTGATACTCACAGTGACCATTGTATTTAAAAATCATTACGGAGACTGTTATAAAAAATGGGTGGAAAAGGGTTTAACAGAGGATAGAGAGAGGGAGAGGGAGGGAGGGGGGAGAAAGACAGAGAATGCTCTTGACTATTTCACTAAATGTTAATAGCTTCTCGCACAGCGTGTTCAACACTTCAATGAGTTCCATTTACCATCAAAAGTAGAGAGACAGAGAGAGAGAGAGAGAGAGATAGGGAAAGAGCAAATAGTGACTTAACAAAATTTGCAGAGGAGCACAGGACAAAGAACAAAACTATGATGTATAAAAGCCAAACATGATTTCATCCTAGAGTTTTGGAATAAATAATGTGAATGAGCAAGTGGATGAGCTGGAATGATTTGGTAAAAGAAGAGAGGTGAAAGGAGAGCAGAGAAGAAGAGATGAGAAGAAAGGATGGGACAGATGAGAAGGGAAGATAAGATGAGAGAAGATAAGAGAAGAGAACAGAAGAGAATAGAGGAGAAGAGAAAAGAAGAGAAGAGAATAGAGGATAGAAGATAATGGAGAAGTGAGGAGAAAACAAAGAAAAGAGGATAGGAGAGAGGAGAAAAGAAAAGAGGAGAGGTGGAGAGAAGAGAAGTGAGGATAAGAGGATATAAGGGAATAAGAGAGGTGAGAAGAAAAGAGGAGAGGAAAGAGAAGAAAATAAAATAAGGATAGGAGAGTAAAGAAAAGAGAAGAGAAGAGAAGATAAGAGAGGAGAGGAGAAGGGTGTAGGAGCGAGTAATGTTCAGGGGAGGCGTTCAGCACCACAGACAGCTCCACACATTGCACTGAACCACAGTCTGTGGGAAACTGAGGAATGCTAATGCCCTGTTCAGTCACCTACTGGGCCCCATTTCCTAAACACTTCCCAGAGTAATGATCATCACAATGTTGGTATGGGGCTCTAAGTGACACTTGTTCTACTAAATAATGCTTTTTTTTTATTTAAGAAATGCAGCCCTATTTACTTACTATTTACGGGTTTCATTATGGTCATCAGCACAAGTATCCCACTGCTCTCTCTATCTGCCTGGCTTATAACTGGTTATGGATCATGGACCTTTGTGGTACTGGAGGATAGCTTCCCAGTGATCCTTGTAACAAAACGGTAAACTACACAACAAAACAAGCCAGGCCTTCCTGTCCAACATCAGTGCCTGACCTCATCAGTGCTCTACAGAAAGAATGGGCACAAATTCCCTCATATACACTCCAAAGTCTTGTGGAAAGCCTTCCAAGTAGAGTGGAAGCTGTTATAACTGCAAAGGAGGGAATAACTCTATATTACAGTTTGAAAGCTGTTGGTGTAATGGTCACGCGTCCCGATACTTTAGTCCATATAGTGTACGTCCAGCCCAGGCTGCTGTTCTCTAGATGAGCAGGTGGTAAGTATCAGTTTAGCAGCAATTTGGTACACTTTAAATTAAATAAACTGTGCATGTAAAACACACACACACACACACACACACACACACACACACACACACACACATTGCACCAGAGAGAGAGGTTATGAGACTGCAAAAGCTTAAGGTGTAGACACGGATTTAAAAAGGTGACATTTTTTTAAAGTTACAAAGAGTTTTACACAAAGCTGATCAAAGGGAAGAATGAGGTCTCGTCTTTTTGTCAGGTACACTGAGCTTCACACTGCGAGTGCATCACAACTCCTTTTTGAATCCATAATCAAGCTGCTTGTTAAACAGGAAAAAACTTATGAATTAACAATTAAGTTTCTGTTTGGTGATGCAACAGTTTGCAGATGTTACTTTTAACTTGGCAGCGGTAATTACTCATTTCAGTATTTAGAATCGAAGATTAGCTTTGTGTATTGTAAAGACGTCCAGATTTAGGGAGTTCTGCAGGACAGTCATCCAAAGTCTTGAATATGACCGTAGAAACAGCATGACAACTTTCAGATTAAGCATGGATATTTTCAAATTGCTACATCATTCAAATATAATTATGTAAGTATAATGATCTGTGGGGCAGCAGAGAGGCACACTGGGTGGTGTAAGAAGCGCAAAGGTCCCGGGTTCGATTCCTGGCTGTCTGTGTGGAGTCTGCATGTTCTCCCTGTGTCTGCATGGGTACTTCTGGTTCCTCCCAAAGCCATGTACAGCGGGTAGACTTAAGATGTTAAATTGACCCTAGGTGTGATTGTGTTTGTATGTCTGTCCTGTGAAGGACTGATGACCTGTCCACAGTGTTTCTCTGCCCTTCGCCACATGACCACTGTGATAGGCAGCACCATCTGTGACAATAGTTAAGGATATTATTAAGGAATTAATAGTTTTTTGGAACAAAACCTCATATCTCCAAAACAGTAACTGTACGGTAGAATTTTCTTAAATTTCAGTATAAGATATTGGAACAAGCTTTTTATTCTATGTAATTCTGGGTGGTGTATTCGCCATGAAATTTTTATAGTGCAACATTCATAAAAACAATGTTAAAAACAATAAAAATGAGGATAGTTTACAACTGCAGTCAATTCACCTTCTACATTCTGTATTGATTAATCGAGTCTGCAGTTCCTATGTTTTTCTGTTTGTTTCAATGTAAAAACAACAAAAAATATGGGGTTAAACTAGTTCATTAAAAATATACTAAAATATTGTCTCTTTCACTTAAAAACACAAATTTGGTCATAATCTGTACTTTCATCAGAATTTCCATGTGCATCTTTGGATTAGCCTTGTGATGCTTACTAAGAATATGTGCAGACAGAAACAGACATTCTAAATTCTTGTTTATATTTCTAATTTCTCAGGAACAGCAAATAGCTTTCCTGAATTAGTACAACCTGCAGCGAAGACAAATGTCTCATGTCAATACCTGTGTGTGTGTGTGTGTGTGTGTGTACACAACAAAAAAAAGGCTGAGCCTTTTCTCTCACATACACACACATACACAAACACGCAATCACATTCTCTCTCTCTCTCTCTCTCTCTCTCTCTCTCTCTCTCTCTCTCCCACACACACACACACACACACACACACACAC
>JBBIGA010000016.1:13350525-13362003 GCA_037576975.1 Alestes dentex | reverse complement strand
ACAGTGCATTATGTGAAAACCTATTCCCACTCCTCCAGACAAACAAAAGAGGGAGAGAGAGGGAGAGAGGGAGAGAGGGAGAGAGAGAAAGAGAGAGAGAGAGAGAGAGAGAGAGAGAGAGAGACTTGAAGGTGGAGGTATTGATTCAGTTTCACTCTCGCGCTTTTGTACATCAAGAGGAACTGGTACACCATGGGGAGCGAAGGCTGGATCAATCCGTCCACAGGTTTCGCGCGCACACACTCACATGCACACACACAGAGGAGCGGAGGAAGGAGAAAAGTATACAGAAGAGGAGAGAGAAAGAAAACCCGAAAGAGCCAGTACAAAAAGCAGTGTGGGAGGAGTACAAAACTGTGTCCTCAAACTGACAATGGCACTCTGAGGTACTGCCAGCACAGCTAATGTTACACTGGTACTTTACACACACACACACACTCACACACACACACACACGCACGTGTTTACATTAGAAGAGCACATATTAAACACTCGCAGATAAAGGTTCTGCAGCCAACAGCTTTGATGTTTATGTTAGTGAGGTAAACAGAGGGGCAAAAATGAAAACACACATAAGCAAACCAACAAAAATGAAAGATTACAGTTTACTGAGACACATCTATGGCTTCCAGAACCACGGGGGTGACCAGGCGCTTGACCCACTACTTTTTAAGTTACTGAAAAACACTTTTTCATTAGGTTGCTCATAATTGGGCTGCTTATTATTAAACAACTCCACTCTCCATTAATTTGTGAACAGATCCCTTAATTTTACCTTAAAAGTGGATTTAAGGCATGAGTGTGAAACCCCTTAATCGTAAACATAAGGTATTAGTTCAGGAGGTTCTATTATTTAAGGGGCAAATCTTAAAAAAGTCATGGGAAATTTATGTCGTTTTACCCCTTAATCAGCCTTAATCTGTGCACTTTTCCGCTTAATTATCCTTAATTTCCCGGAAATTAAGGTCAAAATTAAGGTAATTTTAAGAAGTAAAATTGAGGGGGTTGGTTTCTTAGTACTAGCTGGCTTATCTAGAAGTTAATGTGCTTCAGAGATTCAAGCTAGTAAAGTTATCAGAGCAGAACCCAAGGAAGACCACTGACAAACCTCACACTACACTGGCATCGTACATGAAAACGTTACTGTACCATAGCCCTGATCATTATATTATAGCCAGAGATTATACATAATGTTAAATGGTAGTACTAGGTAGAAAACTGGTGGCCAATATTGTCAGTTAGATGCATTTGGATGGCTCATAAAGCCCATTATTTCTGAATTTCAAAGTAGTACTGATAGCTACTTACTTACTTGTTATGATATAATCACAACTGCCATATGGCAAACTCTCCATGGAATAAACTATATGAGATTATGTTAAATATGCAGCTGATTTTAACGTACACGCGAAGAAACGATTTGCCGTGTGTGAATGAAGCATGAAGACCAGTACTTACCTGCAGAGGCACAGGACACCGTCAGGCATGAAGAGAGAAAAAGAGAGAAAAACAGATTCAATTAGTATGGAGAAACGAGATTACTATCTTATCAGATTAAAGATGACTTGAGGTGATCTCATTATCTTGCTTCATTATTAGGTCCAGGAAGCCGAAGGGAGAGTGAATCCAGTTCCTCCTGCTTCATGGAGAAGCTTGACACACTGATAACGTATCATTAGCAGAATAAAAACTGGCCTGTATTTATCAAAGGTTTCAGACAGGGAAACCTCATGCTGATGAGTGAGACCATATGGTTCATGTCCTCACTGTCATATCAAACCAAAATGTATTTTTTGTCATTTGAAAATTGTAGCTGCCCTTTGCAGGTCACATCAATGGATTAAAAGAGATGGCACAATATTAATTAGAATGAAGTCTTAGTGATGCAGCGAAATGAAAACTATTGGCTCAAACCAAAGTTCAGGACACACTGGGCTGAAAACCAAAAATGTCAGCAATAAATAAAAACAGTCAACATTAAATAAACGTATTTATGATTACAGTATGTAGTAAGGGTGGCACGATACCACTTTTTCACGTACAATACCGATACTGATACTGCGACCTTGAAGATCTGCTGATAACAATAGCAATCAGATGCTGTCTTTTCCCTCTCTTAAACAACTAAGCTGTTAATAATATACACCTGGATGGACTTTGAATCCGAAACAGCGTTCTACTTCCACTATAGTGCCGTTTGTAAATTATAAAATGCCAGTTTATACACCCATATAAAATGCAATTTGTCCATGATGGAATTCTCCACATATGGCTGAATCACCAGTTGCTCTTTGTTAGACATGTTATACACTATTTGGGTGCAGGAGCCTGTAAAGGGCTGCTTGAGACACAGCCTTTCTGCTCATCTGTGTTACTTGTGTACTCATCTGTGTACACAGTGTATGGTATGGTATGTTGTTCAAAGTTTAATTAAGCATTTCTGTAATAGTTCAGGCTTTTTACAACAACCGAACCAGTGATTTTGTCCCTTATCAGTGTATATTGAGTACTGGATCAGAAGAAACCCTTCTATGTAGGCTGCAGTACTTTGAGTCATGAAATCCAATGTCCTTGAGAAGAATAGAGAACTGCTGGTCATTCAGTGTAAAGAATTCCTTCATTTTTCAGTTGGTCTTTGCACTTTGGTTCTAATGGTGGAGATTTTTTTTCCTACAAAGCCATGGCTACAGATGGCATCTGCATGCTAGTGGAGTCTTTTCTTTTAGCTTCTGTCGCTTTGCTGTATTCTGCATATCAAGTGGCTTTCAAGTAATCTCAGACCTTTAGTGGAGAAGTCCTTGGACACTGCACCCTCTCATAATACTTCGTATGAACAGTGATTACAAATTGTTTCTCTAATCTTCTCTCATGGAAACCCTGAAACCGCCAGCATTTTTCACTATTACTCTCATTCCATTAGAAGACCACTGGAAAATCTTTTGATACTTCTTTTCAGGCTTATTAAATTTGAACATTATAGCCTTCTTATTTCAACGATAACTTAAAGTACCATTTTTGAACTTTTTCTGCCAAGATTTCAGTATATCGCCATAATATCATGCTGGATTACTGCTCCTGTACGGTTACAGGCTTTGATACAGTGCTCACCATGGTGTAGGATTTTAGCCCCATGAACCTGGTCACTTTGTGAGGCCTAATCCCATTTAACTAAACATATTTAGCCTCGAGCAGAAATATGAGCCCCTGTGTGTGTCCTTTGAAAACTGTATAGCAAGGTTTCCTGACAATAGGTCATGACACTATTCACTGGAAGTTTTTATGACCTGTTGAAAAGTTTACACTATTTGATCCCAGTTGTTAAGGAGAAACAAGAGAGCTTTTAGTAAAGGTGTGGGTGTTGAATACTCTGAATAGGGTATTAAAGTGCAGAACGCATTACCAAAAAAGCACTGATTTGTAAAACCATATATAACACGGGTGCCACGCCATCTACCAACACTCATAGAAACTAATTGTGGGCTTGTTAGTGCCAAGTATAACATAGCATAGCATAGCATAGTATTTTTTCTTGTATGAACACACCTCATTGGTCTTCATGAACAGGCTGTGTTTAAGAAGAAACAAGCACTAGCCCGCACAGTGCTGTAACCCTCCAGGACTGCCCTTTAACAGCCCAGAGTGAAGAAAACATGCTTTTCCACTTCAGCTGATTACCAGGTTTTCAACACCAGCTGCATACAGATGTGCATAACAGGTGAGTGTGATAGATGCAGATGGCAGGTATATCAGATTGGAGAGAAGTGAGGAGAGGATAACTGCATTTATTCAAGCAGACTCCAAAGTCTGGCACCAGTTCAAGGTTAAACACAAACTTTTTTTTCCCGAAAAGTCTTTCTGCTGAAAGGCTCATGACACACAGCATACAGAGCAGGCCTCATATATCACAAGTCTCCAAGCGTGAGGGCTGACTCTCAGCTCGGTCCTGTCCATGTGAGTATGAAAGGCAATGATGAGGCAAAAAGTGACCCGAAATCAACACTGAGCACTTCTTCTTGAGGTATGTATGAATGTATCTATCAGATAGACAGATAGATACATACATACATAGATCTGTTTTCTACATGTGATGCACTCATTTGTAGTTTCAAAGCCCATATTCTACTTTTCGTATATTTTATTTGTTACCTTGATGTTCACTTATTATATTTGCATGGTTTTATGTACCAAAAAGGATCTTGATTTATTTCTACACGACCACATTCCAATCCCTATTTGACCCTTAGAATTAAACCGGCTGTTTTTTTTTACTGTGCCTTCAAAGGTGTTCTCACACTAGGTGATCCGTACCATGCCTGAGCATGTTTGACCCCAAAAAGCCAATTTATTTGACTGGAATGTTCACTCAGTACCATGTCGGGCCCACTCGAGGATGACTTTGGTCTACAGGGGTGACTTTGGTCTACAGTATAGGTGCAAACTACAGTATAGTTTGCTGGAAATTTGGGTAGACGGGAGAATATAGGAACAAGTGGACACTCAAGAACTTCAGTAGAATTGTCTTCTCACCACAACCAAATATGTAAATAACCTCTGGATTGGTGGCAAAAAAAGCAGTCTGGGCTGGAACACTCCTTATAATCTCATCTTCTAAACTGCTATAGCTTAATTGCTTAACTAAATGCAAATGCATCTTTAAAACAGTGAATTCAAAACAGGTGGTTTTTGCAGCTTAAAGTCCATTAAGATGGTGAGTAAATGGTATGTTTGGAAATTTTGACAGTGTTTACGTAATGTTAAACTTTTTTGCTTCAAATGTGCTAATATGATATTGATAAATCGTGCTGTATTCAGTGAAAGCTTAAAGTATTACAGCAAAAAAGAGCTTAGTTGTCCTGTAAGCTTTCGCCGAATACAAATGTTTCTCCCTGGACCCTCTGGACTTACATAAGGACTTCACCTCACGGCACTCTTAAATCCACTGTTAAGTTTCCATACTGAACCAGTGCCAGCCCTGCGCATCACTTGGTTCGGTATGGGGGTGAGCGGCTAGCTGTGGACACTGGCCACCAGATTAGTGAAAGCATAAGCTGCCCATTACATTAATAAAGTATTTAAACCCCTCTCAGACACAGCTTACTGCGGTTGCGTCTCAGTGTACAATGATGTCTCTCTCTCTCTCACGCTCACTCGCTCTCCCTCTCTCTGAAAGCCGCCTGTTGCTTGGGCCAGTGTTGGCTGCCTACCAAAATGGTCACGTCCTGAGAGAGAAGGACAGTGACAGAGTTAGTGTGCTTCTCACAGCGATCAATTATGTGGAATTATAAAGCGTCCTCCATTAGTAAAATCACCCCAGAAGAATGAAACGGGTGCTAATGCACCACCCCTCCACTGCCTCATTGAACAAGCCAGCTCTAAGCCACACCAGTGGCCTCGGGGAGCTGGATGTGTGGGGAAGAAAATGCCCAGACGCAGTCTTGTCTTTTTCAGACAGAACATGGTGATAATAGAATTTCCAGCCGTTTCTTCTCACGCTCCCTTTCCGAATCACAGCCCCACCCCTGCTCATAAGCGGATTCGCGGCGCGAGACGCTGGACTCCCTTGGGCTGCGCTAATTGTGATATTTGTCATTCACTCCATCAGGGCGCTTTTCATTTGCTGCGGCGTTATTGTGTGGCAAATTTGCAGCCATATCCTGAGAACTCTCATTCGGCACATGGCGCCTGCTCCCTGCTGCCTATTCTGCGGGCCTGAGCAGGCCACCGGCTGCGAGGAAGGTTTCCATGTACTGATGCACTTATGGGAGTGAATGGGAAGGTGGGGTGTGGGGTGGCGGAGGGAACAGATTCAGGCAGGGAGCCACTCCTTCATTCCTTGATCGCAGTGGGAGAAGAGAGAGAGAGAGAGAGAGAGAGAGAAAGAGAGAGAGAGACGGAGGGGAGAGAAAGGGACTGGGGGGGGCTACTACTGTAGTGGAGTGCTATTTTTAGCCCACTCTCCTTCATTACCATGCTCTTTACTGTTCCACGGTGCGGAGAGAAGGCAGAAGCCTGAAGCAGCATCTGTATAAATAAACCAGCTCACGTGATGCGCCTCCAAATCCCACCAGCCATCTCGTGGGGATAAGACGAGAGAAAAGAAGAACAAAATGCAAGAAAAAGGGTCTTGACTGTGCCATGATTAGAAAGCAGCACAACACAGAAAGTGGAATTCAGAAGCTGTATTGGTAATGGTTGGAGTTGTTTGAGTCTATTATGCTGATGGCCAGCTTTTTAGTCACTCAAATCACTCAAAACAGAGAGAAAAGCAAGATTTCATCATACATCTCCTGGTTATATGTGACAAGTTTGTTACTGAACTAGGACCGCGACTGAACTTGAATTAAATTGGACATATGCAATCCTTGTAACTGTAAATCAATCATTACGACATTCATAAAACCATTTCTGCAGTTCTGTATGCCTTTTTTCATCAGTCCAATGATGCCTTTACACTGTAAAACGATCCTTTCAGGCAAAAACAACAATCTGTAGCTGGTCATTTTGAGCGACAAATGTCCCGATTCTCTGGCGATGGGGCCTTAATTCCTTTAACAGCTTTAATTTGAGGCGACAATATTGGGTTTAATTGTCCGTATTTAATAGTCTTCCTGATCCAAATTGGCATCTGGTTTGCATGCTCTCAGCATTTATTTCCAAGAATAAAAGAGTGTGTAAAATGCAGACAGCTGTTTGAACTGGAAACTTATTCAGAACATACTGGGCGTAAAGCTCATATTGCACTGAGTTTACCGCCTGCTCCAGTGGAAAGGAGTGATTGAACAGCTTAAAAAACTTCTTCATATTGAAGTAGCCACATGGCTGTTCATGGACATAAGATAACTAAGAGTTTTTATTTAAATACGCTGTTTAAAAAGACATTTCCTCAGCTTTGATGCACCGCTCAAAAACATATGCTTTTGTATTTTTATACGGCTTTTTGTTTCCTTAGACAAACTTTACTTCAATGAAAGGTTTAATTGTTCCCATATTGAATTGTTCCCATAGTTTCAGAGGGTTTGAGCTGCTTAGACACTAAAACGTAACGTCTTTCGAGTGCCAATAATTTTGGAGTTGACTTTGAAGTTTCAAATAAACTATTCTTGTCTGCCCATTCCGCATATGCTGAAAAATATTGTTACATTTATTATATTGTGAAGTCACGAAACATATTTACATTCTCTGCCCATTCATGCTACAGCAGGTTAGCCCCATCTATTCACATTATAAGGAGTGTTTCAGCCTTGGGCTGCTTTTTGAATGAAGTACAATAACAAGCAGCCAATCAGAACATGCACAGATCAGTCTTTAAGGAACAGTAAATGAGGGTAAAAAATGGGCAGTTACTACACAGTACCACAAGACTGAGTGCAGTCCCTTATAATATAATTCCATGTTTCTTTCGATGAAAATAGTTTCAGGTATATTTTTCTGTTAGAGTTTGTAAAAAAACGAATAGAATTTCTCACTAAAAATGTACAGAAATAAATGTATATCATTTAGTTAACATTTTAGTCCTCATAGGGCATTCAAATGATAATATTTAGTGGATTGCATTTGATAGCTGCAGTCCTACACTGGACACTGGAGATAAAGGTTAATAGGATGGTTGGTGAGTGCAGATCACAGAGACTCAAGCTTCAGTTTGCCACTCATCCAAGTGAACATCCACTGAAAGTAATAATCATGAATGGACTGTTCGCATCTCATCAGAGTGTAGCCATAGAACTGAGCACAATCTGTCCCCTTCCCTCTCACACAGATACAGAGCTCAGAGTGCCATAGCTATATAAATCTGGATCTAATAAAAATGAATATGCAGCTTTCACAACACATAGTTTATTCAGCAGATGAAAATGCCACAGTTGCCTCATGTCTGCCATTATACCGCCTGACTATCTCCTCATGTCCCCTTTGCTTTCTAAGGGCGTGCTCATCTATTACAGTAATGAAATCACTATACTGCACTGCTTTATGCTCTGTGAACCCCATCTGTCTGTGATGCGTTACATGTGTCTATTTACTGCTTTTATCAGGCAGAATATCAAATATGTGGCTTCAAATATAATGACAGAATAGAATGTCAGCAGTCGCGGCATACGTGTACCGTCAGTAATCAAAGTCGATAGTCTCCATTTCTTTCAAACCACTGACAAGATACTACATTCACTCTGATCACACTGAGGTTCAAAAATCCCTGGACGCAACATATTACAACCTTCACTGGCAGCAGCTTTGTGGCGGGTTGAAGAAGAAATGGGTGCATATGCTGCGTTAACAGGCGTGCTGCAGGCTTTAGTGTAGATTGGCATGATGGCTAGTTTGCCAGCAGGATGATTCTGGTGAATGGAAACAGACAGTGGATCCGTCAGAGGCCTTTGCAGCAGAATGAATCTAATCTAATCTAATGGAGAGGATATTGCATTCTCCTGCAGCATGAATCACCATTAGCGGCAACATTATTACTGCGCACAGGCACAAACACAAGCAGAGTAATCGCCTATGATGAGTGAACTGCGAACGACGAACTCCGGGCCCTTCTTAGCTCTCCGTTACTGGACTGATGGGAGGGAGGACGGATGCAAGAAGTGAGGTTCAGGATTTTCTAGCTGGGAACATTACCTATGAAAGGGAAATGGCTGAAGGAGTATCATTATACAACAAAGCAAGGCAAAAAAAAACAAAACAAAAAACAGTCTGTCATTGACATTATAGAGCTGGGTTTGACCTGGAATGAGGTCATTTCAGTTTCCAGGGGCTCTTTACTATGGCTGGGTATTTTCAACTGACTCATGATACAATACTCATCATGGTACATGTGTCACAGTTAGGCTTGTGCAGATACAGGAATGTTTAATATCATAATCATTTAATATCATTGATTGCATTTTTAAAGGACATACACTTAGATAAACTATAAACAATAACCATAGATAGAAAGATAATCAGTAAGAAAAGATAAACACTAACTATATTTTCAATGTCAAATTTTAAAATCAGAAGTCCTATGTAATGGGATGTTCAATTAACTAAAATAAGTTTGATGATCACTGAGTGTATCATTTTTATATAGGGCTCTTTTCAGATCGTTTCAGTTCTAGCATAGAGGAATGAAATGCATTCTGAAATCTATGAAAGGGCTCCATTCAACTGACAATTCAAGTGGATCACTTTGGTTAACATTCAATACAAATTTTAAGGACAAATGGAATTAAATGGATGTGTCTAGTATAAAAAATGGATCACTGTAGTGCGCACCCCCTATTTCAAGTTGTACAAAAAGGGCACCAGATATTACAGTAGCCGGTCATATCTCCTCTCTGAAGAATGTACCAAATTTGAGACCTACTGTCATCTATAAGCATTAAGTAAACGTTCATTCTCACTAACCGAACTACAACAGTGTGTACGGATACACACATTTATATCAGGAGAAACAGAATGATAATTTAGTTACTAATTGCATAATTAACTGTAGCATCAACACAGCTCCACTCTCTATTAACAAGGAACAGGCACTGCTTTCTGTTACGACCTGGTCTAGGCTCAGGAACGTTACAATAGACCAAATCATCTGAAGATCCAGCCTACCAACCATGACCAAAACGCACCAGATAAAACTATATAATTTATTCATCATCAAGCAGACAGTACAGATACAAATAACCCATAGCCATACATCAAAGGCGTGCAAACACAATGTAGTGGTGACGCGCAGCAGGGAAACACCGGCTCACAAGGTCTAACCAGAGCTGCCGCCTCATTCTTGCCGCTAGACGTCCTTTTAAATCTCCCACAAATTCCACTCCTCCAATCCCCAACAAGTCCAGGGGCGGAGGCGATGACTGAGGCGTCACGGGGCAACCTAAAACACACTCACACACACACACACACACACACACACACACACACAGAAGCCCAAACATGCCTACGGGACGTAACACTTTCCCAGAAACAGATTACAGGTCTTCTATTCAATTCCATAGCTAATGATGATTATCTACTGAAAAAACTCCACAGAGGGTCTTCAAAAAGAAATAAGAAAATAAATATATTATTATTATTATTATTATTATTATTATTATTATTATTATTATTATTATTATTATTAGGTGTATCCTGAGTTGCTTTTAAAGCTAGGAACACTGGGTACACTCGTTTGACTCAGTTTTCAATAAGTATGATCTGCATGGTCTGAAGTAACTATTGAAAAAATGAGGAAATGACCTGTAAATACGACAGGTGGTTCTTGGCCCTACAAGACAACAGCAGGTGGAAAAGGTGAACCCTGTACGGCAACTTCTCCTTCTCACCTCCAGGCAAGTCACATGGAGTTGTGCAAATGTCACTTGCATGACATTTAAAAGGGCCCTGCTAAAGCGAAGCTTCGGAGTGGGAGAATCCTACGGCAGTGCAGCCGCTGCATAGTCTACCATCTCTAATGACCTCTTTTCCATAATGGAAACAGATCCCTACGTCAGGCACAAGCCTGAAATGAAAAGAGTCTAAATAAAGCTGGCTTCAAATATAACGGCGAGGATAAAAATGTATTCACAACTAGAGGATGAGGCTGCAACCGAAACTGAGACAGAGAAAAGAGAGAATGAGTAGGAGGGAGTTGAGGGAGGGGGCAGTGAAGAGACACAGAGAAAGAGGATGAGTAAAAGGAAGACTGTTCCACAAGAAAAGCTCATGGATACCCCCTGACGGTGTTACCATCTCCATGACAACCACCGAGTGTCATGTGCCAATCACCAGGTCCTGGAGGGGCGGTGTGTGAGTGTGAGTCAGTCTGACGTCTGATGTATGTGTGAGCGTTTGTATGTTAGTGTGTGCATGTCAGGGGTCAGTCTGTGATCTAAGTTTAGTACCCGGTAACAGAATAAGCAAGACAAGTCAGTATAGACCACTCAGAGTCTCCTGAGAGCCAGAAACAAACAGATCAGGTGAGGACCTCAAAGTTAGAATACTGATCTGAGATCAGACTTTATCAGTTCATGCAGTTATACAGAAGGCTTAGACTGATCCCACCTCAGCATTCTAAGGGTACATCCATGCTGGAGTTTTTCTCCAGGCTGTTGGTCCTGAGACGCTTGTTCAGTACGCTTGTTTTTGAGTGGTCCAAAGCTCCGCTCCCTGGTCCAGCACAAACCATGGTCTTGGGGTTGCTTCAGGGGAACGTGGCCCTGATGTGGCCCACAGAATCTGTACAAACTATCCACCCTTTGTGATGCATGTCAAGCGATGTGGCTGGTTGATTTTGTCATGGTACTCCAAGTGTCAAGGATACTATTGGAAAGAATGGGGGCAAAAATATTGGGGGCACCTACACTGACATTACTGTAAAAAAAAATATTTTTGAGTGAAAATAAACTACTCATTGTGTGTGTGTGTGTGTGTGTGTGTGTGTGTGTGTGTATGTGTGAGAGAGAGAGAGAGAGAGAGAGAGAGAGAAGGAGAAAAAAAAGATAAGAGAAGAGA
>JBBIGA010000016.1:13288320-13316144 GCA_037576975.1 Alestes dentex | reverse complement strand
CTCTCTCTCTCTCTCTCTCTCTCTTTAAGAAGAAGAAGAAGAAGAAGAAGAAGAAGAAGAAGAAGAAATTCAAGTTGCACTTTAACTTCAGTATTTTCTTGATGTTGACATGTTCTGATGCAATATGTTTCTTTCCACCAGCAACCTGAGGCCAATCAGCCAACTGTGGTGAAATATCACAGACACTGCGTTGAGTATGCTCTCCAGCAGTTTAACTACCTCCAGTTTTTTTCACATCACATAACGGTTGGCAGTCCATCAAGTTACACTAGTGAATAGCCGTTCAGCTCAAAAGTTTGAAATTTTAAATGATGAATACAGGGGTATTGTTTGTTTCAACTCTGTTGATGTAACACAAAAATAACAATTTGTGTTGATGTAGACAAAAGGTTGCGCATACAGTCTTTAATCATATACATGCAACATGTAGTCTCTACAGAATGCCATGCACCAAACATACGTCATGCTGAACAGGTTCTTGAGTGGTTCCCAGAAGCATAAGGTTCAAAATCTCAATTTTACTTGAATTCACACTGATTTTGTACAATCAGTGAGGAGTTTGCACCCAAATGACCTGAATGAGAGTGAAGATGCGAAATTCACTGCGGTGGAAGCATGCTGATCAGTTCCCTCAAATGTTAGTGAAAGAAGAGCAGAGGCACAGGGATGTATTTCTTTTATCTTTCATTGGTTCCCCTTTATGTATTTTCTTTTTCCTATTTTTTCCATCTTTTCTGAGCTTTTCCTGCTGAAGTGTTCCAGAACACTTTTAACTTCCAACAGCCCTGCCGGCCACTGGAGACACAAACCCTAAAACATCGTAAAAGTGTATAAACCCTGAGCCAAAAGTACACACACACACACACACACACACACACACACACACACACACAATCTTCTCTCCCTGCTGCAGAGAAAAGAGAGGTGGAGGAGGGGGATTAATCCTGATTTAGAGAGTAATCCCTAAAAAGGTCTTCAAATTACAGTTTGCCGTCAAACAGGTTCTGGAATTTTTTCATTATTTAAAAACTAATTGTATAATATTAATATTAGGTCTTGTATGATTCCATTAGGGTTTTCATGAATAATTGAGTAGAGATGGACATGTAATTTACTTATGTGACATCAATAAGTTAATTTTAGCACACACAAATCTACAGACACACAACGGTGCATGCTGATTCCGCTCATGTAGGTTTCCTTTCTTTCAGTGATTCTCACAATTCTCACAACTTTTTTTTTAATCAATTATAATTAAGTAATCATGACGGTCCTAACATTAGCAATTTCTTATGAATAAAGAATTATTAAAGATAAAGATATAACCCAGGGCTGCTCAAACTGAGACCCGTGAGCTTAGGACGTTTTATTTGGCCTGCCAGAACATTGCCCTAACCTTGGTGCCTAGTGTTGTGAAGACTGGTTCTGTGCCTTAAGGGAGCTAGCCATGGGCCCACAGTCATCACTCATCACATGAACTATACATCTAAACAATCTAATACAAAATCCCAATTAGCAACCCACCTACCTTCTTTATTTGTATAATGTTTTGCCTTTTTCTTGGCCCACAAACAGTGCGGCTTGGCCTCCAAGACAGCTTATCGAACTTCTCTTATCTAGCTCAAACCAGTGAAAGAGCTGATTTCCACTGAGACTCCTTTATGTGCCACTGTGAGCTCCCTGAGAGCTGCACCAGACATAAAGGTTCACTATCCAAGGGAAATGATCAAACAGCAGGCCAGGAATCAGCTGCACTGCAATATAACACATAACAATACATTCAAACACGCTGACTGGTGCATTCAGAAAAAGACATCAGAAGTGGAACGGTTGTTAAAAATATGGTTTACTTCATGGTCATCACAGGACGAACATTCTATTTCTGTTTCTGGGAATAAAAATGTATTTTTTTAAGAAGAATTTGTGAGCTGTATGTCGTTAATCAATGCTTTGAAATGTTTAATTATCCTTGCCATCTGAGACACCAATGAGTCACTTTAATGTGCTGTAAGGTGACACCAAACCTGTGGTCCACAGAAGTGAGTTTAAGAGTTAGTTGAGTGGTACAATTCAAGGGAAACAGAAACCTAAAATGTACTGTAAAAAAAACAGTCCAGAGCTTCAAAAAGACAGGTTAGACTGTCTGAACAGGCTCAGTCAGGTAACGGACGGACTCAGCAGTCTATGACAGTAAATCACTCTGTATGAAAGTGGGAGGCTACTGGGCTTAGAAGCTGTAGAGCAGATCATGAGAACAGCATGGTGCTCAAGTTGTGGGAATGAATACAGATCACAGTTCTTATAGCTCTTAGGCTGCTTTTATAATGTAAGTTGTAATGCTTTTTCTGGTGGAAAAAGATTCTTACAAACAAGCTGCAACATGTTGGTGTTCTATAAATTTCTGTGTGCATTTATTCAAACACACACACACACACACACACACACACACACACACACACACACATATATATATATTTTTTTTTCTGAGAACCGAGCTAATACTTGTTTGCGGAAACCCCTGCACATGCACGGATATTCTCTGCATTTATTTGCTTTTATGACGTCCAGGCCTTGTCTGCCATGCCCCTCGTCCTCGTGCTGGTTGTTTATGTTTGGGTGCAGCGCTTAGCAACCAGCACGAGGACAAGGGGCCATGGCAGACAAGGGGCAGGAGGTCTGAAAGTAGCCAGTCCGAGAATGTTATTTGTTTCTCCTCGCTGCTAATTGACTACTGCCCTGTGACGCATCTCTCTGCCAGACAAGGCCTGGACGTTATAAAAGCAAATAAATGCAGAGAATATCTGCCTTTTCTGTGCATGTGCAGGGGTTTCCGCAAACAATTATGCAGTCCAGAATTTCCCCTGTGGAGCATCTCGTGTTTTTCATCTTGTTCTTCTTAAAGCCCTGTATTTTTATTACTGTAAATGAAAACGCACGTGGATGAATTACAGTACAGCCTATACAGGGGTAACATCGGTATTTTACATTCCAGCAGGATTTCAATGTAAACTGTACAGTACGAATACGGGTTTACCTTTACATTTTCTTTAAGGACAATTTATTAAGCTGAGTTTAAAATGAAATTAAAGTGTTCTGGGACAATATTTGGGGGCATATATAGGGTTTACTCCATAAAAATACGCAGGTGCTCTTGGAACATAACCTTTACTATATATATATATATATTAGGGCTGTCAGTAGATTAAAACATTTCCTTTTAATGAGATTAATCTCATGTTTGCCATAGTTAACTCACGATTAATCGCACCTTGAAGTCTGTCCTAACATACTGTTTTTAATACTCTACATTCTTTAATATCAACATAGGAGTAGACAAATATGTTTGCTTTGGGCAGATTTATATATATTAATGACAGTCAATACTGTCAACAACATTTTTTCAAAAAATAATCTTATACATATATACATACATATACATATATACGTATATATTAATGCTGGGAAACGATTACAATTTTAATCGCGAGTAAACACATGGTTTTCTGCGATTAATCGAATTGTTATACGCGAAATTAAATCATTAATTCAAAACTAGTGTATTGCACACATTTCTTTATAAAGTACTGTTATATGAACAAAAGTGGAATAACATTTGGTTTGCAAACACAAATAAGGGGCTTTTTAACAGCAGTGTTCTCTTTAACACAGTCACACAGCTGCAGTTCAAATATAAACATTAATGTAATCAAATCAAATATAAAACCAAAGCTATTTGCCACTGCAGTTTTATTACTTTGCAGCCACACAAAGTTGTAGACCACCTAAACTCTGCAGAGTGCTGAAAACTGTTTTGGGTATCTTCAGTCTGAAGGTAGAATCTGGGTTTGCTGATGCCAAGAGAGTGCTACCTAATAAAATGCATAGTGGCAACAGTAATGTTGGGTGGAAGAGTTTTAAGAGGCTGGGCTGTTTTTCAGAGTTTGGGCCTTCTTGTCTTCCCATAATGCATCCTTCCCAGATAAGCAATGCACATGCATCCAGCCATCTACGTGATGTAAAAGAAAGAGATGGCCACCTTCTTCCATTGCTCCATGGTCTATTGTAGGCATTTTAGCAGTGGACAGGGTCAGCATGGAGCTATGTAGCCCTCCATGCAGCAGGATGGGAAGCTTTGTTTGTTCTGACACCTCTCTATCATCACCAGTGCACTTTTTTAGCAACCTGGAACTCCTCCATGGGATCGGACAAGACGGCAAGCCTTCACTCCCTATCAATGAGCACATCAATCATGATATTTTTAAGACCAATTCCAATTTCCCCTTACAGCCAAACTGGCCTACAGCCGAGTTTTGCTGGCCGATTTTTATTACCCTTTTACCCCCTGAAGCTTACACTGTGTGGGCTAAATGAACACATGAAACACAAAGGCACATTCCCAGTACATTCTATTAGCCAATACCACAATATAAATAACTTGCTGTTTAATGAGCTAAAGTGGTGATTTAAATTCATGAATGAAAAAACCGCTGCCTATTTATATAGCATGAAATAAATCAAGGGCTACATCAAAAGAGGCAACTGGCTATTTAGCACAATGAGTCATGCATAATTACACCACAACAATTTGGTGCAGACGTAGCAGGAGCATTCAAATACAGATCGACCAAAATCTAAATAATAAGCAACAGTTGGGTCATTAACACTGAGTTACTAATTTTCCTTTCCGGGATAAACTTTCTGTGACAACATCTGTCTTACCAATTGTACTGCACTGTGACTGGTAACACATCTCCAAGTGGATCTTAGCTCTAGCATTTTATTTAACACCAAAAGAGAAAAACAGAGCCTAAAAAACTCTTGACAAAATAAAATGTATTTAATCATAATCATAAGGGGTTCTCTGAGTTGTAACAATAATGGAATCCTCTCATTTCTCCCAAAAGGAGAACATTTTGTCCTGAAAGTGTACAAAAACATGTCTACACACACACACACACACACACACACACACACACACACACACATACACGTACAGAATGTTAGGGAGGTGATAGAAAAGGTGAGGGAAATGCGAGAGTGTGAAGGATGTGCCTGAGAGAGTGTGAGAAGGTGAAAATAAGAGTGATAGATAAGGAAAAGAGAGGGACGAGAATGATTGAGCGAGAGAGGTGAAGATGGTTGCAACATTCTGCTGTAACTGTGATGAATTCAAGTGCTGTCTGTGTGTTTCTACAGGTCAATAAAGAACTGATGTTTAGGATCGTTCTGCACGACTCCAGCCGCGTCACATGTAAACAACTGGCAACATGATCCAGCCATCGTCATTAACTTTGACCTCCAGGCTGCTGCAGTGGGCTTAAGTCAATGAAAGCACACACCCACAGCTGCATACAAACACAAACACACTCATTAATCTTTAAAGGATTAATGAAGACAAAATAAACACACTTTTGGAAGTCTCAGTAAAGAGGTAAGGCTAAGGGTCAGCAAACACAGTACGGCTACTGGAGCCATTCTGTTCAGCTGCAGGCAAAGGCCTGATCTACTGTCACCTCACAGGAAGCACAGTAAGAAATAATTACAGTGAACTTTAGACACCATATTCAGAACCTTTGTGTATTTCTAATAGCCTGAAAAGAAATATCTCACATTTTAAAAGGACCATTTACATATTGATAGGTTTTGTGAACGGTAAAGTAAACCCATTCATGACACTGTCAAGTGTATATAATATTTATATGCCTCAATAATGTTTAGGCTTAAACTGAACGATCATAGTCAGATTTCCATGACTTTAATTTGGTTTTAATGAGTTTTATGACTGTGTTATCAGTCAGGAAAAGACTAAAATGACTATGTTCTGTCAAGTAGATTGTAATGTTATTATACTCCGTTTCCTTATCATTTGAATGGAAATATTTGATCTGTCTGGACATTTTTCTTTCCATTCCCTGAAATCATTTTATTTACTGTAGGGTGGGCTGGATGTATATGTGACCCAGTGTTACCGTTACTTAAGTAGCAGTTCGACTGCCAGCCAGGTAAAGCAGGGACTCTGATAAATCTGCCAAAAACATCACCGCTAAGCCGTTTGAGCTGGCCTACATAAACTCAGACGCGAAACAAAACAACCCAAATAAATAAAGAACAACAAAAATGAGAACAACCAAGGAGGAGTGAGAGGAGAAAGTGCAGGGGAATATCAGGATAGGAAAAGTAAGAGACAGCAGGTACCTGAGAAAGTCTGAGCCTGGTGTCACGAACACAGAGATACAGCGACAAATACAGACAGAGGTATAAAGGCAGTTTTAGTTTTGCTATTTTTACCTGTTCTTTTTCCCACAATTAAATCAAGACTACTTAGATCTTAAAATGTTCTAAAGGTTTCTTCTGTTTGCTTCAGGGGTGCTTTAGCAATATGGAAGCTAAATGTGATTAAACTAAAGCTTACTGAGAGTTTTATGAATAAACTTTTGTAAGGTTTTTAAGCACATTTTAACTGAAGCCTATAAACTGATTTTAACTTAACCCATTTAATCCCACTGACAACAATTGTTGCCCTTTTTTTAATTATTATTTTGGAAGCTCTAAAAGTGTTGTTTTGGCTTTGGGCAGCTAATGCAAGTAAAAAAAAAAATGGTTGTCTCCTCTAAATTGTATCAATGTCATGTGACTTGTGTGAATGGAGACCTGACCAGGCCCCTTTACATCCTGCCTGCACCTCTGGAAACAGATGTCTGCCTCAATCTTGTACAAGAGGAAGTAAGTAAAACACCTTAATTAACAGATATCACTGAATATTTTGTACACATATTTTCTAGGGGTCTACTACTAATATTTAATGAGAATTATATGCCTGCATGCATCTTTTCACCGTAAGAAGAGTAAATGTAAGCGCGGCATTTGTTGCCGCTAGCATAACACATAGTCATAGTGCTAGTTATGCTAGCTGTCAAAGGTTTTGGCTGTTTATTCTATTTATCTTTTGTTTTTTGTCTACACAGCTTAAAACTATCAGAGGTCAGGCCTGGGGGTGTTACATGAGATCTTGGTGGGAAGATCGGTCTCCCCTCAGGGGGGGTTGACCGGAGGGAGGCCTCAGCCCTGCTGTAGCAGGATGGGGCCCTGATAGGTGGTCCAGGGATTTCTGGGACACTCCGGGACCGTCTGGAATGTCGGTCCTGGACTGGGCCAGGGGACCTCCTTCACTTAGACCACCAGGGGTCCATTCCCCGGTGGGAAGGGGGCTCTATTTACGGCCTTCCTCTTATCGTCCTACAGGGCCAGTGGGGTGACCAGCCGGGTGAGTGGTCACAGAGGGTGCACGAGAGATAGAGACAGACAGAAAGAGAGAAAGACAGAAACAAAGAAAGACAGAAAGAGAGAACATCTTAGCTCCATCTTCCTGAGCTGTTGGACTGGTGTGGAAACTTTGCAAGTTGTACTTTTACATTCTCGTTACACACACACACACACACACACACACACACACACACACACACACACACACACTTAAACCCTTTTTTAATGGGTTACATTGATTGGCCTATTGCCTGATGTTGGTTTAAAAACGTCTTAGCGTGGTGTTGTGCTCTTCCACTTTGCAGCCTTAGCCTGAAGGTCATTGATTTACTATGCCACACTATGGAAAAGACCTTTCAGTTTGGAGAAGCTTCAGAGAAGTGACTTTCATCTCTCTGCAGAAAGCAGCTTCTGTCTGTCTTCATCCAAGTCACTGCACATTTTATAATCTCTCTGTGTGCCTGCATGTGAGTATTTTCATGTGTTTGATAGGGTGTTCTGGGATGGGAGCACTACCATGTCATGGCAATACGGATGAATTGAGTGTGAGAAGTGCAGACTTTGACATGCATAGACAGTGTGGGGGGTCGGGAGCAAAAGAGACAGAAATGCATTTGAGAAAACACTGGGGCTTGGTATCCGCCGACAGAGTTAAAGCATAACAGGTGATAAGTGATAGACAGACTTTTGGCCAACAGATGCGATCGAAATAGGAAAAAAAAAAAATAAACACATGTAGTTATTTCAGATGCGATTTTCATTTGAAAGGGTATAAAGAAACAGCCATTAAACTTCACTCTTTCTCTGGGGATGGGAAGAGGAAAACAGAATGAAGAAAACAACTTGTGAATAGAGCCCGGTAGTCCAAACAGCTGAACAAAGCTTCCTTTCTGTGATTACACTTGATCTGGTAGCTTTGTGGATCCACATCAGACAAAATGAAGGAAATTAGATGGGATGGCAAAATTCCACACTGCGATTATCAAGCCTACTTTGCAAATTTTCAGTATTTTCATGTTACCAAAATCAGCACATTTTTATATCTGTCCATTAAGACTAAAGAAGTTTAGCCTCTCCCATTCTCCCATTCATGTTAATGTTATTAGGAATGTTTTATCCAAGAATGCTTTTTGAACAGGTCACAAATCAGGGCAGCCAGTCAGAACAGAAGCTACTTACATACAGCAGTATTAAAGGCACAGTAACAAAAACAGAAGAGGTTTGAAAAGGGGCTTGTAAAAATCAATGATATGTGTTTTTGTTACATAAACCCACACTGATGTAAAAAGCGGAAAATTAAATGCTAGAGAAACGTTGGATACAAAGCCTTCAGAGCTCTTAAGTTGAATTTGGCTGAATTTCAAATGGCTCCCTACTCCCTCTACAGTGCACTACAGAGGTCATGAAGGGGAGGCTTCTCACCCAAATAGTGCTATGATTGTTAGACAGCATGTCTAGCAACTTTGCCTAAATATAAATGGTTTTCTATTAGACTCAATGATGCACTATTTGTGTGCAGAATTCATTGCATCCTGACTCATGTACTGCACTACACTGGGAGTATGGAGCCATTTGAGAATAAGCCATAGCGTCTACTGCCCAAACCTTTTATTTTAAAAAGCCTATATTTAAAAAAAGAAAGGATGGCCAATATGGTGACAAAATAATCACACAACATTTCAGTACACAATATGTTTTCTGATATTTCATTTTTCTGAGATTTGATAAGATGGTGGGGCAGCTGGTGGCCTAGTGGTTAGGGAGTTGGCCCTGTGATCAGAGAGTCGTGGGTTCAACTCTCAAGACTGTTAGTGGCACCACTGAGGTACCCTTGAGCAAGGTACCATCACCACACACTGCTCACCGGACATCCCACATTGGTGCTTCATTTGGTGCATGGGTTAAATGCAGAGAAAGAATTACACATTGCTCTCGCTGTGTACTGTGGTGTGTTCATGTGTGACTATAAGGGGGCACTTTACTGGAAGCAACAAATAAGAACCAGTAGTGAGACATTTGAACTATATGAACAAAAATATGAACAAAGGTTTTTCTTTTTGCATTCCACACACTGCACTAAATCCAGTCCATTAATTAAACAGTCAGTGCTCTTTAGATGTCCATCATATGATCAGAAGAGAATAATGTGAATTGTTTCTGGATGAAAAAGTGGATGAAACTTAAGCTTTCACTCCAGTGTGCTTTTATATTGAACACTGCAAGAAGAAGACAAAGAAAAAAAAAAAAAGAATGCCTCAGGTACTATCATTTAGGTTTTAAAGACACAGACTCAAAGACACAGACACTCCTATAAAGGTTCATAAACTCACAGCTTTGCACCTGTGCTCTTTGTGTGGGGAGTTTGAGGCTCTGCTATTAGCTCAGAGCATTAAAAAAGAATGAAGTATTGTATTAGTATTCATGTGTTTGTTTTCAAAACCTACTTTTAACATTTTTCTTTTTTTATTTGCACTACTAAATCATGACAGTGTGAAAGGTCTTGGTCTTTGTCTCCTCCTCTGGTGCAAAAATGTCTTTTATATACTGAATGTTATTGTAGTATATGCATGGTTTGAAACAATAAAGTAAATACTGATTTTTCAAAACTGCCCATTGTCCAACCCTATTTAGAACTGTGGAGACATTTGCCTGATGCCAATTTTTGAGCAAATATCTACTAATACTGATATCATTGTCCACCCTTAGTGTTTCTTCCTAGTGTTGTTAGCATCAATAAGGGCAGAAATTTGACCGAATTCCAATATACTGAGGTCAGATTTGTGATGTTGACAATAGACAGTCAATCCAGTTCTGTGCGATTGTCTCATGATATGAGTCAGAGGTCAAACCAGCACATTTACCTCAGGAAGACTTACCCAGTCTTTCTAAATCACAGACACACACACACACACACACACACACACAAAGAAAACTCCCATGCAGCCACATAATGCCCTTCTTGTGTTTGACACCTCTATCTGCTGTGATAATCCCACCACCTGCATCCTGATTTAACACCTTTGCCTCAGCCGTCCTTCCACTTCTTTCATCCCTGTATCTCTACCCTTCATCCACCCAGCTCCTTTCATTCCTTTGCATCTATTTCTTATCCGTTCGACTGTTTTCATTCCTCCATTCTTGTCTTTCAGTTGTCCCTGACCCTCTGGTCACTAGAGGCACAGGATTTGCACATACAATTGAGCTTTGCACAAACTTGTAATCTATCTGATGGTTCCTGTCAAAAGAAAAGCAGGAAATTCCATCATAGGAGAGAGAGAGAGAGAGAGAGGATGAAGGGTTATTGTGTCTCCCACTCTCTAGCATTTATTTGTGGGATTGCTGAAGCTCAGAGGAGAGGTTTCTATTTTTTCTTTAAAGGTCATTGGGGATGTGCGGCTCTGCCTAAAGGTCAGCCCCATCTCATTACCGACAGAAAAAAAAACAATACCTCTCCCTCTCTCTTCCTCTGCTCACACTGTCCAGTCACAAATCCCCCCCCCCTTAACACATGACATGGAACTGTGGTGCTCACAGAAATAATAACAATTCCAGCAAGCGACTGCCGATCCAAAGGTCAACATCAATTTTGTTAACAACCCAAAATTCAGAGAAAATCCCGTCAGAAGTCCCAATCCCAGAACAGAAAGAGGACGGCAGGGCTCTAGCTGCTCCTTCATGCACCACTGCAGCGTTGGGATCCAGAGACACAGACCCTGTTGCTGTTACGCAACACACAATAACATAATGGGCTGTAAGTTTTTTTAGAACATTTATCAGTGTCATGAAACATCTACTGCCAACAATAGAAATTAGAATGGGGCTCAAAATATCTATAAATATCATAAAATCATTCATAGAGGACTGCTGGACTGTGATGGAAAGGGTAAATTTCTCCCCCTTGCTCTCTGCATGGATTATCGGAAGGGGTTATTGTTCACTGCATAATAAGAGTAACTAATACGAGTAAATAACAGTGAGAGTAAACAACAGTGTATCAAGGAATCAGCATGTCATGCAGCATGTTTGTCTTAGCTGCTATATTAGGTCTCTTCGCAGTACATTTCCTCTCCCTCTCTGTTTTTTTCCCCCTCTTCTGTATCGTTTACACCGGCACATGTTTAATTTAGTGCTCACTTGTTGGAGGTCAGGGCTCTGTGTTTCGTCTTGGCGTTAGGGCTTGCACTGTGTTTAAAATACAGAGGGAGAGAGAGAGGGAGAGAGAGAGAGAGTGCAGAATCTCATACTCTTTATACCGAAGAATCGGAGCATCATAAACACACATATTACTCAGGAACAGGAATACACAATGCCATCAATTCATAAATATTAACTGAGAAATGTGAAATGTTAGTGGGAATAGTCCCTTTTGCTTCCAACGCCAGCCTCCAAGCATAGTTGAAGTGCTGATTTTAGTGGCTGAAATTCTGAGCTTCCAAACTCATTTGAAATTAGTGGCGTCCAATATAACAGTACTTTAACATTATTGGGATAAATATTGTTATTGTGATAAATGTTATTATGATATACATTATGTGTCACAATATCATCAGTACTTGAAAAACACTGAACAACTGACATTATGAAGTTACATAATGCTGTTTAATTTGATTCAGGTATGTGGCATATATTAAATCAGAGCACCCAAAGTTTTGGTAGCAGTTTTCAAACATGGCACTATTAGCATGTAGTGTTACAAAATGTACAAATGTCTTTAAGTACCATATAGTTTTTCACCATATCACCCACTCCCAACAAGAGTATGGTTTGGGATCTCTCTCTCCCCGCTATCACCAACCAGCATGGTTAACTGACATGACATATTTAGCCGTTAGCCTTCTGCTCCAAGTGTGTGAAGCCATTGAAGGTTGTTGCATTAGTGGGCGTTAGAGAAACATGCACTGGCTCTGACTCAAAGGAAGCACATGCTTGAGGTATCATGTGATTAGGGAAGTCTTAGTGGGGCAACTGGACATGGCTAAACTGGGGAAAAAATTTGAACCCCCTGTCAAAAAATGCAAGTAGATAATTTCTTAAATCTATTAGATTAGATTTAGCTCACATTTTAAACCAATATTATTTGAAATGTCAGGCATAAATAAATAGATGCAATGTCAAAAAAGTCAATAAAAGTAATGTGTGTATACTGAATACGCCACAGCACACAGTGTGAACAGCACAAAATTCTTCCTCTGCATTTAATCCATTCACCAAGTGAAGCAGCGGGCAGCCAGGAACACAGTGCCTGGGGAGCAGTGTGAGGGGATGGTCCCTTGCTCAAGGGAACCTCAGAGGTGCCACTAGAAGTCTTGGGATTCAAACCCATGACTTTCTGATGGCAGAGCAACGTCCTAACCATTAGGTCACCAGCTGCCCACCAACTAATGTGGGTTGTTTGTTGACTTCTGTTTATAACAGCAATCAAAATAATTAACTTCTCATCTCTATCGCTGAATACACTGCATGACTTTCTTCCCTCACAACTGAGCAGAGGTTTCGCCAAAGGTTGCACTTCTGATTCATCTGCATGAAAAACAGTGTTCAGCGCTTATGAAGATCATCCAGGTACTCTGAGTTCTGCGTAGGCAGCAGTGTGCTGTGTCCTTCACACTCACAGGATGCTGCAGGATTTAAGTTATGTGCAGAGTTAAGTTATGTTTAAGTTATGCTTGCTTTCAGCAAAGATTTCATGTCATGCTATTGAAGAGATTCATGTAAAGTTGTCATTATCCGAAAATTATGTCAGTCAATACCATTTACCAAATAATAATGATAATAATGGTAAAAAACTGGCCTAAAACCTTGAGTAAAAGGGGAAGAACATTCTACTACCAACAATCACAAAACTATGGGACAGTTTGGGTTTGTTTGCTATTTGTCTGACTCAGTAATGCCACATCTATGATGAGGCTCAGCATTATCAACCAAAGAAATGGAATATGCTTCTAAGCAACGATTAGTTTTCGAGTTCTTTTATGTTACTTTGAATGAAACCAAATTAGCACAGTTAAAGGAACGTTCCATGTCAAAATCTGTGGTGGTGGCCTAGTGGGTAGGATACTTGCCTCTGGACCAAGAGGTCTCGGGTCTCAGAACATGAGTGAATTGCAGCAGTAGGTAAATGTGATGTTAGTAGTCTTGTCTGAGGACTCATTGATATAGCAGTGGCCTTCCTGGTTGGACAGTCAGTTGAGCCAAGTCTTCCATTTGAGGGGCTGTGGTGCTATCCAATATGTCAACCAATTATGGAGAAGGGAGCACCATTATGGGACTTGTGGGCTGATATCAATATCCAGTCATTTTTATGTGCATATGCACCGCCACTTTCAGTACTGATTCATATACATTTATGAAACACAGCTATTAGGTCCACATCTATCTGGAATAACAATATTAAGAAATACAACCTTTATTTCTATAGGTTAAAGTATGCAGTACCATTAATAAAACGAAGTAAGCCAGCCTTACCTATCAATTTTAATCTTATGAGTACAAAAAATGTTATAAAATTATGGTTTGATATTTCGAAAATATCAAGCTTGGAGACAGATGATTCGCTGTGGCGACCCCTGAAGGGTAAAGCCGAAAGAGAAAGAAGAATTTCGAAAATATCAAGCTGGCATTAAATTTAACAAGTTATTAAATATACTAATATGATTCCAATATCATTGTGCATCCCTAATTACTCATTGAAATGATCGATTCTCCACAATCGTAATACTTGTCCAAGGTATCTCGTAATTATTACATAATCATCTGATGACAGTTATTTGAGATGACCGCAGTTATTTAGACTGATCATGACAATTTTCTGTGGTCACTTGATTTTGACTTTCAAACTATGTGCACATACACACCAGTGAGGTCATTTAATCTTAGTACAGTGGCTGTAGGAAAAAAGCTATGTAGCTACATGGTATAAGGCGTGTAATTTAAGATTCTCATTACATTAATTTAAAAATACAATTTGATCATTAATCGTAATTATATACGACAATCGTCAGTTAAAAATGACGGGCCTTTTCTCCTCAAATAATATATGCGTGGCCAATCTATCACACACCCAAACACACACCCACACGCAAGCAAACAAACAAACAAACCCATACACACATCATCTTCTCAAACAGGAGCTAAACTCATTACAAGCTTCTCAGATTCTCCATTTCTATGATGTCAGCAAGGGCATCATTAGACCTGGCCATCCAGTGGTACAGGTCCGAATGTTTTATGAACAGCCCTGGATGTCAAAAAAAAAAAAAAAACAGTAGCCCCATACCTAATCATAATTATCTAAGATTCCAACCTTCCGTGGGGAATAATGACACATAGGTGAGCAAACCCCCTCCCCATGGACAAATTGAAAGCCCCGATCCTGACCACTCCTCTGGACGTCAGTGGATTTGGAAATGTTGTGATGGTTTACATTAGTCAGCAAATGCAGTGGAGAGGATCAGTAGTTACAGCGACACTCCCCTAAAGTGTGTTTTATTTATGAGGACAGACACACACGCACAGGGTCAGTTCTCAGCCGCTACTAATGACTCTTGTGCGCACACAGAGTTTACAGTGTTCAAAATAAACAGGCGCCAAAGCCAATCATGAGCACACAAGTATGCACAAGTGGATTTCCCACAGTCAGAAAAATAAGAGGCTTAAACAAGAGACATACTCCCTACTTGTAGAAAGGGAATTCTTGTATAAGATTCACAAAAAAAAAAAGAGATAATATGAAATATACTTATTAAGCAGATGTTAGCAGCAACCTTGAGTAAGACTGGGCAATATGGCGAGATGCATTCTTATAGTAAAGTATTATGTCATTTTTCTATGTAAACCTGTCGCTTCTTGCTCTTTTTTGTGTGTTCCAAGTTAATATATGTCAAAAAATGATTATTTTAACATAGTATGTGTTACATTTCTTGAAGTATTATGATCTTACATTTTTGCCCTGTTGCTCTACCCTTGGGCCTGCTTCATTTTAAAGCAAGTCCTCACTGTGACACTGCAAAACCTGCCTAATAGCCATCCACAGTAAAGACAATACGCTCAGCCTGCAACCACCATGCACGCACACACACACACACACACACACACACACACTCACACACACACACGCTCACAGATACACGCAACTAATGATCCCTTTATGGTTTTTACAGCTTCTGCATTCCAAAGGAAGCAATAATCTGTCATGACTCCCATATTCCCTCACAGAACCAATCATCTCAATTAATCAGTCATAAACCAGTAATCTTAATTAATCCAGCTCACCCTCGTAAAACCAATCATCCTCCTGACTGGATATGGGAGTCTCTCTATCTCTTTCTCTCGTTCTCTCCTTTCTGTCCTGAGCCGCACAGAAGCCTAGGCCATAAAGCAGAGCATAGTGTGCTATAAAGAGTTATTGAGTTGTTCCTGCTGCGTGTCTTAATGTGAGAGATTTGAATGAGCATGGCCCTCGGCTTGTTTCACCCCACTTTAAATATTAATAGGCAGATAATTGACAATAAATAAAGTCAGCCCAAAGGCAACAAGTTAAATACAAACTCACAGCTGAGTGAAACTGCAATATCTCAGAATGGGTTAAGTGAAAATACAGATATTGTAACCTTACAGCAGCGTTGCTAGTTTAAAGAAAAGGGAGCTGAACGTCAAGGTCAGTCATAACACCCATGCAGTGGCAAAAAGTGAAAAAATGGCTGATGCTCACTTGTGTGAGGCCTATAAAAATACATTTATTCCTCAAATCCCCATCAATCACACTTCTGGCCTGTACGTGTCATCCCTTTCTGGTCTTTATGGACAAGTCCTGCATAGAACAACAATTCGTAACCTTGATGCCCAGAACCAGCCCTCCCTACACCCACCCTAACAGTTTAGATGCTTCAGGTTATGAAGCTGGATGTCAGAAAAAAAACATACTACAAAAAGCGATGTATAACTCACCCCAGTGTTGTCATGGTGACAATGGTGTACCAGAAAGAGGCTGGGATGCTGGTGAACTTGCTGGAGGCGGAGCCTTTCTCAGCGTAGAACATGACGGTGGCGAAAATGATGATGGCCATGGTGAGGGAGAAAAGGAGGAAGCCAAGCTCGGAGGCGCAGCTCTTCAGCGTGTAGCCCAGGATGCGGAGTCCCTGCGAGTGTCGAGAGAACTTGAAGATGCGGAAGACGCGGAAGACACGGAGCGTGACGAAGGCTCCGCTCACGTCCTCATTGTTGGTCATGACCAAGCCAATGTAGTAGGGCAGGATGGCCACCACGTCAATGATGCTCATTACACTCCGCATGAAGCGGTAGCGGCTGGGTGCGGCGAACAGGCGCATCAGGTACTCCACGGTGAAGATCATGACGCATGCCGTGTCCATGCAGAAGAAGGCCACCGTGTAGCGCTCACCACAAGGGATGTCCCGCTGGTTGGGCGTGGAACCACATGGGACAGTCTCCACCACATTGGTGATAACTGAAATGGCAATGAAGAAACCAGTGACGTAGTAAAACACCAGGGCCATGGTGCTGGTGTGTGGGTTCTCAAAAGCCCGCCACATGGTCTCACGAAAGGTCATGTTGGGCAACTTGCTGTCTTTGCTATCCTCAAGGTCATCCATCAGGCGTTCTGCATTCTCCCGCTTGCGGTCCTTGTACTCTTCATAGCAGCAGTCACTGATGATTTCAGGGATGATGCCAAAGAAAGCCAGCTCCTCATCGTAAGCTGAAATGCACTCATAGCGAGGGTAGTGCAGCTTGCCTGTACGGTAGAAGTTCAGGATGCTCCGGAACACATCCGGATCACGATCAAAGAAGTACTCTCGTGTCTCCTCATTGAAGAAGAACTCTTTCTCAGAGCTGCCCAGAAGGGTGTCAGGATAGCGGTCCAGGGTGTTCCTCCAGGTCTGGAAGCGCCGACCGCTGACATTAAGGACGATAAGCTCATCCTGGCACTTGTTCTTGTCGGTCGGCGCCACAGGCATGGGCAAGTTGGCCACGGGCATCCAGCCGATGGCCGCTGCCCGGGCGAAGGGAAGCCAGGCTGCTACGCCCGCAGCCATGGTCACTCCGTCTGGGGGCGAGGGGAGCAGGTCAAACACCTTCACAACCAGCTTGACTTCAGCTCTGACACCATCTACAGTGAAAGTGGGGGTAGAGTGTTAGTGCGAAAGAGACAGGCAGTATTTACTCTGAATTTTGGAGGAAGAAAAAAGCATATGCAGAGAAAAAATGCAGCAAAGAGAAAGGGGAGGAGGATGCACAGTAGTGGAAGTGGGATGAAAGAAACCAGGGACACAGGATGAACAGAAAGAATAGGAGACGAGAGCGGGGGAGGACAAGGGATGGAGAGGGGATGGAATGGGAGCGCAGGAAGGTGAGAGGGGACACAATAAGAAGATGATGAAGGGAGACAAGAAGACAAGAGGACAGAGGACAGACCAAAGGACAAAGTGGGGGAGGGAGAAAGAAAGAAAGGCAGAAGGGGCCTGAAAGGAAAGAAAGAACAAGGGGAAAAGGCAAAAACAAGGAGGCAAAGGCAAAAACAGATAAAGTGAAAGAAAAGCATGAAAAGAGAAACTCAAATTTGTCAAGTTGTTTTTTGGAATCAACAGGATAAGTGAACTTGAAGATGTTTAAGGTAGTATTCAACAATTTCAGTAAATCCCCTTTTCAGTATGATGTAAAAGTGCTGTAGGGAAGGAAGACGTCATGAAGGCATCCTTATCAAACTGATACCTTCCCAGTGACCTCCAGACCCCATCAGTGCTCTCAACTGAACGACTTTAAACAACCTCATTCAAACGTGGCGATGATGTTCTAGTGCATTGCCAGTCCTACAACATTTCACAGTTGAGCAACAAGCGACTGCAATGACTGACACATCACCCCAGAACCCGAAAGCGAGTAAAATGTGAGGGGGTAAAGACTGCACTGCAGTGAGAGGAGTTTTCCAGCTCATTTAGACTGAACCCAAGAGCGACGTGTGATTTAAACTGCTGAAAAGAGCCTAATCTGGCGACCCTGCGCTGCTGAGAAGGCGAGGCTGTGCTCTCCCCACTGTTCCCGGACCTGTTGATCAGAGAGGGGTTACGGTTAAAGCAGCCGTGTGGCTTCGTGTCTGGGTATAATTTACACTGGATTACATTTCACAAAGCACGTCAGAGTAAAGGGGAAAAGTCAGATATATCATTGAAACGCATAACATAACGCATTTCACTAAACATCCAATGACATTAGGCTACAAAAGTAAGACCACTTGGGTCTGGTGTGTCATGGTGTAGTTGCTCTTTACTTACCCGTGAAAAAAGAGGATAAAACTAGAGAAAGGACATTTCAACGCTGGGAACTCTTTGGCAAAGTGATCGCTGCGAGTCGTCAAAGTGTCTGTTAGAGAGAGAAACGCACGCGAGGCTGTAAGAAACTAGAAAAAAGAAGAATATGGTCTAAACTGCGCCTACGTTGCACCGCAGGACCCGCAAAAAAGGGGAAAATCGCAGAATGACGGCACTGACAGAGAGAATAAGTCAATCTGATGCTGGTCCTCGTGTCTGACAGCCCGTGTTGGTGATGTCCGAGCGGCTGAATGACGCACGGCGGCGGCTCCCGCTCTGATCCAGCGCGAGCTCTTCCAGCGGCTTCACGCGGAATATGCGCACATGATAGACAGCAGCGGTGGGGGTCTGTTTTTCTCTTACCCACCTCTCTCTCTCTCTCTCTCTCTCTCTCTCTCTCTCTTTATTTCTCTGCCACGCGCTGTGCTCGTGCAGCGAAGCTCGCTCCAAACGCACGGAGGCAGCGTCCGCTCCCTCTCTCTCTCTCTTTCTCTCTCTCTCTGTGTCTTTCACTCTTCAGTCTCGCGCTCCTGCTCTCCGTTCAGAGACCTCCGGACCTCCGGACCCTCAACATCCCTCAGATAAACCCACGAGGCTCGCATGATCCATTATTTAGCCTGTCTGAATATCTGGAGACCCGTTTAATTCAATAATCCTAATATTCTGTGGGAGGGAGAGAAAATCCATTCATTTTAATCAGGGGAAGTTTAATGAATGCTAAGCTGAGCGCAGCACAAGGATAATTATCCATAAATAAGGGAAATCAAACGTTTAAACAAACACATTGGCTATATAGGTAATAACAACAATAACAATAATGATAACAACGGTAATAATAATAGTAATGTTTCACCTAAGCTTCTTTCACAATCCCAAGGTCACTTGACAATGCTTACAGCAATAAGTGATACATAGTAGTACATAATAGTGTATAATATATCATAAATACAATGCTGTGCAATGCAATACAATACAAATCAATACAATAGCACACAATACGATAAACTACAATGCAATACAACACATTATAATACAATATGATACACTACCATACAATGCATCCCAAGCCACTGAGGGCCCTAAGCACGTACGGCCAGATTATAAAGAAGCCCTGATTATAAAGAAAATTAAGCCATGTGCACTACTGGACTAGAAGTGCTTTTGACATGGCAAGGCTGCTACAGGGCTTACAACTTGGCACAATGACTAAAATACTAACATATCCCCATTAGCTTTTGATATTTATATAGCCTTTTAACACTGGTGCTCGAGACATACAGTCATCATAATCAGTGAGGAGTAAGAACACCTCATGATACAAAGAAAAGATAATAAAGAAGTCATATTTGTCTTTTTTCTGTGTGCCTGTGTACGAGTGATGAAATGAAAGAACATTCTGGACTAAGAAAACAATACCACACCAAACAGATCAGTGTATGAAGGAAAATTTCACAGTACTTTCAACTCCCTGTTCCACATATGATTACATTTATGCTGCCCATGTGAGCTTCTGCAGTGATGTTCGTCCACCTTGGCGTGGTACATGGAGCTGGGGCAATTATCTGGGTGGTGTGTGAGGAAGGCGTGCTTGTGGTGCCTGGCTATGCAAGCATGGCTGTGTGAGAGGTGAAGGCTTTTGTTTGTGCTCCCACATATTCACTGCTCCACTGAGCAATATAAGCTTTAATTAATTCAGCAGGGATTGCAGGGGCTCGTACTGCTGCTGAAGGTCCTGAGGAATACTAATGACCCTGGACCAGTAACCACAGGAGGTGCTTTCATGGGGTGGAGAAGGCCATCTAAGCTTGGGCCTGAACTAGTGCCAACCGTTTTTTTTTTTTCTCCCAGCTGCTTTTATCAACAACATCACAACACCACCAAGGATGGCAAAGGCTCTCCACGGTTCATTCCAGCGCAAAACTGCATTTTGCTGTACATTCCCTGCTGCAGTTATTCACATCTCTGACTTCAGACATCACTACAGAACTCATAACGACTGGAAAAAACACAGCCCACAGGCTAATAGAACTGTTAGATCGTGAGAAGCAGGGGTGCTGAAAGTTCTGCCCTGACTTTGAGCATGCAGGATTTACTAGCTGCTAACTGTTATAAAATAAAGAGCTTTATGAGGATCTTTATTAGGATGTACTTATTAGGGAGAGGTGGCATAGATGTATAAACACGAGTTAGGTCGAGGTAGACAGGATGTGAAAGTGAGATCCTGAAGTGTTCAGAACCAAAAAACAAACAAATGAGGCGTCCGGGGTCACACAAAAAACAGGAGGAAGTATTAACAGACTTCGTAAAGACACAAGCACAATAGACACAGTGGGAACACAAACAAGTTTAACAAAAACAACAGCAAAGCTGAAATACAGGGAGGGATATATACAGACAAGGAAAATCTGGGCAGGGGTGGAGACAGGGACAAGACTCAGGTCAACAGGAGGCAAGACTAAGACCAAAGCAACAGCAAACACACATGGAAGACAGATTCATGACTGGCATAAACAAAACATGAAACCGGGAGGACATAAACAACAACATAGACAAGAAAACGGGAAAAGGACAGAAGAACAAAAGACAGAGAATGTTACACATGCTATAGGATGGACTTTGTGTTTTTCTGTTTTATGTATTATTTATGGTTTTAAGAAATATTTTTTTTGTTGTTCTTTAAAGGGGAATTCTATTGATTTCTATTAATTTTTCTGCATAACACACTCATTCAGAGAGCTGTGAAATGGTGAAATGGTTAATTGTAGAGAAACTCGCTGACTCTTTACAATGGTGGTGATTGGAATTAAGGGTTGTGATGTCAATAGCAGGAATCCAGCCTATTCATTTACTCTCCAAAATAGCCACTGAACCTTTTCATGTAGTGATGATGATGCTAAAACAGTGAGGAATCTCAAAGTTTGTTTGGGGACTATTTTGCCTCACCCTGCATATAGTGCATGTCTCCACCCGACTGAATAAAAAATACATTTTAGGCCAAAACCTTCTCAAAACTATTATAAAACAATGACTCCCACCATCAGGCAGAGTATTTGGAACCACTTCACTGAATAACTTTCTGCGAGGAAGCTTTTAGAGGCATTAAAGGATTTAGATGTCTCATTCCCATCACTACTGTGAAAGTGGGAAAGTTTCTCCGCGGAATCAGCAGATTTCTCCTCTGGGTTTACTGAGCAGCCTGTAGTTTGCGGGCTGCAGAAATTGCATTTCACAAAACCCCTCGACAATATTTCAGGTTAGTTTCAGAGCCATCATCAGCCCCAGCTTCAACCAATGAGAAGAATAATTCTCCAGATCAACTTGCTGATGTTCATTATTCCTAATGAAAAAGAACAGAGTGATTCTTTAGGATCTGCTATTTAATATCAGCTCCACTGTCAGCAAGGACAAATATTCAACTTTTTTGCCTCTCCAAAAGTGCAAAATATCACTTTTTGCAAATGTAATCAATGTGGATGATGTGGACATTTTATTATTACTGCAGTTATGAAAGACCCAGTACTTTCGGATTAAGTTGAAATATCATTTAAAATATATCACAAAGTGCCAGATTGTGTATAAAATACCCCTGAATTTGAATCAATGCAAAAAAAGTAGTCTCCCATTTCCTACCATCTCCCACAATTGCCTCTGCTGCAGTTACAGAGACTACAGTGCAGAGAAAATGATTTGGCATAGCGTTTATGATGTTATTGTTCATTGCATATGCACTCTTTGAAATGTTAGCACCCCCAGTTTAGGGAGGGCGACGGATGCCCTTGGATCTGGCAGTGAGTGTAACAGCAGGATAAAGTCTCCTGCGTGTCTTTGCCCAAATGTCAAGATTCTCCCATAGGCTTTCTTCTTTCATTTACTAACACCCATAGAGAACCCCAGGACAAGAAAGAAAATCCTCCTCATACGCTTCATACATCTTTTAATGTGTGGTGCGCTGGCAGCAAGGGTTCTGATGGGTGATGATGGGAGCTGATGTTGCGGCTGATAGGCGCTGGCAGCAGTGGCCGTCCTCTCTGCTCTGTCTCAAACCTCCGACTGGAGCCTTCATCCTTTTATCAGATGAGAGGAAAACTTTATGGAGAGACAGAGACACATCCCAAACCTGCATCCCAATGGACTTCATTATCAGACTGGTGTTGACCTTGTGATCAGGGCCTCTGTGTTCACATACTTAAGGCAACTGTTTTGTAACTCTTCAAATTCTGATTCATGGAAGTTTTCAGACTGAAGTAGTTCCTTAGCCAGCAGAAAATGGGGTGGACACAGGGAAAAGAACAATCTTCAAGGGCAGAACGGAAGTGCCTCACAGGCATCGTAATGAATAGGCACCAGCACTGAACAAATATCTAAAAGCAGCCTGCAGCCGCATGTTAGGACTGCAGTATCGTGCAGTTTTCATATTGGGTGAAAGCATTTCATTATGTGCAATATTTTATTATTATGATGAGCAATATTCTTACCATGTGAGAAATCACTACTCATGTCAATGTTACTTATATACTACCGATTTCTACTACATGCAGTACCATACTTCCAACCATCATTTGTGTTACTAGTGATTCACTTAACTGTAAGTTACTTTTCTATAGTATTTATACCCCAGCATTTGTGTATGTAGCAAAGTGTAATGTTGAGTATTTTCTGCAGAGTTGTTATTGGATTTATTAGATGTTTTATTTTATATTCTTGTTTCTGTGTCTCTGAGCAGTTGTAACATAAGCAATTTCCTCCAACATCAGTAAAGTTTTCTGATTCTGATTCTAAAACCAAAACTTTAATTCACAGAAATCGGATGTTGGTCCTGTTTTTCAAGTTTTCATCTTCTGAAACTTTTCCTGTTCCTCTGATGTTGTTGATTAGTGAAGACATGTGCTTCTTCTGAATTGACAGTGGAGTTAGAAACACTGTCAGCAGTATGACTGAACCCAGCAGGCCTAGGCCCCAAGGCCATAGCCACAGAGTCAACATTTGGGGCTGGCTCATTCAGTTGCATGTAGATGATTTTTTCTTCGAGGGAATGAGGGAAGAGGGCTAGAGCAAAATGTTGTTGATGGGAGGGTTAGACACATATGATGCCTTTTTGGGGGTGGGGGGGGTGTGACAATTTCAGTGTGGTTGCCAGTTGGACGGCGATCCATAGTTGTCATAGCGTGCCAGTACCATACTGGGGGGCTTTTTAAGCGTATTTGAATATGTTCCCCCATTTATATAATTTTAAATAAGTATGGCCTTGCTTGGGTTATATCCTTTTATTGCTGGTCCTCACACATGAGGCTTAACAATAAAATCTCAGGAATACACAAAGCATGAACACACATGGAAATATCTGAATTTATGTGTATGTTTTGAGCACTAAAGCAAGTTGTCTCATCATGCTGACACAAGTCTACTGATTACATCATGGGTACTGATGCCGCCAGCATTTTGGGGAATTGGAAGAACATGAACATGGCTTGTGTTAAGCACGAAAGAATGTCTAAAATTAAATCAAGTAACAAAAGAAATTCAGATCTGAAAATGGCACACTTATCAACTGGTTCATTTAAAAAAAAAACTTGAAATCAGCTGTGTATTTAAGTTAGGCTGGTCATTATTGCACCTGTTTGATTTTTTCATCACTGAGTTTTATGCATTTTGTTTGATGCACAAGCTTACTGATATTTTCTCACCCTTCACCCGTTCTTCTAGTGATCGGTTTCTGGCCACAGGAACAGTGTAGGCTACATATTTTGTTAGACAGACTATTCTCGGTCCAGCTGTAACATGTTTTCTAAAAAAACACACTACTGTGTCTGATGCACTTGCGGCAGCATAACACACTACCATGCCACAATGGCAAGGTCACTAGTTGTCCACCACCTAAATTTATAATCTTGTCAGTAGTGGCCCTAAGGTGGTCCCTTTTAATTGACAGGTGGGGTTGAGAGTGGTTGATAAATTGTGCAGAAACAGATGGGATGAGTAAAAAAAATACACCTATGGTAGGTGTACGGGATAATGACCAGTGAGAGGAATGTTGCCTTTCTGTTATGTTTGTGCACAGCTTCAGGGTATGGAAGCTAGCCTGCTAATTGTGCATTGTGTAAACTGCATGCATGAATGATCTCAAAATTGCCCTGAACCCTGTCGAGGTAATTAAATGCACTTGCTTATGTGTGTTTTGGCACTGTATGACATACTGCTACCTGTTGTAAGAGCTGCTGTATTGGTAGACACCATTTTGCCTGTATTCTAGTCTGTTTTTATTCATTTAAATAACAGTACATCTTAAGTACAATTCAGATGGGATACATTTTTCCTGGGAAGGTGTAGTAACAAGAAATGTCAGTATCATAGATATAGATAGACTGGTTGCCTGTTTTATGCACTACCTTCACTTCTGTCTGTCCTATCTGTTCACTACAGCCTAGTCTCTCCTCCATGTTTACATGAGAAAGCCCTCGATCAGCGAAACATTTTCCTTTCTAACAAACTGGAAACAGTCTACCATTTATTGTCATGGCTTGAGTAGTAACAGGTAACCTATGTAATGATAATGTATATCAAAACCACCCACATACATATAGAGAGTGAGTGAGAGAGAGAGAGATATGGGGTGCCCTTTGTAAAAACAGCTTCACAAATTTAGTGGTGTCATTTTTTCATCATTTAGCGCAATGTTCACACAATTTTCACACATTTAGCTAAATGTGTTAAAAAACAGTGTTATGTTTTGGTACATATTCTTGCTGCATAATTGTTACATGCTAAATTTAAATGATAAATCTAAATCTAAATCTTAAATCTAAATCTTAAATCTACATGTTGAGCTCTAAATGTTTAGAAGATATGCTAAATGGCCACGCCCCATGATTACAATTGGCTGTTACTTAGAAGGGGGCTGGACTGCGTGCTGTCCACGGATTTGCCTTAAATGATCTTAAATCTAAATGTTAAATATATAAAATATATCTCGCACTCTAAATGTGAAACTTCACAGTTAGATAGGGCTTGGTGACATCTTTCCAAAGACCCTTCGTTTGCCATAATAGCCCCCTGCGATCCAGAGTTATTAGCCAAAAACCGTTCACCTCGCCCAGGTGTCCCAATACTTTAGTCCGAGGTGAACGGTTTTTGGCTAATAAATCCGGATCGCAGGGGGCTATTATGGCAAATGAGGGGTCTTTGGAAAGGTGTCACCGAGCCCTATCTAACTGTGAAGTTTCACAATTAGCCAGTTAGCATATCCTCTAAACATTTAGAGCTCAACATTTAGAATTAAGATTTAGATGTAGATTTAACATTTAGATTTAGATTTAACATTTAGATTTAAGATTTAACATTAAGATTTAGATTTAATGTTTAGATTTAGATTTAACATTTCGATTTTGAATTAAACATTTAGATTTAGATTTAACATTTAAATTTAATGCAGCAAGAAAATGTACCAAAACGTAACACTGTTTTTTAAACAAATTTAGCTCTAAATGTGTGAAAATTGGGTGAACATTGCGCTAAATGATGAAAAACTGGCACACCATAGAGAAAGAGAGAGAGAGAGAGAGAGAGTGAGAGAGCGAGCGAGAGAGAAAGAGCTGTTAAAAGATCAAGGCTGCTATATGAACAAAAGTGCCATAACATTTGGTTTAACGTAATCAAATCATACATAAAACCAAAGATATCTGCCACTGCAGGGCATTCACGTTGCCCTGGTTTGTTGTAGAAAAACAAATTACCCTCAGAGTCCAGAGCATTGTAGCAGTGGCAAAGGGGGACCAACTCCATATGAAAGTCTATGTACCATCAATTATGTGTGTATAATTGATGGTCACTTCAAATATATATATGTATGTATGTATATAATGTATGTGATACTATTTCTCTGAGAGAATACACTCATACGTCATATCTGTTTCAACTTCAGCCAACAATCTGTGTGCGAGAGAGAGACAGTAAAACTGAAATCCATCACAAGTGTATATTTCTTCTGTCATTCTTTTGCATTTATAATATTTCAGCAATATTCACCTCATGTACTCCCCCACAGAGCTTCTGAGGACAACCTACCCGAGTACCGTGAGTTCACGGTTGTGTGTTGTACTTCTACAACTGCTATTAAAGCCACAGTAGGTCTTGTATTTCAGTCCATGACTTTTGAGTCAATCCCAGTCAAATCAGGACATGTTCTCACTCTTAAGCTTCAAGCAATAATCACAGAGGCTCTTAGCACTTCCGATTCTCACCGCTGAAAATGGAGCCATTATTTCAGGCAGATAATTCAGTCTTGAGAGTGAAACGCCTCTGCTACAGTTAGTTAATAAGGAAAATTGGATAATGTTGTTTTGGCTACTCTGACAAATTGAACCATAGTACTACTTACTCTGTATTTCAAACAACTTTGAAAAGTATTCACGTGTGAACTTCCTCTCTATTTCTGAGTTCTTGTGAGAAATTGCGTTTCTGAGTCAGTCAAATACAGACCTACATAATCTATTTAACCATCCATAGATTTTTCAACATTTCTGCACAAATGAATTGTTAAGATGTTAACAAGGCCTTCAGAATGGTCTGATATGAAAAACATAGTTGTTCTAGAGTAAGTCAGAAGTAGCCTGTAGTTTAAAATGTCTCCAAAAACTGCCTCACAAGATATTATGAATACATTTCCTGATCTCTGAGATATTGTTTTACCACAGTTTTGCAATAAGTTTTCAGTATAAAATAGTTCATTTCAAATCTATTCATGGCAGAAAGGAAAATTCAGATATGGGATTTTGACTTGATTCAGACTCGTTCTTAGATGCCTCAAGATTATTGCAAAGTCATTCTCCCTCAGCTCCCCATGGCATCAGAGTCAATATGTTTTCAAATAACCAGCCTTTCACTGCAGAAAAACATTCAGACTGATGGACAAGATGAAATACAGTAGCTAATGGAACTGAAGCTGTCAGCTAATAGTTATAGTTACAGACTACATTAAACCTTAACCTGGACGGCCCTTACAGTTCAAACTAACCGGCTATACATACACTCATCAATTTCAAAATGCTGTGATTCTGTGCTTTAAATGGTACAGTGCTTCAGTCCTGTCAGATTGATGGTTTTTCTTTAATGAAATAACTGCAATTGTTTAGTAGGTGTTTAACATGACAGTACAATGCAGTGCCTGATACCAGAGATGTTCACAAGTCATTTTTCCCAAGTCCAAGTCAAGTCTCAAGTCTTTGTGCTCGAGTCCAAGTCAAG
>JBBIGA010000016.1:13268978-13280961 GCA_037576975.1 Alestes dentex | reverse complement strand
GACTGGGACATTCATTTAATCAAACACAAACAAACACACACACACACACACACAAGCACACACACACATACACACACGCATACACACATGCACACATACATACGGGAGAAGGCAGAAGCCAATGCAGTAGCCATGGCAACATCTTGCTCAAACACACAATGGCTTTCAAAGCCACTGCGGCTGTAGGAGGACATCCATAGAACTTTAAAAAAAAAAAAAAAAAAAAAAAAAAAAGCAAGGGCAAGCCGTGTGTCGGAGAAGTGCCTGCTTGGTGTTTCTTCACATCACTGCCATGTTCAATCTACCACTCCATCACTGGCCTGTTAATAGGTTCGACCAAACTGTACGCCGCGCTTTATTCCCCAGCGAGCGGAGCGGGATGGCATGGGTAATTATGATGTAGCCTCAGTCATTCATGCTGAGCAATATGGGAAATATTCAAGTGACGTTCAAGCAGAGCACCGTCATTGGTCATTAAACCACATTTATTTCAGTCCCCCAGGCCTCCTTAGCAGAGTGAAGCAGCAGGAGCATCGATACTGTGCAACATGAGCTGTAAACACTAATGGAGATGAATTGAGGAACATAAAGCATTTACAACAATGCAGATACATCTATCAGGCTGGGAAGAATGTTTTGATCTGAAATGATGAAGCATCCATCATAAGTATGTCATTATCATGATTATAGTGATGGTTGGACCAAATTACAGAAAACACTGTCATGTCAGTAATGGCAGTTAAAATGGGTAAGCTGACCTGCTGATGTATTTAGTTATTTAGTAAAAGCAAAAAGGGTCTTAGTGCTGGTGTTAGACTTGCCACGGTGCTGTTACCTGAGAGAGCACAACCTGACCACGACTCCTCTGGGTTCCAGTGACCCAGTTAACAAATGTCATAGCACAGGTGTGTGTGTGTATGTGTGTGTGTGTGTGTGTGTGTGTGTGTGTGTGGCAGATATGGCGAGCTCTGATCTGGGAGACAAACTGAAGTCTGGGTGTCTGGGTCAGAGAGGACCGGCATAATAACTGTTCTCACAAACTTCACTTAATTGAACTTCTGCTCCGTATATGTGTGTGTGTGTGTGTGTGTGTGTGTGTGTATGTGTGTGTGTGTGTGAGAACTTGCACATACTAATGAGCTCCCATTGTGTGAGAGACAGGAATTGGAAGTTATAATGCATTTTTTTCTGCATCTTGCTGTATATTTGAGAAAAACAAGGAGAGTCTCTAAACCAACCGGAATTTCTTTACTCAATGGTAAGTGGGGGTAGAAGGAGGTAAACCATGATATTGGCATATATTATTTTCGCACACAGAGATGTAACGTTTTAGAGGTGGACAAAAGTCGTTAAGCTTTGATGACAGGTTGTAGGATAAGAGAATTTTGTCTCTGAAGTGATCAGGTATGATGGGGGCTTTTAAGGGTTTATATCTTAAAAAGTCAATTTCTATTTTAGATCACAACCATATTGGAGCTCCATTCAGGGCAGGAATTACTGAACATTTCCTGTGTGCTGTTGGTCTGTTGAGAACGTTGCCCATAAAACATCGAATATATTTGCCATGCCTTCCTCTTACTTTTGTTGTTGTTGTTTCTCACTTAGCTGTATCTGCTTAGATACCACCAAGAGAAAACATTTTCCCCATTATTACCAACCATAAAGTCATGAAGAAACTCACTTAGTTTTAAATACAACATGATCCTATTGAATTAAATCAATATTTTTCTCCCAGAAATCATTAAGTCTTCTCTGAAGACCTAGAAGGTATGGGAGCTCCCTTCTGTTTTAAATGGAGAGGAATACATTAACCTTTAAAAGCATGTTTTCTTTACATGACAGACTTCAATCAACAAAGATATGAACTGTACTTTCTGAATACTGCCGTTAGGCCTGTTCAAAAGTACCACAGCCTGCCGAAGCTGGGGTCCGCAATCCTGGTCTTTCTTATCTCCCACCATGCAGAGTTTAACACGCCTAACTGAGGTAATGAAGGTCTTCAGGGACGTCTGGATGTTAGTGCCAAGAGGTTGGATCTGAACTATCCAGAGTTATAGGTCTCCAGGAACAAGACTGGAAAGAAGGAAAATGTGATTCTAAAACTGTTTAAGAAGTTTTGCAAATTATAAAACATGCAGTGTGATATGTTCCGTTGGGACAATAACTTTTTCATTTTAATAGTACCTTTTAGCTTTTCTGTAATTGCTCTTTCAAAAAAATCAGTGTTTTCAGATTAACAGAGATGTACTGTTTGTGTTGATGTACGTTTCTAAAATAACGGAAGAAGTTGTATAACATCAAGAATGGAATTATAATTTCTAAACCAATATCCAGAATATCCAGTGGTTTTGTAAGTAGTGATTTCATCATAACTTGATGAAATGATAATAAATAACTAGTTACAGCATATTATTACATATACTTTAATAACTTCTGGTTGTTCAGAACATGAAGTGTCTATTTTATGATATTAAATGCTACACTGTAAAGTTTTTATTGTATGTACGAGTACTAAGAATATTAAAATGACTAGTGATTTCAAAGTTTTGAATGGTAGTGTATAAATTAGTAAACCAGCCTCGTTGATCTACAGCACTAAGGTTATAATCAGGCTTAGGGTTTATATTATGGTAGGCTGAGTAAATTTTTGGAGTTTGAGAAAAGTTGAATTGAATAGATACTGAGTGAGTAAGAGACATGGTGAGCATCTATGAAGCATCTACAGTGGAACATGAAAATAGAGTCAAGCTGGAAATCGACTCATTCTGAAATTAAACTCTGAAAAGTCGCACTGGCCCTCTGAAGCCTGACAACACATGCCGGAACCCTTTAAAAAGAGAGAGAAGAGCCTTGGTTCCGTGAAATCTCTCTGCTCTTCACTCTAGCTTGGCTCCTGTATTTAATGTTCCTCCTGTTAAATAGGGAGCAATTAACTCAGTGCTGCCTGGCCACGGGCAGCTGAGTGGGGAATTTGGGGAAGCTAATTATCTGCACACAGTACACCACCCCTGGAGCTAACCGGCTAAAGAGAGATATACTTTCGCTCTCGGATCCTAATCACAGCTGCCTGAGATAAAACAGGGCTGAAAACAGGGGAATGAGTTTGTAAAATGAATCAGAGCACGTTAGACAAACCTATGCCCAACACGTCAGGAACCGATGTACAAGTGTTAGTTTTGTCTGGTGGTTACGTACCAGACTGATATCAGAATGGCAGAAGGTGGCGGAAGAAGTGGGAGAAACTCCCTCTGAAATGGTCAGAAATGGTACTGCCGGAAAGTCTGAAATCTGGGGCCAGATCACAAGAAGCAGTTTTTTAAAACACTGAAATTGATATTCCTCTCTCATTTTCTCTCCCAGGGGGACACTTGACAGGGCAATTACCAGATAAAATCAACAGTGAGTCATAAATCATCTCCACGCAATAATCCAGAGGAGAATGGAAGGGTTGGGGTCAAAAAGCAATTATGGTTGTACAAACAAGCGCACTGTCTGCTATGTTGCATGGCTTCAGGTCAGAGATGACACATGGTCCTTGGCTGTGGAGCTGGAAATCAGCACTATAAAGCTAATGGGGAATCTTCAGAGAAGCTGCCCTTAAAACAAAAAAAAAAAAACGGGCAAAACAATTTCATAACCGTTGCTGGAAATATTGCACCCACCACTTGAAACACAGTCTAAGTTGGATTGCACCAGAGGAGATCCTCTAATGTGATTTCCAAGAGATTTGGCTGGTCAGTTGGAACGGAAAAATGTATCTGTGTACGATCGCCAAATTTCCACAACAAACAGCCAGACTGAAAGATAAGAGCCTGGATGATCTGCCTTACATGACAGGCCTGCATTCAATAACCAGGAGCATAGCCATAACTAGCATGAGGACAGATTTACATAAGTTTTTATGTAATCTTGGGTTTCAATCTGGAAACAGTGACGTCCTGATAATGTAGAAGCCTAATACACTGACAAGCTCATACCCCACGGCCGCCCAATCGGCCTTGACCTGACTGGGTCTCAGCTGACCTTAGAATTGACTTCTGGGCATGTCCAGGTACATCTAACATAGTGATGATATAAGTGTTTATAAGGGAAATGAACAGAATATACCTGCAAATCCAGCTTCTATTATACAGCTTGACCACTTGTAACAGTGCTAGTGTCAGGTCCATGGTCAGCGGCCACCACTTTTGGTTTGACATGTGTACTCTGGCCAGGCAAGTGGTCACAGCCGGACGGTGATTTCAGTTAAATGATTGTGGGTTTTGATTTGTTTGGGTTTTTAGTTCTGTTGGGTATTTAAGAGTCTTCGTTTTGTGGGACCGGGGTCAGTCCACCGTCTATTTGGTGCAAATGTTCTGTTGGGGATCTTTAGTTTGTATGTAGGCCCTCGTGCCTTTTTGTTTGTGTTTCGTTTGGAATAAAGTATGGAAACCTGCAAACGCGTCTTCGTCCCTTGGCTCCCCGACATGACAGCTAGCAAATCACAGCCCACAATTATGAGAACGTTCATTATTTACGAGAATACTGATGGCATAAATATTATGAAATGTAATTAGGAAATCAACAGGTAGATTAGGTTATATTAAGAGACAAGAGAGAGAGTGAGAGAGTTTTAAATATATTTTAACAGTGTAAATCAGTTTATGGCACAGTACATAAACATTATAGACTGGTAAAAGGGTGGAGTAATATGAATACTCATATTCAACAGTTTTCCTTTCAACGGTTTCATATTCAACAGTTTTCTATTTAGTTTTCTATTTTTGCCCTGATCAGGAGTGTCCATGACTGCTGCTGCATCACAGACCACCCAACAAATAGATCTTTACATTTGATTACATTTTTAAATGTTGGTACTTTTTACTTTCTCTCAATGATGGTGCTTGGGTCCATACTTTAGAGTATGATTTTGACAAAATATTCATAAATATAATTTCTCTTTTTTACACTTCTTGCTTTTTGCACTTGATCAATAATAAAAACAACATGGTCAGATGAATCAGCCGGTTTCATTATCACATTACAGAGGGGTTCATTCATATATTGCCGAGGGACCGCTGGTTTCAGGCAGCTGCAGAAGGTCATCCTTCTTTATTACTGCCAGACTTGTGAATTATTGCTGCCACACTTGTGAAAACCATGGACACTGTGGATCTCATCAGCATTCATTTAAATTGCAGCACCTACCCCAGTACATCTCCTATAGCTTGGATATTATTTAAAATTCACTGTTTCCAAGAAGAAAAATTCAAACGATCGATGCAGATGCAACCCGAAGCCCAAACGTCTGACAGTCCTGCTGGTCTTGGATGCCTGGGCCATGTACTTTGTTCATCACCAAGCAGAAGTGAGAAGTCTGTGTGATGTGGTCTTGTTTGAGTTATTGATTAATGGTCTCTGGCTATTCGCAAGAGATTCATGTTCTTCCGCGAGCATCGATCAGTCTGCTAAGTCCTGGTGTCAATGATGATCACAGCGTGCAAGAGAATCTTCAGAGCATACCACACTCGATGAGGGCTATAACAAAGACAACGCTGGTGACACTTCCTTTTGATCCTCCACAGGAACTGGTCTTTCAGAAACTTAAAACTAAAACCCTAACTATGCTTCTCACACCAACTCTAACATTACTAAGAATCAATTAGATCCAATTGCTGAGAGTGTAACAATTTTAGCATCATTAGAAATGTGACAATCTAAACATAGTGGAGCCATGAAAGTTTTAGGACAGGTTTCTTCATCCCTCCATTCCCCTGAATGGAAAACTATCCTCCTACAGCCTAATTTAAAGTACTTTGGAGTAGTATTCAGACTTTAATTAACTGGTTCCACTGTGATAGATTAGGACTGGAAGGAACCGCTGCAGCAGGGCAGGGTAATTCTCCAGGAGCATGTTTTGAGAGACCTGTTATAGAAAGCAGAGTTATTTTTAAAAAGGAGAGAAAAGAAAAGAAAAGTCGGAAGTCATTACATTAGCCATTTCCTTCGGGATCAATAAAGTTTTCTGATTCTGATTTTGATTTCCTCTGAATGAAGACCTAAAATGAATCATTATTAATCCAGACTTTAAAAGGCCCATTTCCTGTACTATATTTATTTAGCTCTTTCAGATTGATGTCCACTAATGACGGCTGTGTGATGTCACAAAAAAAATCAGTCATATTCCATTTTACATAACATTTTTCAACTTCTCTATATCCATGAAATGTAAACATGCTCATTTTGTTACTGTGTCTAAGACTGGCATATGTAAATAACCTCAGTTTTGACTGGCTGTGCTCTGTTCTGACTCTATGACTGTATTCAGGCTAGTTCAGAAAGCAGCCTGGGTTCATTATAATGTTATTGTGAATGTGTTAAACAGGAGGATATGCGTAGTTGTCTGTGACATCATGAAATCTGTGAATTTAAAGTGGGCTGTTCTTTCAGTGTAATTGCTTTGTACAGATTGAAAGCATGCTCTATAAAAATAAATGGTTCCTTAATAGTTTTTAAATGGCTTGGACACATATTTCAAGGAAAAATGTTTGCCGTTTGATGTAAGAAACTTTTACATGTGGAGGTTCTTTCATTCTCATCTTCAAAAGTTGTTTTTGAAAGGATTATCTGTTGAAAGATTCTTTCCAGAGTGGCTCTCCTGTGGCAAACCTCCAAAAGAACCTTTTGTTGGCATCTTTATTTTTAGGAGTGCAGAAGGCTCCTAAAATCAGTACGTATTTTTCCCCTTGGCAAATTTGCCACATGGAGAGTAGCTCAGAGAGAAAGAGAGACAGAGGTTCTCTGTCATGTCTGAGGCCATTCTTCAGGGCTCGAGTGATGAATAAGTCTGTGTGAGTGTCTGGACAGGGTGTCCAACCTCCAGCCACCCAGGGGACGAGCCAGCCTGCTCAGAGAAGGAATTAATTAAGTTTCCTTATTCTACCCAATTCGCATTGCTCCCAAGATCAATAGAAGCCTTGTGCACTAATCACTAATCACCTTGTTATCTTTGGGATTGATTTCTGCATGTTGGCGTTATCACAGGGGCTGAAAGGGTGTTGGGTAGCAGCATGCTAGCTGGTGTGTGGAGTCGTTTTAGTCTTATTAGCTGAGCAGCAAAGCATTCATTTCTTGAGTGCTTGTGCTGTACTTGAATAGGAAAAATTATTATATTACAGAAGGCATCTACATTCCAAAGAGACAGTCTTTTATAAACCCTCCAAGCAACAAGTCAGGCAGTGGCAAAACTCGTTTTAAAGAAAAAGGGCTCTTAGTTGCAATATGCTGTAGCACTTGCACTTGCTTTGTTTTCAGTTCATCCGCCAGCTTGGTGAGGAGTAAAAGAGAGTTGTAATTGCATGGCTGCTCTGGGATTTCCGTGTTAATTTGTTATTTTTGCTCCTTGTGTCTAAATATCATACACTATCAAAAATAAAGATGCCAAAGAAGAAGCACTTTTGGTTTCCTGAAGAATCATTCAATTGATGATTCTTTGAAGTCAGTGGAAATCAGAAATAACCTGCTAGTACAAAGTTGCGGGTGGTGGGAGCTCAGCCTCTGGACCAAGAGGTCATGGGTTCGAATCCTACCTTCAGCACATCACCACTGGGTTCCTAAGTAAGACCCTTAACCCCAAGTTGCTCCAGGGAGACTGTCCCCTGTAGTTAGGGAATGGAAGTCACTTTGGATAAAAAAGCGTCTGCTAAATGCCGTAAATGTCTGTGCAATGTCCGATTGTGTCCTTGTGTGAATAGAGCATACCATTTTCCAGAGCGAGCAAGTGGGTGTGTGATAATGTTTTCATGCTGGTGCAAAATCAACATCCAAGGATAAAACAAACATCCAAGGATGTAGAAGAGGGGTAATTTACAGAAAGATGCAAATGAAAATGGCTAATCCGGAGAGACAATGAGACTCAGGAACTATAATGTCTCTGATGTGCAACAAATTCAAAAAAAGTCTGCCAAATGCCGCAACTGTAACTGTAACACGTGTCTGACAAGGACAGTCTGTAACTGTAATAAGTGATTATTTCACAACTGTTCCAAAAGCCGAAAGTGAAAGGGAAAACGTTAATCCCTTGAGGAGATTGACAGAGCAGTGCTTGAGAAGAAAGGAGGTTGTTTGCGGCAGACTCACCGACTGGCACAGCTGAAATAAAATTTCAAAGTCCCAAGGCACTGCAAGTTTGATCTTTGGTGACGCCACACCCATCCATGAGAGCATAACTGGCTTCAGTGCAGTATCGTGAAATAATGACAAGGATACTAGTCAACATTTGCTGATGTGACAGACTGGTTGTGTTCTCTGGGAGAACCAGAAGTTCGAAGTTCAAAAACCAATCAAGGATGTAATTTAATATCTGTCATTTATCACCAAGTCCCAGAATACCATCCAAATGTGCCCATCAGAAATCCCCTAATGTAATAGAGCTTCTCAAGCAAATATCCCCTGATACACGCCTGCCCACACAAACACAGACCAATTTCATTCACTTCCAGCCCTGAGTCCCACAGCCCCCTCTCTCTCCCTCTACTTCTCCTTCTCCCTCTCCCCCATGGTGCTGGCTGTGTGGGCCTGGATGTGTTGGGCATGTCTTTGAGTAAAGCAGATGGAGACAGGCCCTGATGTCCGCACGCCTGCGTCCCCTGGCATGGCCATCCAACCCGAGCCCCACGCGCTCCATCCCAGCACTCAGCCTGTAACCAAGCAACCTTTCATTATCTCTCCCTGAAGTCTGGGCTGTTAGCTGCAGTCTAAAGATGTGATCACAGCATGCTTCACAAGCAGTGATTACCCAAAACATGTACCCACAGCAGACGCTCGGAGCAGAAGGTAAAAACCTGATATAGCAATAATCCTTCAGAGCACTTAAACACAGAGCTGCTTCTCTTGTTTGAGACGCCGAAGGTCAGCTGAGAATGGGTAAATGGGGGACTGCCTGTAAGCTGCTCTCCTTGTTTACATTATAAAGGCCATGTAGAGTCAATATTTAGTATAACACATTTTGGAAGCTGTGAGGGGCTGATTTTTAATAGTTCATTAAGCAAAGGGCCCTGATTAGAGTCATCATCACAATGCTAGCGGCTATTGAGTTACTCATGTTAAATCAACTGACAATTCTAACCAGTCCTGATGACTTTATTTCGTGATACGGAGCCATAAAACAGCAACTCTGGCTCATTTACAGTGAAAAAAAGAACTAAATGAATATTATTAATAGTATTTGTGAAATAATATTATTAGTAGTGCTATAATTAATAGTAGTAGTGCACTGTAGCATTTAATAAAACAGATTAAGCACCATAAGCATCACTCACAAGTTTGAAATCATATTAATAAGACTCATATTAATTGAGATCAACAACAATTGAATGATACTTCATATTGTGTAATTCCCTGTTTACATTAATTATAGCCAGGTTAGCTGCCTCAAGATTTGACTGACACTGATTAAATCAAAGCATTCTGCGCATTCGTTTAATTAAAAATTCATTCTTGATTTTCTCAGTTATTATAGAATCATCTACAGCTCTGTTGATCATTCATACATACGAAATGTGTTATAATGTCATTATTGTTCTCTTTGAAGATTCCTGTTAATCGAAACCTGTGAAGTCCCACAGAATCTAAGCATATTAGATTCGCTTCATATACTTTTATGCAATAAGAGAGTAGGAGAGAGAGGGATAAAGAGAGATAGATAGAGAGAAATAGAGAGAGAAAGAGAGAGAGAGAAAGAAAGAAAGAAAGAAAGAAAGAAAAAAAGAAAGAAAAAAGAGAAAGAGTGAGAGAGAGGGAGAGAGAGGGAAAGAGAGAGAGAAAGAAAGAAAGAAAGAAAGAAAGAGAAAGAGTGAGAGAAAAAGAGAGAGAGGGAAAGAGAGAGAGGGAGAAACAGAGAGAGAGAGAGAGAGAGAGAGAGAGAGAGAGAGAGAGAGAGAGAGAGAGAGAGAGAGAGAGAGAGAGAGAGACATCGAGTGAGAAGTGAGATTCCCTGACCATTTGTGTTGGAATACTAAAACATTAAAGCATCTCAGAGCCTCCTGTAGATCTGCCCCTGAGGCTTCTGCAGATCTTCATCATCCTGCAGGATCTCCCACCTCACGCAAATACATCAGCATGCCATGTCACAGCAGCAGCACAGCCAGAACTGAGTGATGAGACAGCTTTACATGCTACAGCAAGCAGGGAAACACTCCCAATACGCAGTCCTTACTGGAAAATAGGAAAATTTAAACTTCACTTCACAGCAAAACCTTGAGAAGACCTCAGGCTAAAAAATACTAAAGTACAGGTGTTTCTTATTCCGACAGAGTGAGTCCCAAACTAGCCTAGCAGTTTAGGACTTTCACCAAAGCAATGAGCTACTAATGTCCTATTTTACCCAGTTATTACCCAGTTATATACGATATGTAACTAAACAACAGTGCTAAAACATCTCATGAACACAAGATAATGTCAACAGGTTGAAATCATTTATCACAGAACTGGAAAGGATGATTGTGTTTCTTTGTTTTTTGTTTCATGTTATTGTACACACATTTTCAAGTGGACACATTCGAATTACCATTATCATTCAAATATCTCTTGTTACAATATGTTCATTATTTGTCAATGAATCCTGAAGGCATAGGTTCTAAATGTTCCACTAATATTTAATGTTTGCTTGTTAGTTGAAGGAAAGCACAATTTTTTATCACAATTTTATTGTAGAGCTACGTATGAATGTTAAATTAAATCAAAGGTATTGAAACAAGATGTATGATTAAAATTCTTTTGTATCTTTCTCAAGTCATTAGTGACATAGGAGTATTGCCACTGATACATTTAAAAAGGTTGGCCTTGTCCCCTTAAATATAGAAATAGCCCCCAGAGTAAGTGGGATGCATGCATGTCCTTAGTATGGCGGCCATAGAAAATGAGTCAGCATGTGGAGCTTTCTGTGTCATTGTGTTTTTTGTCATTATACAATAGAAGCACCATGATGCCCTTATTGTTGGATGCAACGCATCATTTCATGAGCATGTTCTTAATTATGTATCTGGTCATTAAAGAGGGGTCCAGCTTTTTCATCTAGGATGGCTCTTACACTGTAATCACAGGTTGAAGACCATTTTCGTAGCATTGACTTATTTCATCTATGAAAAACAACATGTAATTCCACAAATTTTCAGCTTAGATCAAGAAACCATGTTTTTTTTTCTTAAATAAATAATGAAGTATAGATTAAACAGAAAAAAATAGCTGCTTTTCATTGCACTGATTATAAAAGGTTAAAACAGGCAGAAGGGTTCAAAAGGTGACAAGAAAATAACTGGTTTATTCAGCAAACAAATCAAAACAAAAGACAAACATCCACTCGGGCAAGGATATCAACATGAAATCAAGATGAAAGCTGGACATACACTGACCAGTTTTCACCCTGATTTTAACCCTTTTTTCCACAATATGAAGCCATTCTACAAAGCACGGTTTCAATTAGCCTTCAGAGTCAATTAGCCGTCCAGTCTAGCCCCCAAATGATCAAAGGTCTGTTTGATTTTCACAGCTCAAAGCGTTCATGAGTCCCGTAGCATGAGATGGTAACTGTGCAAGTGTGAAGGAAGAAAGCGTGGAGTGCCCGCATGCAAAAGTGTACATGCCAGTTGCAGTTTTTGCTAGTTTTCTTCTATGCGCATAGAAGCTTGATCAGGTCTGGTCCAGTTTAGCTTTGTTTGTATCATGTAATAAGAGCCAGATTTGAAATTTGGAGTGCTTTCTTGTAGCCAAAACTCATTGTAAGTGGTACTCCCATTTTGTTTCACCATCTAATGTGTGTGCACTCACAAAAAAAAAAGATGTTTGTCCTTTTCCAGTCATGTAGGGTATGTCCTGGGAGACAGACAGAACAGAGATTTCAAAAAGAGTTGAAGAAATATGTGTGTGTATGTATATGTGTGTGTGTGTGTGTGTGTGTGTGTGTGTGTGTGTGTGTGTGTGTGTGTGTGTGTATGTGTGTGTGTGT
>JBBIGA010000016.1:13240088-13258020 GCA_037576975.1 Alestes dentex | reverse complement strand
CTTAAGTCGCACAAAGACTTGTGACTTGACTTTAGACTTGCCCTCAACGACTGGAGACTTGACTCGGACTTGGGTGTCGTTAGCTCTAAATGTGTGAAAATTGTGTGAAAATTGCGTTATGTGAAAAATAACATCTCTAAATTTGTTAAGCTGTTTTTACACCATATAGACTTGGACTTGGGACTAAAGACTTGAGACTTGACATTGCCACTCAAAGACTTGAGACTTGACTTGGACTTGAGACTTGACTTGGACTTGAGACTTGACTTGGACTTGTGAACATCTCTGGGGAGAATGGACGGAGATGGAGATGGCACACAGTGTGAACTTCTTCCTCTGCATTTAACCCATTCAGAAGCAGTGGGCATCCACCAATGGGGGCACCTGGGGAGCAGTGTGTGGGCACGGTGCCTTGCTCAAGGTGATACTAGCATTTGGGATTCAAACCCACAACCTTCTGATTGCCTAACCACTAGGCCACGCAGCTGCTCCAGAATCTGAGACTACTTAAGAGACAGGCACTTAATATGCAGTCTAAGCCTTTTGCTTCATCCAGCTCTCTAGTATTGTAATCTCAGAATATCACACTTCAACCCATTTAATGAGTGTCCTCAGAGACAACACATGTTGTGTTGATTTAAACATAGTAATTTGTCCAAATGACTTCAGAACTTTGGTTGGTCAAAATGTTTTCGCCAATAGAATAAGAATAGTCTGTATTTCAATCAATCAGCATCCACATTTAACATAACTAATAAAACAGAATAACATTTTTCTGTGTAAATTTACTGTCTTAGGGGTCGTTACAAAAATGCATCATCGGACTTGGGTGTTAAAGTCCACATGTAAGTGTTAAAATAATCCTGGACTGACAAGGAATGTGTCAAAGGACACAGTAAATGCATAAATGGTGTCTCCTTTTGTCTAAAAACAATATGTTTGTTCTTTGTTTTATTACCGTTATATTGCATTGTGCAATGAGTGTGTTAACAAGGAGGTAAAAAAACAGTTTGCTTAAAAAATAATTAATTTAATAGTATGCATACTTTAAATCGGTTTAAAAATATCATCTCAAAATCTCAAAAAGTTAGAGGAAGCTACTTCTTATTGGGCTTTTAGCCCTCAGGTTCATCATCAATGTGTGATACCTCTGCTCTTTACTAACAATCAAGAATTTTTGAGGCCACAAAGTGTTGTGCAATGTGTTCTGTAGAATTCAAATGTACAGATAAACTACCCATAACTGTACAGATACACCCCTAACTGAAGCTACTGGTACTTCTAAACATAATATAATCCCAGTAGTAAAGACGTGAAAGCTAGACATTGCCAAGTCACAACATTATATTTGCATTTCTTAAATAGAGTGATGTGCATCATGGGCAGTTCTTTTTTTTTCTTGATACATGGCTAACATTTTCATCATTTCTTTTATAGACTGTTGTAAAATGAACTTCTTGCTTTGAGCACATTTTGACTGAAGTCAAGGAGGTTGCACATGTAATCAATAATGAATTCAGACTTCTAGCATGCCTCAGATCTTTTCTGTTTATTGATTTATTGATTTTATAGACTTTCCTGATCCTCATGTTGTCACTGAAAAAGCAAAGTTAATTAAAACACCACTGTGGGGGGTATTTTGGTGTCAGGGGTAGGTAGGGAGTGGGGGGGGGGGGTCAAGTTGAACAAGGTTAGTTGTAGCACTCCTAGTTTTACCAAACAAAAATAAGCTACACGTCTCTTCTGTAAGAGATGTGGTCATGGAACACTTGGTGCTTTGGATTAACATTCTCAAACGAAAATATTTCTTATTGCAGCACTGTATTTTCTAAAGACCAGTATAGGTAATGCACATGTGTGTTTAACATGCAGAACTCAAATCATCATATGGAGGCTGAGATAAAATAGTGTTGCAACCTTCACTGGTCTGCCTTTCAGATCCTAAACAATAGAAACTGTATGTCCAAAAACTTGATGGTCATTAAATCTGACACTCATTCACTTGCATTCTTTTTCCCAAGGCCATCTTTAGATGTAGCTGTAGACAGGGCCAATATGGTGTTGGGTCCTGAAGCAAAGCTATATCTGGAGGTCCCAATCAAAGATGTTTAATTTTGCAACAGGGTTTACCTTGTAGTGTTTCTTACTGCAGTCATGAACTGATTCATATGGGTTTGACTTTTCATTATGTCCTTCATGTCTGGCCAAAGTGCTGGGTGAAAAGAAAGAATGCTAATGTTCGTTGTGATCTAAAGTTAACTGCTGTGATTGTAAGGTCTCAGACCAAACAGTAGCTTCTTTGTCTGAAGACCGAATAACTGTGTCAAGTACCTCTTTCTAATCAGACGTTTCCTCAAATATCTTTCATGTTTTCTTCATAGAATATGATTTCAGGGTTGCTTTTGAGAGTGCTGATTAGATACCTCTGGTATTCTGGTGTATCTTTTGTGTCAAAAACCTCAAGAAAAATAGGTTTATTCTGTCTATTTGGTGGTGAAGATAAGATAAGGTAACTTTATTTATCCCGAGGGAAATTCTTTTGTCCTAAACATGCTCAATAATAAAGATGTACAATAAGAGTTAAAAAAAAAAGAACAGAACAGTAGAATAGTGCAAATATAATATCAAAATAACTCTAACAAAGTAATAATATAACTATGGCAGATATAATAAAATAACATTATTAGTGCAAGTGATTATGGAAAGTAACATAGTTTTTGTGCCCTGAATAAAAAGAGAGTAGCAGCATGTGATGGGGGGGGGTGAAACAAACATTCAACAGCATACAGATGAGTAAATAAAAGCAGATGAGTAAATAAGAGCGGATGAGTAATATTGCACAATCCGAGTGAGAACCAAATTACACTCATTTTAATCCTGAGAAAGATCACCTACAGAATGAGGAAGAGTTATACAGTCTTATTGCCACAGGTAGGAAGGATTTTCATTATACGAAAGAAAAAAATGTTTAACTTAAATGTGAACTCATTACATTTTTTATTATTTTAAGTTAACAGAATGCGAATAGAATGTAACAGATTTCTGTCCAGTTAACTCACTTTTAGTGCAGTTCACTCAAAATGGGGCAGCTGGTAGCCTAGTGGTTAGGGAACTCGCCCTACAATCAGAAAGTTGTGGGTTTGATTCCCAAGACTGCTAGGCACCTCTGAGGTACCCTGAGCAAGATACCGTCCCCACTGCTCACTGGGTGCTGTGCTCCTGGCTGCCCCCTGCTTCACTTGGTGAATGGGTTAAATGCAGAGGAAGAATTTTGTGTTATTCACACTGTGTGCCGTGGTGTGTTAACGTATGACCAAATGATCACTTCACTATAAAATATTAAGGCAGCCTTGAAATTTATTGTGCTTTCTTGTTGTTTTTGCTTAGAACTTTAAATGTATGAAAAGTAGGCTATGTAACAAATAAAGGTGACCCTTGACATCAAAATATAATAATAATAGTAATAATAATGTATTTTTCTTACAGTGTTCTTCACTAAAGATCTTGTTCTAAGCTGTTAGACAGTCACAAGAGTAAGTAAATCCTGATCTGTTGTTCGTGAAATAGGGTATCCCTTTCCTTTAATCTCAAGTACAGTCACCCCGATCTTTATACACTTAATAGCGCTTGCTGAAACAGCTGAGGGGAGTCGACATTAGTTCCAGTGAATAGGACATGGCTGCTGGTGGGTGTAAACATTGAGAGTGACCAGAACTGAGAGACAGTAATTGTAGCCCTTTATGCTCTGCTTTGTTCGCTGTGTGTTAATAAGGCTAAATAAAGCTTTCTCTTCACTTGGCAGCTCCACTATCACAAATGGCTGAAAAAAGCTGGAGGTGATGTTTGTTTCTTTCCCTCTGAAGCAGCCACGGGTGGGGTGTCACTCTGGATTAATGCATATTATGCATAAGTGTAAACTCTGCCCTTGTTCATATTCATAACACACACAGAGGCAGAAATAGAGTCTGTCCCCCTGCTCCCCACCCCACTCGCACTGTACATTTATACACGCATGCATACATACATACATAAAAATGAACCCAGGTCTGTATCTCAGCACAAGCTTCAAACAAACCACAAACCTACACTCAACATCTAAAGAGATACAGATCCAGCAGAGTCATGAACTCAAGTGGACTTTCAATGAGGGCTCTCCACTGAAATGTGTTTTATTAGTCTACGACTGGGGCAATATCTGGAAAACTGGACTGAAAGGAGCTACATGTAATATTTACTATGTTTTGGCTTTTCAGCTTTTCCAGGCTAGTCTGTCATCTTAAGTTTCTTGTGAGCAAACGTCTGCCCCTGCATTACAATTACTCTCGACCTGTGCACGTGTGAGTTAACCCATGTATGTCTGACTAGTCTGACTAGTTCTTCCACTTTGGATCTCAAGTCTTTTCAAGTCATAAGAACTCGTTCCGTCAGTTTTGAGTTTGTCGTGACTTGAGTCCACACCTCTGGTTACACGACACTTTGGACAACCCTGTGACGTAAATTATTACTGTCAGTATTTACTATTAATATTTTATGGTGTCATTTTCGTACTTGCAATCACATTTGAACATTTCTTAAGCTTTGTTACAAATCAGAGGTCCTGAGTCTTCAAAAATATTGGATTGTAGATGGGATTTTTATATTATGTTACTGATGTGAACAAAAACAGAAGCAGTTTTAGTGGTCATTACGTTTTGTTAAAATTTGATATTTTGGAGTACAGATAGACATGAATGTTTCAATGGATATGATGCCACAGACATGAACCACCTACATGAAACAAGATTTGACTTTAAATTATGCTGTTAAAAACCTTCACTTGCAGAAACATCCCACTTATAATACAGAGGCTTGAAGGGACTTTTCCATATACTTCACCTTACATAGTTATGATGATCTAGGTAGCAGCTGAGAAAAACTATCCCTCAATACACGCACAGTATGTATATCAGTGACTCTGTTTTTAATGAGAGTCGTTTGAAGAGCTGCTGCTATGATGTGGAAAGCCACTGACTTTTTAAAAGTAGAGCTTATGTAACATACTTGTCACATTTATTCATTCGCCTTTTAATTCATACAACTACAAATACTGCAACCCCCCACTCTTTCTCCTTTCATACTTTTGTCCTTGCCCAATCAAATCCAGCTCTACCTACAGCAGTGAAGATGAAAAGATGAAATTTTGTGTGTGTGTGTGTGTGTGGGACTTCATGCATTGTCTGTGCTGATCTCTCTGCCCTCTCTTATTGAAGAAGGCGGCAGATTGAGGACATTTACAACAATTTAGCCATTCAGACATAACCTTGGCAATGTTCGCTCTCTCTCTCTCTCTCTCTCTCTCTCTCTCTCTCTCTCTCTCTCTCACACACACACACACACACACACACACACACATTTCAGATCCTCACTGGGCTCATGCTTTAGGCCCCAATGGTTCTGGCTCTGCCCCAGGCCTTTTATGCTGCCAGAACTCTCTCTTCCTGGAACCCATTCCAATCACGACTTCTGTAAGAAATGAGGACTCCAGAGACACAGGTGAAGCAGGATGCAGGAGTTTCCTGATGATGAACAAACACACAAGAGCAATGAGCAACCCACACAGAGCAAATACACAGTGGATTCCACCAGATGTAAAGTATATTGACAGTGAGTGTAGATACAAGTGCTGCTATACATCAAATTTCACAAAACAACCAGATAGAATGTCACATATGTTTGTATGTATGTATGTATGTATGTATGTATGTATACAATGTATACACAACACGTGACATTCTGTCAGTTGGTTTGAGAAGTTTGGTGAAGTTGAACTGAGAGGCAGGTTGCAAGTGCAGAGTATCTTTACTGAGGCAACTCCAACACTTGTATTCCTCAAGGTGAGCAGGGCAGCCAGGCAGGTGAACTGCTCACATCAGAAACCACAGACCAGGGCAGGGGTCAAAACCGCCCGGAAAAAACTAGACAGTAACAGGAAAAACAAGCCAGGAACCAGTCACATGGTGTCTATGTGTAAATAAATAAATAAATGTGTGTACTTATGATGAAAAACTTTAAATATGACCATACATTACCATTTTATTCTGTACCCATTCATCATTCAATTCTGATACAGTAGAATGGCAGCCAGTCATTTGAAATGACATTAATAAAATAAATAAACAAAACCCACAAAAATGATACAGGATTTTGCTGTGGGAAACCCTCAGGGGCTTCACAGAAGGCAATAAGGTCATTTTTATTCATTAACAATAACCAGAATCTCGTATTTATTTAATATATTGGGCATTTCATCTACCATGGAAAAGTGGATGGAGTCTATAAATCCCTACCACAGTAAACAAAGTGTTTTGTCCCCGTGTTTTTTTTTTCAGACAGTCCTCCACACTGCCGGGCTGCCATGAGGATTGCTGTTACTAAATTAAAGCAAAACAGGACTTTGGATACAACAAACATATTAGCTAGCACTATGTAATAGCAGTAATAACAATGGAAGAGCTGCATTAGTTCATCAATTCACTTGTTTCTGATCTCAATGGAAGTTATATAGGAATTTCAACTGCTTTGAAGCTTACAGTGGGTCTATAAAAATAGCTTGCTGTAATACAGTTTACGGAAGATGTAATTGCCTATTATGGTCCACATGGACCAATAAAACTGATGCATACACATTCATTCCTGTAAACATTCACACAAACACACATCTGCAGGAATGAATGTCTGTTTGCCTAAAGCCAGTTTTTACTCACTGTCTCTTATTATGTCTGACTGTTTGTCCATTCAGCCCTGGTTTTCAAGCGTGCCGTGTTTTTATACTGCTGTAGTATATGTGCTTGTAGCTGTGGCTCCAGGCCTGTTCTCAGGCTGTGCTTATCATATTTCACTCAAGTTTCTTGGCCCAGCAGCCTGTGGAGCTGAGATTTGACTCTCAGGCTTAAGTTTGGATGGTCTCAGTTGTGAAAGAGTAATTCAGATTAATTCTCTGTTTTTCATTTTATGACTGGATAACGGAAAACATCGCAGTGGTGTCCGTGTGTACGTGTGTGTGTGTGTTTTTCCCGCTGAATTTAACTGAAAGATGGGGGAAGAAATCTGACCCCGCTTTGATGTTAATGAAAATGAGCCCAGTTTCTCTCCAGCCTGTCTCTCAGCAGGGAACGAGTCTGGATGGACAGATGAGAAGATGAGTGCAAGGAGGCTAATGAAGGCTGCAGGCTAGTGTGGGGCTAGCGTTTACCGCTCTGTGCAGATGCTGCCATTTATTTATAGAAACTGAGAAATGTCAGCATAAATCTCAGGAATGCCACTCACAGCCCAGAAAGATCTGCGGAAAAGTGACCTCCAAAGTAAACAATGAAAAAAGTTCTGTCCCCCCCCCATTACTCTTTACTCATAAACATTCCGTGTCACACTCTGTCTTCTCTCCCTCTCTATCTATTTACACTCTACTTATTATCTCCCTTGCTACTCAAACTCTCTCTTTATTCACACTCTATCCCTCTATTCATCTTTGTTCATATTCTCTATATTCACACTCTCTATTCATCCCTCTCCTCATATTCCTTCTATTCATTTTGTTTGTACTCATACACTTTCTGTTTTTGTTCATGCTCTCTACTCCACTGGCTGTATTCATACTCTCTACATCTGCTCATAATTTGTTTATTAATACTTTCTTTATTCATACTCTCTCTCTCCACACACTCTTCATTCATACTCTCTCCTCACTCTTTCACTCTACTCATACTCTTTATTCTCTCTCTCTCTCTGTCTCCAAAATTGTTTTTTTTTCATACTCTCTTTTTCATACTTAATTTCTCTTTCTACTCATTCTCTCATTCCCCCTTAATCTCTCTCCCACTATCCCCATTCACATTTTTTTCTGTTTCTCTCTATCTGTCTCTTTCTCTCCTACTCTCTTCTCCAGGTTGTCACTCAACAATTCCTGCATCTCATTGAGAACGTTGAATTGTACTCCAGCCACACTCAGCCTTTACTTCCTGTAACAAAATCTCTCCAGATTTTGTTTTAAATTACAGACAGAATAATGTAGTTATTACAACCACATCATCATTCATAATTTACATTTTCCCTATCCTCCCTCCCCCCCTCTTCCTTTCTGTCTCTCTCTCTCTCTCTCTCTTGCTCTCTGCCTCTCTCTCTCTCACTTCCTCTCTCTCTCCCACTCACCCTCTCCTTTTCCTTCTGTCTCTCTATCTTGTTCCATCACCCCTGTCTCCAAAACTTTGTTTCCTGTCCTCTCCTACTCATCGGAGACAAAATACAAAGTGGAATGGATGTGTGTGTATGGCGAAGTGTCAGTACGGTGTATGGAGTGAGGAATGGGTGTCTGCAGCTTAGATACAGATACGCACAAACATTGGCAGACTCATTTTCTGTTTTGGGCACCAAACCGCATACACACAAAAAAAGAGAAAGGGAAAGAGAGACACAGAAAGAGAGAGAGAGAGTGAGTGAGAGAGAGAGCGAGAGAGAGAGAGAGAGAGAGCGATTGTGTATATTCCCCAAGAGAAACCGAAACCATGTCCCTGCATAAAACTTCCTAAGTGATGCCTTAAAGTTTCCCTGAAGAAAACCCTTAAGGAGCAATTAAAGTTAAGCAAGTTGCACACAAACTGAAAGACCTTAAACTCCCTCTGTGTTTTCTTAAAATATTTCATTGAACTTGTCACGTATCTGAAGATTTTTGCCTTAAGTGTTTATTGCAGTTCCAAATAAATCCCAGCACCTTGGGGAAAAAAGCAATAAGCTAAAAACCAAGTTTCTCTGGGGGGCGTGTGCTCTTAAAACAAGAAAGGGTCAGTTGAACCTAGGCTATATTAGACTATAATGTACACCATGTGAACAGCAGACAAGAGTTTATGGATAAGTGTGTAACTGGAACGGGCGCTTCAGGCGCAGTGCATGCTGTGCTCCTCTTCTCTCTACTTCTACAGCCAGGAAATGGGTTTCCACACTCTTAAAAATAAAAGGCTCCTAAATGGATACTGGCTTGTACTTACTTTAAGAACCCTGTTACTAGTATGAAAGCTTCTTCAGAATTCAATATCTCGTTGACAAATGATGTTTTTTTTAAGTCATGGTTCTCAATTTGGAATTTCATGGGGGACCTGGCTTTATTTGCTCATTTTTAAATAGTGTCACATGGGTAGGGCCTTGTGCCACACTGTATCCAAAATAAAAACTGTCTGTCACTCCCACTGAGGTTTATTTCCGAACTCCATTCTCCTCCACTCCACACTTGAAGCAGTGGTGGTCAATTTGGCAAGGATATTATAACACAAGGCTTTATCAGTGTTCAGTACAAATGTATCAGAATACTCAGGTTTTGTTTTTTTATGATTCATTCATTTGATTCAACTTTTTATAACATGCACTGCATTTAATGTATTATACTCCTTTTTGTAATGATACTTGCAGGTGGCCAGTGCTCTTCAAGTACTGCCAATACTCTCAATATGCTAAGAAAACCATCCTGTTCATAATGCTAATAATAAAATACTTCCATTAAATACCAAGCCATCTGCATATTCTAATTACTTACCATTCATCACGATAATAATAATAAAAAAAACATATTGCCCACCCTTAATTAAATACTAAGTCATCTGCATATTGTAACTATACACCCAACACAGGGAATCATATAAACAACTACATATTTCCCCTAATGTATCCCCTAATGTATCCAATGATTTGTAGTGTAGTGGTGGTCCATGAAAAAAAGTTTCAGAATCCCTCCTTTGAAATGGTCTTCAATAACACTACTTCTTTAATGGAACTGGTCAAAAAAATAAATAAATAAATAAAGAAGAAAAAGCCTTCTGCAGACTTATTTTTGGGAGCATACAAACACTTCAAATGCACTCCAATACAATCAAAATCAAATCTCAGCAATGACCACTCTAAGAGCACCACACAGTTAATCACGACTCATCACAAATCATTTTGGCCTCAAAGTTAGTAGGACAGCCTCCGAATACCCTGAGCCACTCTGATCTTTGCTGTGACTTTGAGAAAATCAATTAAGACAATTTGTCGCTCTGTGAAAAGACCATTAAGCTAACGAGCGATGGGGAAGAAGGGGAAAACGGAGGGGAAATGGCTGATTAGGAAAGAACACACACTGAGTATGATGGTCCCGCGCTCTGATTAGATTATGACGCTAACAGGCTAGAAGGAGTTCACACTCACCGCTGGCACACTCAGTCACACACTGATAAATGCAATTGGCTGACAGGGTAATTATGATAGGCAGCGAAAATATTTAAGTGTGAAGAAAGGCCTTTGACACATGTGCATTTCAAACTGTCCCTCTGTGGATCATCACAAAGCACCAGTAGATGCACAGCTGCCTTTGTAGTTGTAAGATAGTACATTTTATACGTTTTCTAAACATATGCACATTTTGGGAACAAATGTGGGAGCACTGTTTAACCATGCAAGTGTATAAAGCACTGCTGTGGGTTTTTACAGTGCAAATATATGCAGATCATTAGGAACTGACTTATACTTTATTCTGTTTGACTTCACTGCCAAGATGTTTTTTCATCAAACTTGATCATGTTGTTTAGAAAAAAAAAAAACAACAAGGGTTTCTTGGCACTACTGTATATCAATTCTCTGATTTTCACCCCACGACTGCTGCGATAGGCACCACCGCCCCGCAACCCTGGTTAAAGATGAGCTGCTCAGATAATCAGAAACAGAATCAGAAACAGAAACAGAAACAGAAACTTCATCGATCTTGGGGGCAATTGCTTATGGATGGATGGGTGTACGTTTACTACACTGTAAGAATAATTCATCAGTTCAACCTAAAAATGTACAGCAGAAGAAGTTAAACCGGTTTCATTCACATCAAATAAAATACTTAAAAAAGAAAGTGCAATCCGCTGTCTCAAACCTGAGAAACACATCTGCCCTGTTCCACAAGGCCCATTTGCACGAGTCCAGAGAGGCAGAACTAATGTACAATTATTCTCTTCATTTTTATTGCTACTATGTTAGATTTTCAAATATTTTAGAGCTTACACTTAGACTCGTGTACACACAGGGAATTGCGGGTTTCTACTAAGAGTGATGCTCTTTGTGGAGGTCAGGAACTCCAGAGTGCACTGCTGTGATCTCTGCTGTGAGCTGTTTCACCCTGCTGCTCAGTACTGTCAGAGCAGTGGAAGAAGTAAAATGCACCTCAAACCCTCGCTATATTCCTCAAGGGCCTCTCAGCTATATACTTAAGACTGCGAGTTCATTTCACGGCAATCTGGCAGAGCTGCAAATCCTAAACTTTGCCAGGAACATTCAAGTAGGGACACACTGAGAGCAATCTTCAATATATGCCACCAAAAGTATGAAAAACGGGCTTTTGAAAGAACAAAATCATCTCTCATGCTTTCTGTTATCTGTCACAAACAAAAACCCCCTCCAAATGCCGAGGATCAGTTGTCTGCCTCGTGATCCATCTGGAACTTGAAAAAAACTGTGAGGAGAAAGAGAAGATTTGAGTGTAGGTGTTTTTTAAGCCATTCTCAAAATGAACTATAGAATAAATGCAAACAAACAAGAAAGCAGTAAAAAGTATCAGGAGTTGTTTTGTTTCTAAAAAGTAGTTGGTATTTTGTGAGCTGGTGAGGAGAACACAGGTTCGGTTCCAGATTTCACCAGATGCCTCCAGCCGTTTCCTGTATCAGTGAAACTCCATCAGCAGCTCCTGTGTTAATTTAATTAATTTTCATTTGTTAATGAATAAGTCTTGCATGTAAGAGTGCATTGTGCGGCTGCTTCTTCAGCTTTAAAAAAGAGCAGAAACAGGATCTAGTGTGGGTTGCATGACACGGGAGAAAGCGTTCTAGCTGAGTCACATAAGTACTGGTTGAATTCCAGTTTTGTCAGGTTTGAAAGATAAAAGGTGATGTTCTGTATTTATATTGGTAACCTTCTAATTGACTTATTCTAAAACTCCTATGCCACTCTCACCAGAAAGCCTATCGGTGGCTATGCACACATGATGAATTGGTCCCTTTATGCTCAGACTGATTAGTAGTATTTTTAGAATTCTGATGACAATTAATACATTTAGTTTATAAGAGGAAAGAATAGGCTATGGAGAGTTCCTGTTGTTTTCTTTCTTCTTCTATTTCTGAGTGAAATGTTGCATTCACTGCCATGTTTTGAGCGTAGTTCACTGAAGGTGAATATAATTTTTCCATTGCACTATAGATATTGTGAACTTTAGTTAAATTTTGCTTAGGTTGCAATGGGATTCTGACTTGTATTAAAACTTGTAAATGCACATGTTTTACCTCAAAACCCATATTGTATAATACATATTCTGTATCTTGCTTTTAAGTGTAGGGGCTTTGTTTGCACATTGTGGTCCCAACCCATAAATTGATTAAAATCTAAATTCAGGAATAACCTCTTAACCCTGGAGTGCATGAATGTTTTCTGGTTCAGAGACTAGGCCTTTATCTTGCTTATTTATATGCAGAGAGGACTGGTTGCTACTAGTATTTAGCTTGGTAAACAGTCATTAACTGCGCTGTAAAAAAACAACAATTTAAATAGGTTAGTAAATGGGCTGCCTTAAAATTTAGAGTTGAATTCTAATAAGTTTGCTGAACTTCTAATTCAGCATCTGACATCCTGTTTACATATTAGCAGTTCAATAACTACATTTTAAGGCAGTTGAATTTTTTAACTTTTTAAGTTAAAACCCCATTTCTGAGAGCACACACAGCACCTCTATTTGCAATTTACTTACAACATACTTTTTCTCTGTTGTCTGGAACACTCGCACATTTTTAAAATTTGGTAAAGTAGTTCACTACTTTTTTTGCAGGATCACTCGATTAGTGTGTGCGTGCACGTGTGTGTGTGTGTGTGTGTCATAGGTAATACGTCAGTACAGATCGCTATTCACTTTCTGTTAACCTCACACACACACACACACACACACACACACACACACATACACTCACAGAGTCATTCACGCATATCTTCTCTGAGTTATTTTTCATAATGTGGGTTGAATAAATCTGTGCCTGTCAAGATTGTCAACAGGGTCAGACTCAGCAATCACACGCGCACACACACACACACACACACTCACACACACACACACACACACACATGCAAACACACATACACACACAGCGTAGGAGTTCTTTTAGCCTTGGAGTTCTTTAATCAGAGCTCTGGACCTCTGCTGCCCACAATCTTGACAACACACAACACCACATATTGTACTGAAAGTGCCTAAACAAGTCCAAAGATGAAAACACATGGGCCAAATTACATTTTGATGTATCGGTCTGATAATGGACTCAGAAAGAGTTATGTGATGAGAATGTTGAAATAAACCTTACACTAAATGTCCTTTCAGTCTCAGTTAGTCCCACAAGACACACACGGGCCCATTCTATTACACGTCTATGGGTCTCAACAGACATGTACCAGGACAGTTCATAACACCTCACTGGAAGAAGACTTTATAGAAGGCGCCTGCTCTCTAGCTAAAAATATCAATTATATTTAATAAGAAAGTATTTATGAGCATATTTATAATCAGTGGGTGTTGCTTAAGCTTCTGTAGAAGAGAGGTAAATAAACGAATACTTCTTAGATAAATAAAGAATTCTGTGAACTAACAGCAAATAAAATAATCAATAATTTTCTGGAATTGTCTATTGATGGTTTGGATGCTTCCAATACCAAGTATTCCTATAAAACGTTTTATTGGAATTTGCATCTTTTAAAGAAAGATTTCCTCCACCCCCCATCTCTCACAAAATCAATAAATGGCTGCAAACTAAAGAATATGTCTGTGATGACAAAGCTAGTGGGCATGAAGCTGTGAAAAGCATTGTAACTGATTTTTGCTGATGAGACAATTACAGTGATTCTTCAACTATGGCTTTACATTGTTTGTATGCTGCATTGTGTCATGATGTGCTTTGTTTGTCAGAAATGAAAAATGCCCTTGCAGGAGTCAGTCTAAATGGTGGGATAACAAAGAGATAAACAATGGTGGGAATGGTGGGAAAACAAAGAGATTAACTCTTGCACTGGCTAAGATGGTTATTCCACTGAGTTCAGCGATGCATACACAATGTGTGTGATGAGTAGTGTTGTCTTTCGAGGTACATCATTGCACTGTCTTGAACCAGATCCTCAGGTGAGCGTAATGCGAGACAGGCTTACACATCACAAAGAGATCAGGGCTGCAAAACATAGACAGACTAAACACAGAGACAAAGCAAGGGAATACATGACGGTGAACAGACAACGATCTCTGGATCAAGCTGGGCTTAAGATGTAACTGTGAAGCAAGAGGCAGATGAAAGTAATCCAGACCATGGGAGAAACCAAAAGGGGAATAGGTAATGGGGGGAGTTCAGGCTCAGTATTTCAGAGACTGGGACAACTGGAGGCATGGTAGTCACATGTTGTCTATCTTTATTTGTGAGATATCAGTATAAAGAGTACAACCAAACTCATGCTTTAGTAAATATTTTAACTGGTGTCCCAGATAAACTACTATACCACCCACTACCAGTAGAACCAGATCTACACTCTCTAAAATCTGTTCTTTTCACAGTGGATTGGCTGCACTCGTCATTTGCATGCAGGTGGCAATTTGAGGCAATAATAGCTGATGAATTACACAGATCAGCCAAAACATTAAAACATAAAAATCAATAAACTCCTTTCCTTCTTGCTCTATTACCAAGAGGTGGGTTATAGCAAACAAGTGGTCAGTTGTTGATGTGTTGAAAATAGAAAAATATGTAAGCACAAGGATATGAGCAACTTCCTAATGGCAAAATTAGCAAGTCAGAGCATCTCCATCTTGTCCACACAAAAACGGCAGGTCCCAGGATGCAGTAGTTATTCCATACCAAAAGTGGTCCAAAGAAAACAACCAGTGGCAAGTCATGGGTGCCCAAGGCTCACTTATGCTAGGCCATCTAGTGTGATCCCACAGATGAGCTATTTCACAAACTGCTGGAAAATTTAATGCTGGCAATTATAGAAAGGTGGTAGAACACACAGTGCGCCATCGCTGCATATAAGACTGTATAGCGGCAGATGGGTCAGAGTGTCCACTGATCCGTGTACGTCACTGAAAGAGCCTAAAATGGGCATGTGATCATCAGAACTGGACCATGGTGCAATGAAAGAAGTGGCCTAGTCAGATGAATCACACATTCATCATGGGACCAGGGTGCACAATGGGAATAAGGCAAGCTGGTGGAAGCCACATGATTCTCTGGTCAATGTTCCTCTGGGAGGGGAAACCTTGGGTCTTGGCAGTCGTGTGGATATTAATTCGACACGTACCACCTCCCTAAACATTGTACACCAAGTACACATCGTCATGGCAACAATATCCCATAATAGCAGTGGCCTCTTTCAGCAGGATAATGTGTCTGGCCACACTGTAAAAACTGGTCATGAATGGTTTGAGGAACATAATAATGAGTTCAATATTTTGACTTGGCCTCCAAAACCCAGATCTCCCCAGACCACAGTTAAAATATGCATCTGTAGGATGTGCTGGACAACCTAGTCTGATCTGCTGCATAAGGGGGCCCACACAACATTAGGCAGCTGGTTTTATTGTTATAGCTTATCAGTGTAGCTTACAGTGGGGTATATTTAGGTGATGACAGCAGTCCAGGGAATTGGCTGATTTACCTGTCCAAGAAAATGCACTTGCTCAGTTCACACAGATATGCACTCGATATAAAAAACCCCCCTGTGAGCTTATTCAGAAGAAAATACGTTTAGTGTATGAACCTGAGTCTTAAGTTACAACCAAATTTAATGCAGTCTGAGCATAATGCCTCTGTTGTGAGATATAGCCTACATACATCTAGTGCTGCGGCAGTGGAAAAAACTGGACTCACATTAAACTATCATTACATTACAGAGAATATTCTTGTGTGGGAATGATTTGAAGCAATAAATGTTAGTGGCAGTTGTGATCTAAACCTATTCAAAAGAACAGTCAATGAAATAATGTAGTAAGACTTTGCGGAGGTCCAATAAAATGTCATTGCCACTAGGAGGCCATTTACATCTTACATCAACATGCATTTTAGTGACTGGATCAGGTGCAAGCACACTCAGGATACATTTTGAAAAGCTTGAAGGTCACTCAAACCACACTGGGAGGTGGTCAGAAACAGAACATGAGTGTTCATGAAAGGACAGACAACTGTAGAGTGCTGACAATCAGATAACGGTATAAGCAAGAAAACAAAAGATGGAGGATACTCAAGGTTTTAGTTATCCTCAAACCAGGCTCTTTTTGTACTCTAGGTTGATGGGAGTATCCGAGCTGAGCTTGTCAATTTATATGGTGACAGGGGAAAAACGTAAGTAACCCTGAACCCTGAGCCCACCCATGAGGAATCTGAGGAACATATGTTGAGTGTAGCAGCGTTTCATATATTTTTAATGTATCCACATAAGGTGAACCTACTGACTGCACTTATGGAATACATTATGTTTTTTAATCCAGGAAAGATCTGAGGCTACTACAGTATATTATACAGTACTACAGTATATTATATACTACTACTGTGTAGTATATATACTACGCTATAGCCAGTGTATACAACTGTACATGTGAATTCCACTCAACTCAGTATCCTGCGGACTGAATCTTAAGCAATATGCCAGATAACTGTCAGAAATCATATGATTTAGTAATACAAGAAGTGTTTTAATTTGTTTCATTATGTTGAAAAACCATGCTGTGCCCAGACCCCAAATCATTAATATTAAAGCAAATCACTGACTGAGTGAAGACTGAGTGTACAAAATATGATTAAAAGTTAACTAAACTGTGTAATGTAACATTTTTTTTTGTCATGTGGAAATTATCTACATATTTGAATCCAGTCATTTCAGTGTAGAACCTATTTCAATGTAAAATTCTCACATACCTTTATTGAGTTTAAATCTTTTTTTTTTTTTCCTCAATTCAACTTTGCCTGTTTATCTGTTTATCCCAAAAACGGGTAAATAGCCTGCTTATCCCTAGACCCAACAGCTTTCAGCTCTGATTATGTTTCATATCGTAGCTCTGGGTTGCATCACTCGGCCCCCTCTATCCTCTACTTTTTTCTGTAGGCTGCTGGGAATGGATTATTCCGCGGTATTAATTGCTGTGCCACTCGCTGAAGACCCCTCCAGGCATGGGCTTCCTTCCTGACCACTTGTCAAAGTGGATGACTGTTTTTCTCCTGTTTTCAGATCTTCCGGCTGTACCCCTGAAATAAGGAACTAATTTGTACATGGTGCCAATCAAAGGATGGAAAGATTGATGCTCATTTACACGGATGTTAATGTCTGTGGCCCCCTCAGCAGCCCCACTTCTGATTTGTGAAGCTGATTAGCAATTTACTGGCACTAATGACCAAGAGGAGGACTATAAAAAAAATCAGTGCCAAGAAACAAACTCATTTAAGACATTTAGAAGAACTACACAAGCATGCAAAGCCAGCCAGCAGCTACAGTTTTCTTTCCCAGGTTACCCTGATGTGTCTGACATTTTTTTCAGCGGCCAAAATGTTCTTCCACTTTCTTGTCAGCTATGACTTGTCATAAGTTTGGCAAAGAATCTGTAGTAAACTTTAATTCCAACAAAATGTTTGGTTAACTGTACTCAAATGCCTGCAAGGCTGTTCCAAGAGTATCTAAACTGTGCAAATTCATACAAAATTGCACAAGGCATTTAAAAGTTTGAGAACAGATCTGTTCTCCACACTAGGGGCCTGATTTTCAGGCTCGATCGCACATTGTCTGAAGTCTTGAACGCATGTTCAATGGCGTGCTGTGTATAATGATGGCAGATTTACCTGGACGTCAGGAAAGATTTTCGATGGAAGAAACTGATTTGCTC
>JBBIGA010000016.1:13216160-13234963 GCA_037576975.1 Alestes dentex | reverse complement strand
AGTCATATGCAAAATTAAATAATTGATTCAAAAGTAGTGTATTGCGCACCTTTTTAAAGCACTGCTGTACGAACAAAAGTGCAATAACATGGTTTGCAAACACTTTAAACAAACCATTAGCTGCAACATTAAGTAAATAATGCATTAACATGATAATAACACGTTAACGTGCCCAGCCGTAATTATATATATATACATATACAACACTTCTCATCCTCTCAGGGCTTCAAGCACGGCTCGTCTTGAGCCTCTGCTGCTCAGAAGAAGAGGGAGGCATGCGTCAAGACTCTTCTCAGTCTTGGCCCCCCAGAGGTGGAACAAACTCCCTCTTGCAATCAGATTTGGGGAGTCCCTCACTGTCTTCAAGAACCACCTCTTCAAGGAGCACCTTGGAGACTAACTATGCCTCTTATTTCTGCTTGCTTATTTCTCAAAAAAAAAAAAACTCTTATCCCCATCCCAAAAGTAAGGATACTTTTGTCTGAACTTCTGACTTTTCTTTGACAGATGTTGTTTTGGTGTACCTAGTGTGCAGTAACTTGGTTGAACAGTGGACGCTGATTTAAGTATAGCTTTACAGGTTGCAGAAACAGATGTGGACTACTTGAGCACTGTTGTATGTAAATGGGGTGTGTGTGTGCGCACTGTGATGGGCTGGCATCCCACGCAGGGTGAGTAATAACACGTTAACATGCCCAGCACTAATTTTATATATATGTATATATATATATATATATATATATATATATATAAATATTAGGGCATTAACGACTCCAGATTTTTTCAAGTTGACTAGTCGGTCAGTAAAGTCGAAGTCGAGTCGACTAGTCGTTTGATGACGTCATCACATATGCAGCGGAGGAACACGGGTGTGCAACATTAAGCAACTTTTATTAAAAGTTCTCTGTAACATTAACAGTCAACATGACAATTAAACTAAACAAAACAAAGGCTGATACCTTGAATTTTCTGGTAAATTTAAGTGTCCAACTGAGAGTGGGAACAGTTTAAGCAGCAGCGGGACGACTCTCTGCAGTGAGAGCGTTAGCCATGTTAGCTAGCGGATGCCGTGCGGAACGCCGGTACTGTTCCTGTACTTTAACACCGACTTGCAGGTTGTGCAGGTCACCGTGCTGTTTGTGTGTCTGGAGTGAAAGATCTCCACACACGTGCTGTGTGTCTGTGTTCTCTGCTGCATGTCTCTCGTCTTGTTGTGTTTAGATTCCTCTCGCGCCAATGGTACCGCCCTTTTTATGAAGGGACTATAATAATTGGTTAAACCAAGGAACGCATGTCAGCGTCAGCCAATCAGAGGCAGAGACTGCATTGTGTACACAAGCGAGGGCAGAGAGGGGGGGAAAAACACATGACTAGTCGACTTCTCTCAGGGGGCGTCGACTCGTGCCTCTGAAGATGACTAGTCAACTAGTCGACTTTTGTGTTAATGCATAATACATACATATACATATACATATACATATACATATATATATATATATATATATATATATATATATATATACATACACAATATGACATAGCCTTTATTGTCACAATATCATTTTTCTCCCCTCTACCATCAATATTACCTGGCAGAGCTGTTTGTCTCCCGGCGTTAAGATCACCTTAACTGTCAGACAGAATGTTTGCAATGCTACCATCCTAGACTGAGCTTTACACCATGTCTCTTTTGGGTAATATGGCTGGAACAGGGCTCTGCTGTGAAACTGGCAGAGACATCCAATTGTTGGCTCTAATGGTCTTTTTTAGGAGCGAGATGGTGGTGTAAAAGAGCTGAGTGTACAGAATGCATTCTCATAAATCTCTCTGTAAATGTAACATGATATATTGTTCTCAGCTTGGGTCATATGTCATAATCTATGAAATACTTGTTTATTTGTAGAGATGCGGAGAAATAGGAGAGCAAACAGGAGATAGGAGAGAGAATGTTTACTGGAGAGTGAGGTCAAATGTTACACAAATGCCAGTGTTACTCTATAGTTTATTGTGTGTCTTCACTGTTATTTTAAAACCTCCTGGCTTTCAGCAGTTCAGATTTTATACCACTTGAAAACACAGATGACACATGATGTGATGATGAATGGAAAATGATCCAGTTTTGTTGTATAAATACTGATACTGAGATATAAGATTTGAGTACAAACACAAATGTTTTATACTGCATATGTATCAGGTGGCATTATGGGTAGCACTGCCACCGCACAGAAAGAAGGTCCTGGGTTTGATTCTTGGCTGTGGAGGCCAGGGTCTTTTCTGTAAGGAGTTTGTATGCTCTGTGTGGTTTTCTCTGGTTTCCTCCCACAGTTCTAAGACATACATATAAATTATCACTAGGTTTGTGTGCCTGTCCTGTGATGGACTCTTGCCATCTCCAGGGTGTTACTCCACCTTTCATCCCATGACCACTGGCATAAGCTCCGGCATTCCCTGCAATCCTGATTAAGGATCAGTGGTAGAGATAGATGAACGCATCATATAACCCCTATGACCTGGCATATATGTACATAGTCAAATATATATATTCATGGGTTTATTTAACAAGACCCTTATTTGCTCTATATCTTATTTCTCTAGACCCTTTTAATAGTCTAGCATGTTTCTTGGTCTGTTTTATTATACAACAAGTCATATTTCCACATTTCTTGCATATATAACATTCCTGGCAGAGTAAAACTCATTGTGGTTTCTACTACTGTCACTGAAAGCAAGCAAACATCAAGTAATATAGTAGTAAATGAATAGAATCAATATAAAGGATTGTGCAACTCAATTATTTGTTCATTTCATATATAATAAATGCCACATTATCAACTAGGGCAGGAAAGGCCTGGGGAGATGTTCCACGTTCCTGGACAGTTTTAGTAGAAGTATAGATAGGATTAAGTGAGTGCATCTGGTATTCTGTGAGTAAACACTAGGCATCTTTTAAACTCCACTTGTCATGGCACTGAGTTATATTTTCGTGCCATGAAGATATTCAAGAGTGTTGCTGCAGCTTTGCCATTTGCTGTAGGGCCAGGCGTAATATTAAAATGACGCATGCTGTCATTGGTTGAGCAGAACAGGCTCGCCTGACAGGGTCTCAGAAATGCGCCGGCGGCTACCCGTCTGGCACAGTGTGATGTGTGCATTTGTGAGTGTGTGCGTGTGTGTGTGCTGAAAGATAGATTAAGCATGCACTGAGCACTGCATTAGGGGGCAGAAGGCAGCAGCTAAAGCATCTGGCATCGAGAGAGAACTTGAGGCAGAGGTTTCAAAATATCTGTTAAAGTTCTGGACAGCAGGTAGAGAATCCCAAAAGTATGACTGGAAAAAAGCTTACCCTGAGTTTACCCCAAGAATATACACAAAATGTACACAGTCTGACAGAGGTTTGTAAAACCTTCATAGAGAGTCCTACAGAATGGCCCCATGAAGCCACCTAAGGTCACCATGGCCAATGCCAAATTTTGGCTAGAGTGATGTTAGGCCTCCCAACATCAGGCAGTAGAGCAATGACATTACCCTCTCAAGGGTGATCTAGAACCATCCAGTATCTTTGGGATGAGTTTGTGTGTTATTCGCAACTAATCAACTGATATCAGGACCTGACCTCAGTGATACTTTTGTGGCTGAATACAAACAAATCCTCACAGCATGTTTCTGTATGGTCTCTAGTCAGTGGCTGCTAGAGGTCACTGTTAATTAAGGTTTGTAATGGGGCTTTTAGTTTGACATGGGGTGTGTCTTCATCCCTGTGCCTCGGCTGGCCAAGGATGAGGCATTAGTCAGCAATCAGGTGCTTCATGTTTTAGATTCTGTTAAAAATCACACTTTGGGGTTCTGAGGCCCCAGGGACAGTGAGGAGCTCCTGGGAGAGGGCCCCGCACATGGGAATAGTGAGGGGCTCTTTGGAGGGGGCTCCACCCTCAAGGACTGTGATGGACTCCCCACAGAGGGGCTCCTTGGAGGGGGCTCTGCCCCAGAGGACAGAGAGGGGTTCCCTGTTAGGGGCTCCGTCCCCGAGGACAGGGAAGGGCTCCCTGCGGAGGGGCCCCACAGAGGGGGCTCCGCCCCCAAGGACAGTGAGGGGCTCCCGGGGAGGGGCTCCCTGGAGGGGGCTACGCCCCAGAGAACAGAGAGGGGTTCCCTGGTAGGGACTCTGCCTCTGAGGACAGTGATGGGTTCCCAGTAGAGGGGCTCCCCAGAGGGGGCTCCACCCCCAAGGACAGTGAGGGGCTCCTGGGGATGGGCTCTGCCCCCAAGGACAGTGAGGAGCTCCCGGGAAGGGGCTCCACACCCAAGGACAGTGAGGGGCTCCTGCGGAGGTGCTCTGGCCTGGAGGACAATGAGGGGCTACTGGGAAGGGGCTCTGGCCTGGATGAGGGGCTCCTGGGGAGGGGCTCCGCCCCCAAGGACAGTGAGGAGCTCCCACAACAAAGTTTGTTGCTGCAACAAAGAAGAGACACACCCCCTATTAATACTATTGATTCCAGAGGGAACTACAATCGAAAAGCAGCTGTCCTCAAACTTTTGGACTTACCTTAAGAATATAACTACAAAGTATTTTTGAATACTAAGAACCGAATTCAGCTACAGAAACTGACTGAACAAAACTAAACAGATCATGAGAAAGTAAGTTAGAAGAGAAAACAAGCACATACAAAGGTCTGTGCAAGAAACAAAACAAACAAAACAAAACAAGGACTAATTAAGGACTCATATCATGGAAATCCAAATTACCCTAATTTTTTAAATGAAAGAGATTTACTGTCTAAACATCGTCCAAATGTACACTTCACCGGTGGAAACTACGCTGCAAGAACAGTTTTGTATGTTTTGATTCTCTCATGAAAAGCCCATTCACATTGAAGTTTTAGGGATTGTTTCCAGCAGAACAGCTTTTTAAATGAGGTACGTTTACATTCAGCCAGTCAAAACAGAGGTCATTTACATGCATCAGTTTTAAAGGTGCAGTAGTAAAAACAGCCTATTTAACTTTAACTAGATAAAGTGAAGTTTGATAATAGGAATGTAGACCTTAAATTCTGAGTATTTCTGGTACACAAAATCACACAAATGTTCTCAGTGTTTTTCAGAGGAATGGCCTTCCAACGGGATGGGTGCGTTGTGCTTCCAATGCAGTGTTTGACTAAAGCTCATAACTCGCAAATACTGACCTCCAGCAATTAACAGAAAAGCTCCCTTCAATCACTAACATTAGCTGGCAAGCTTGTTCTTAACAACATTCACGTTCATGGAGGCCTTCATGTTTTCTCCCTATTTTGTAGCTTGAATGCCTGGAGGTTGAAAATGATGTAATTGTGAGGACCGAATTCCCACTTTTCAGTCGACCACAGGGTAATTCAGTGTGAGGCGAAATTAAGTGCTGCCTGAAGATTATTCCTTTTTTGTATTCTGGTGTCCTTTCCCATTCAAGTATTCTGGCTTTTTTGGCAGGCAAATTTTATTAGTGTTCAGTCTGACAGTGGCTTTGTACTCCAGACTAATGAAACCCACGGGAACCCAATGTGATTAAATGGGAGGTAGCCAGTGATGGCACTGAGGTGGAGCTGGAGCGGGGCCAGGGTAGAACAATGAGATAAACATGAAATGGAAACCATGGAATAGGAAAGCCTTGATGGAACACAGCCAGTAGGGAGCAGAACGCTAGAGAAGTGGAGCCTCGGCAGGGCAACCTCCCACCTGCAGGTTTAGGTCTAGTTTAGAGTCATGTGGAATGAATCCTCTGTGCAGTTGCACCTTATATAAAATGCATCATACACGAGCTCTCTGCTGAGCTTCTTTAAGTCCAGCTTTGCTTGCCTGATGGCGAATGGAGTCGTGGGCTTTCAACTGAGCTGTTCTAGTCTGAGTAAAACACAGGGGAAATAAAGAACCACTGTGGGGAAGAAGCACTGGTGTTTTCTTTTACACACTAGCCATTCTCTCTCAGGGGTCATTCTGATAAGCACTGTGGGGCATTACACCTCTACTGGGGTGATTTTAGACTACAGACCACAGGCTTCAGTCATCGGTCTCTCTCTCTTTCCGTTTCTCTCTCACTGTCTCTCTCTGATCTTTGAAGGTAATATTCCTTTCACTACTTTAAGGTATACACTTATCAGCCAGTACATTAAAACCACTGAAAGGTCAAGTGAATTATCATCGTTGACTGTGATAGAAAGATGTCAGAACACCCAGTGCTCAGCTTAATGCATGTGAGGCCAGTCAGAGACAGATAAAGAACTGGCGTGTATTCATTGCTGTCCACTTGCTGTCCACTTTATTAGATACATTTAAACTGTTGGTCCACCTTGTAGATGTGCAGATATTCATAGCTAGATTCCCATGTGACTGGAAGAGGAAACTGAAGCTGAAATGGGGAGACCATGCAAACTCCACCCAGAAAGGATGCTCAACTACCCCCGCCAGGAAACTTTCTTGCTGCGATGGACACCGATATTAGTCAGTGGTCTATGACAGTTCATTTATGTACCAAGAGTCATAATTCACATACATGACTATTTCCCAAACTTTTTTTTCTGTCCTGTATTGTTCCTCATTCTAAACTCAGTCCAGGCTGAATCACTCCTCTTCTGATTACTTCAACATGAATATGCAGATGTATTCAAATGTGTTGGTTTTGTGACATCACAAATATAAAACATCTTAAACAGCCTTATTTTGCATATATGAACTAAGCCTTAGTTTCACATATATAAACTATATGGACTGTGGATGAACATGTACACACTACATCAAACTCATTTTACTTAAAAAAGTGGAAAAGGTTACTGGAAAAAGTTTTTCCAGAACAGGACCCTTTAATTAAGTGAATCTAGAATAGTTTTAGAGGCAAACAGAATTTGAAGGGATGAGATGGTAGAACACTGCTGGGGTGTTTTTAAGCATTAGAGGCTGTGAAGGTTTTGAGTCCTTTCTCAGCTGTCTTATTTATTTCCTCCACTTTTCTGTACTCAACAGGCCTTCAAGAACTGGCCATAAAAACAAGGTGACTCGTCTGGAAGAGCTGCCATGCCTGTCCAGAGGCAGTGACTGCTTCAGACCTGTTACCCTCACCTCACCACCACACACACACACACACACACACACACACTCACGACTACACTTTCCTGACATTTACAATTAAGGCCTATAATTGCAGCCTCCTCCTTTCTGGTGGCTTGCCACAGATTGGAGGGGTAATATAATTCTTGTTATGTTGAAGGTTGTGCCTGCATCAATTAACTTCACATTTTTCTTTTCATCTCTTGGACAAAGCTCAGCTCATGGCATTTCTGCTCCGTGCCTGTCATTAGGAATAATCACAGCCATTTACAAAGTGACACTAGTAGCAGATTTGAGGGTTTTGATCATATAGCAGGGCAGCATTTTCTGGTTCGTAGTGAGTTCAAAACTATATGACAGAAGGCTCCTATATAGGTCTGGTAGTGGTGTAGTCATCTTATTTTCATGAGATCTTTGCAAAGATGACATTTAAATTAATTCTATACTGACATTAAAACCCCTCTCAGTTCAGAACTGAGTCACTTATGATTAATTAATTGCGAAAATGTTTTACTGTAACATTAATGAAATGTTTTTTGGAACTATTTCCGTTGGTCCATTCATAATGAAGCCATTCACAGAGTGTAAAAATGAAGTGTGTGCTTTCATGCGGTGTAAAATTAAGTACATAAATCCATTCATCAACAAATAAATAGATTAACATGCAATTACAAGTTTTGGAAGAGTGTGGCAATATGAATGTTAATTTCTTTTAAAATGATGCCTTGTCATACAAAGAAGAGTCAATTAAAGGTGAATAATTTAATACATTATTTAATTATAGAATAGACAAAGTCATTCAGAGTGGTTTGGTGTGAAAAACAAACCCACTCACATTTATTTACAATGGAGATGACAGAAACCAGGTCTAATTTTAATTTTGCTGTTTTACTTACTATCCAAAATAACCAGCAAACCTACACATGTTACCTGATTTTTTGAATATGTGGTTGTTAAATGGTTGGCTCCCGTGTGGAGCTTCTCGAGTGCTCTCGTGTTTTTCGTTTTGTTCTTCTTACAGCCCTGTATTTTTATTACTGTAAATTAATGTATTACTGTATTTACCTGCTTATACCAAAGAAAATGATAGCACATACCAAAGAAAACGCGCTTGCGTGAATTACAGTACAGTCTATTCGGAGAAAACATCAGTATTTTACATTCTAGCACTGCGGGTGACAGCAGGGGTTTACCTTTACAATTTCTTTAAGGGTAATGTATTAAGCTGAGTTTAAATTAAAGTGTTTTGGGAGCATATGTGGGAGCATATTTAGGGTTTACACCCTAAAAATAGGCATTTTTAGGCATTTTTTGCCACATTACAAATTCACTTTTTTGATTATTCGCGGGTGCTCTTGGAACGTAATCCCCGCGATGTCGGAGGTTTACTGTATTTCATTTTCATATGGGCCAAAGTGAAGTCATTACACTGATGTTATATGGACAAATCCATGTAAGGTAGTCATGGTAATGGAGGACCATATGGAAGAAAGTGTCCATGGTGTTCGAGTATAATTTTGTGCTGTTTGCGGAGGGCACTGGAATTGCTCATGGGCTCGGCGAGTTGCTGAGAGGAAATCAATAAGATACGAGCGGGTGTCTTCTGCAAAGCGCGCGCAAACACATTTTAAGTGGACTGCAATCCACACAATTACCTCCTTCTCCCCTGGAGAGATGCTATAACATGCAATGCAGCCATGATGCAGGACACACACACACACACACCTAGAGATAAATGCTGTCTTATTTGAAAGAGAAGTGTAAGAAAGGCCTGCAGCCTCACACTGCCTGTAGCTACTAACTGTTCTTTACTGTGAAGTAAAAATGCCTTTTAGGAAGGATTATCCTGCCCTGCGGAAATCAACAAACACAATAGCAAACCCAGGGGTAAGCCATTTAAATTTAAAAGAGCTCCTTTCAAAATAAAATAAGGCAGAGTGGGGTGTGCTACACACTACAGTTTTGGAACCCGCATGCAGAACGGAGGGAGCATCTGCCCTTGATGAGGAGCAGAAAGGAAATTAAATCCCAATTATCTGTAATTCCCCTGAGAGAGACAAGGTGACCATAGGACTCAAAGACAGGTAGAGGCATGGGACTGAAGCAGAAACTCCAATTAAGAGGTTGCAGCAGGGACGAAAGAAGGATGGAGCCTTAAAGGAGGACTGCATTACATCGAAAAGATAAATGTGTTGGTGGAGAGAAAGATGAGGACTTCATATAGCTTAGAATTTCCAATTGGATATTAAACAATCAGCTGACAGTGCTCCATCTACTGTTGTGTTCTTTCAGAGCTACTGTTGCAAGTATAGATCGCTGGCAGAAATCCAATTCGAGCTAAATGACATGCTTTAACGAATGTGGGGTTAAATAATATCAAAGTCATTATGAATGTCCACTTAGTGGACATCCTGGCAACACCCCAAGGAAGCTATTTCCAGTCACACAAGACCAAGCTTTCAACTCTATGAGTGAGGAGAGACCTACCAATCTGACTCTGAAAGCCACAATAATGTACTGAAAGCATTTGTCAGTAAAATCTGACATAATTACATAAATGCTTTGTAGTGTTGGCTCAAATAATGAACAAAAAATGCATTTATCTTGTTGTTTTGGCTACTACACAGTTTGGCTTCTCCAAAACAATGGAGGACTACTCTTGCTGGTGGTTTTACCAGCAAGCCAACCTTTTTTTTTTTATTAAAGGGTGGGACTTTCCACCTGAAAAGAGACAAGTTTTAAGTCTTATGAGGTATCTCATTCTTTTTTCAACCATTCAGTTCCAGGTGTCTCCAACTTGTTTATGGTGCCTATAATAATGGTGTATTTGTAGCCTAAAATCCAATATAAAACTCAACTTCTAGTCCAAGCTGGATTTAAAACTAGCCAGGCTGAAAGTGACCATAACAGATTAGCCATGCTAACATTACTTTGATTACATGACCAAAAACACTTTACACACACAAAGTAAATAATTGCATTTTGTTATTAGTGAGTGCCATCATTAATGAGACACTTAATTTACTTGCGACAGAAACGATACTTACACACTACAGTTTCTCATTAGACTGAAGGGTTTTTTTTTTTACTCTGGCATCATTTGTTATGGTCATTTAGCTCCACTTTAATATAAGTTGTAAAATGAGTATTAACATTACAGATGCATTGCACTTCTGTGCCTTGATTTATTATCTTGGTGGTTTCAGTGATACTCATAGTGGAAGCACTAATCAACTGGAAGGTGCTGTGAGAGTTAATACATGGCCAGTCACACACAGCAATCAGGCCACGAGTCTTATTTATTCTATGCATGCGAGTATCTCTGTATGCACGTGTCTCATAAATGAGCGTATCAGTCATTGTCCACACTCAATTGGTGCGTTTGAGTGTGTATGAATCTACCCCATAAATGACTATATCAATCATTGTCCACATTCTTGATTGAGGTGTGTGTGTGTGTGTGTGTGTGTGTTTGCATGTATGTGAGTGTTTATTGTCTGATTGTAAGCTCTAATCCTGTCCTGGCCGAGCTCCTGGCCTGCTCTATCATCTAAACGACAGGTTAGTTGGTGGAAGTGAAAGCCTTTGTGTTTTAAAATGGACAAACAGAGCAGAGATGTGTGTGTGTGTGTGTGTGTGTGTGTGTGTGTGTGTGTGTGAGAGACAGAGAGAGAGAGAGAGAGAGAGAGAGTTTGTGATATTCACCAGGTGCTATTTCATTTTCCCTTCACCTTGCCAGCATCCCATTACACAATGAGTCACCATCACAGATAGCATCGACTGCATCAAAATCTATCCAAACAGTGTGTGGTTGTGCATGAAAAGAAAGGAGCGATGATTTTCAGATAACTCACAACTGAGACTCACTGGACACTGCCAAGGCTTTGAGCTTCCTTTACTGTTTGTTGGGCCAGCTTCCCTGGGGCCCATCTCGGAAAGCAGGATTTATGTCTCAGCTAGCTAATTTTAGGCTTAGTTCTCACACTGAATCTTATGACAGTCACTACGAAACACAATGTACTTAAAATGTGCTTAACCCTGCCTTAATTTGACCCTAAAAATACACCAAAACCCTTCATTTGAATTAAGTGGCCATTAATTTGTGAAACCGACCCCTTATCTTTACCTTAAAACTAGATTTAAGGCATAAGTGTGAAACCCCTTAATCTTAAATTTAAGGCGTTAATTCAGGAGGTTCTATTATTTAAGGGGCAAATTTAAAAAAGGTGAAAATTCAGTAGTTTTCAAGCTTAATCAGCCTTAATCTTTGCACTTTTTCCCTTAATTTTCGCGTACGGGAAATTAAGGTCAAAATTGAAGGTCATTTAAAGGGGTAAAATTAAGGCATTTGGTTTTGTAGTGAGTAGATTTACCAGGATACCTCACCACAGCTTAGGCTGCTTTCCTAACCTGCTCCATGGCGGGTTAACCACTAGTATAAAATGCGTTAACCTTGGCTGTGGGGTTTTGTGAAGCTGAAAATTCAGTCAGGAGTTGAAAGTGCTTTATAAGACAGTACTCTAGTCTAGAAGAGCCAGACATCAGTTTAGGATAAGAACCTCTCTGGGCGCATATGAGAAATTCCAGGCTAAGCATGGGTAGGAGCATGGACTTATTAGGGTAGAAACAAATTGAGCATGAAATTTAGAAATTTCAAAACCAAATCAATACCTCATAAAGCAGAACTTGAAGCAGGGGTGACGGTGCGCTCCTCGGCATTGTCAAATGGATAAAAAGCCTGGTATTGGCTCAAGGACATAATGTGAGCACCCCTGGAAAACCCAGTCAAGCCTTTAGACGTTTGACATGTGTCAAATGCAGTAAAAATGAACATTACATGCAGTAAAAATGAACAGTACCTCTTTCAAGGTGACCAAATTTAGAAGATATCACTGGACTAAAAATTGGAACCAGTGGAAGTGCAGTCCTACCGTTTATAGCTGTTGCATTTCCACTCCAGCTAAATGACTTTTTGACCCTGCATGTTAAAAGAGCATGGGCTAGAACACACCCACTACAACTGTCTAAGAGAGTGTTAATGAGCTGATTAGGTGGATGGGGTATTTGGGATCTTGTTATTAGCAGAATATCACACATAATGTAGCACAAAACAACTGTAAGCAAACACAGAGTTTCTTTTAATGAAGAAATTCTTTCCAGCACCAGCTTTCTACTGCAGGCCAGACTCACCCAAGCTGTAAAGCCAAAGTAGTACACTTTAGACACACTTTCTGATTGACTAAGGTCAGAGTAAGGGCCGCAGTGACTTTACAGTGAACCGTTCCTTTTGAAAACTGAAAAATGGGAGAAAGGAAACTGTGGAAGGCGCTATACTGTCAAATCTGACTTTAGCACAGAGTTTACCATCAGATGTGCTTCTTGAAATGAGAAGTAAATACCATCTTCTCATATTTAAATATCCACTCTAACACTCAGGTTTTCTCTCAGGCTGTGCTGCTGTGTTGAGGGGGAGGTGTTGGTGGGAAGTTAAATCCGTCTCCCTGTTGATGTTGCACACAGAGAGAGAGAGAGAGAGAGAGAGAGAGAGAGAGAGAGAGAGAGAGAGGGAGAGAGAGAATGATGAGAAACATCAACAACAAATCAAGGAGGCAGAATGCCAATCCTGGCTTGTCTTTAGCAGTCACAGAGTCTTGTTCGCTTAAGTCTCATTGTCATTTCTGAGCTCGGCACATACACAAGCTCTGTCACACCGAGCCCGACTCAGGTAAAGCAATTAGAGAGTGTATTGATTGTCTATACATCTGTACTGTCCTCCTGTCCTGTCTGCCACTTCACTCTGGCTATTTACGGCGAGGTCAATACATGCAGAGGAGGTTATGGTTACCTCTTAGGCTTGTTGCACAAAACCTCGAAGTTGAACAGATACAGAAAACCTCAAGATCTGTAAAAATGCTTTTCATTGAGTGCCTAATGCACAAGGCAGAGCAGAAATCTATTTTACATCCCTTTTAATTGACTAAGCAATGATGTGTAATGCGAATGTACAGCAGGACCATAATGTACATCGTGCATGCTTGATTGATTTTAAAAGCCCTGAGTCGAAAAGGCTTCTGGCCTGAATGTTAATGAACAGCAACAGGGTCTTGTTAGAAACTGCAGCATGCATGTGTGCAGTATGTGTGGTTTTTATTCTATGGCTGAAAATGGCCAACATACAAACATACACGTCTTTTTCTGCTTGAAGACATGGGGTTTCTATTCCTGGCCTGGCAGATGCAGACGCTCCAGGAGAGAGCGTGAGTAAATCAGAACGTTTTCTATATTTAGAAACTGACATAACATTAATATCGCTGCCTGTAGTGGAACATCAGGGGTCAAGTGGTAACTTAGCAACTGGTGCTAGGCAACCTTGTTGGTAAGCATCGATTTGCTGTAGAGGGGGCGTGCAAGGCTCTCACTAAAGCTGAAAATGACTTTCACATTGAAATCATGTGAAATCTGCTTGAATGCACAACACAAACAGACCCTCTTCACACTACAAACCAGCTGGATGCTCATACTGACATATTACTCTCTCTGGCCACCCCTATCCTGTATCTACGCTTGTCCATTTCATCATCTCCAGTGAACATATGGATGCACTTTAAGGTTCACACTCACAGTCTGTAGTGCCTCTACTTTTCTGCATTAACACCCCCTTTGCCCGTTTCATCAATGATCAGAGAACCTCTAGAAAGCAGGTTTTATCAGTGTCACTGCTGGGGTGTGAACAGGTCGCCTTGAAAAATATTCAGTGGCCAGTGGTCAGACACTGAAAGGATGAGAGATACAACCTGTGTAGCAAAAGAACCAGCAAGCTAAGTGTGTCTTATAAAGCGGACAGTAACCTTTTTACAAAAGGTCCAGCACAATACACACAAACACAACACACACACACACAACCATGCCGCTACTGGAATGGTCTCACTGGAGTACTGAGCCTGATCCAGCACCCAGATCCTACCCAAGTGGCCTAAGTGCATCCTGACTATTAAAAACACGGTAATGGTAGTGGTAGATTACAGCAACGGTGATATATTTTAAAATGCCAGCTGCTGTTTATACTGTTTCAAAATTTCATGAAGAACAGACCAATAAATTCACGTTAACTAAAAAAAGAAAAGTTGCAAAGTTACTTTTTCCAGGGGAGTTTTTTTTTTTCCCCCGACTGTGGCGACATTAGAATTTTATTCAACCGAGAACAGATGATTTCTGGAGCTGAATGAAATAGTGGGCTAGGGTTCATTTGATTGTGCTTTGCTCAGCTCCGCTTGCCGAACATCCATCAAAGCGTCAGCTTTTGATAATGATATCAATTAACAATTCATTACATTAGCCTCCACGCTAATTACTTTTTTAAAAATTCAGTTTGAGAAACAGAGTGCAATTTAGCCTCTACGCTAACACATGTCATCTGTCCATTTCCCTGTGGCATTAGCCATGTTGACATGAATACTCAGCCTATATGCTTATTTGACACAGCAGGCTGTCTGCAGAATAGATAACAGAAGAGTAATGAAAAAGTTCTGGACCTGAGAGTCCTGATCTACAGTGAAGGTCAATACAAAAATCAGAATATCTGAACCAGGCGGATCATGTACTGAGGTTCTATCAGGAGGTCAGTGATTTTAAAGTAAACGTTCAGCGTTGAGGCTGAGAAACAGATTTGACAGATCACTTCATTCAGTACCTGTTGATTAGCGAAGTCTGAGGATCCAAACACTATTCATAGTGGTCCTAGAAAAGTCATTTGCTTTCAGTTGTTTTTTTTTTTTTTTTTTTGTGAGTGATACAACATAACAGAAGGCTCTTATTTACAACAAAAATTGCTAACAAGCCAGGAATTACATTTGAAATCGCCGGTAAAATAACAAAAATAGTATATAAAAATCAGTTATTGGATCAAATAATACACCAATTCTCAAAGCCTTACCAGAAAGGTAACCGGATCTTTCTACCGAAGGGCTGGGCATTCTTTAAGGGCACAATACTGGGCATTACAATCTATCCCATGCACATTTGAGCTATAACACCTCTGGGGGTGGGTAGAAATGATAACAATAAAGATGTTCTAAGACAGGTGTCCAACTCCGGTCCTGGGGGCCAGTGTCCAACACAGTTTGGCAGTTCCACTCACTTAACCAGGCGATTATCAGGTAAGGTAAGTGTGTTTGGAAATCACAAAACTGTGCTGGGACACCCTGTTCTACGCCATATTAGAACCTTGTTAGCCCTTGAAGTGTTAACGGATACTAAGCTAAATGCCCCGTTGAACAAAAGGGAATTTGGTTTTAAACCAGCAGTGTGACAGATATCTTTCTGCCTGCATAAATACATTTATGGAACTCAGGAGAAGATGAGATGCGAAATAGGTCGATAGAATCCTATGAGGAAAAAAGTACAATCTGCCCTTTTAACGCTACCAGCTGAAGCTCTGGACCCAGAGTGGCGCTTGTTTGTTAAACTGCCTTGTCCCATCACTAATTAATTACAGTAGATTGTGATTGCTCACAAGGCACAGGGAGGGTTAGTAGTCAAGCACCGACTCTGCCGCCCATAGGCAAGGCTCACAGAGGAGCAGAGACGCCGAGGCTTAAATAAACTTTATTATTACCTCATTAAAAATACATGGAGTGGAATGAAACATTCTAGAGAGCAAGGATGAACGATTCGACCCATTTCATCGGAGACAGTTATGATTCCAGAGAACAGGTCATTTATGAGTGCTCAGACTGGCTCTTACATGGCCATTCTCGCTGCTCTGTGACAGTTTTGCCTGGTGTGTCTGAAGGACTGACACATAGTGCAATTAAAAAAACAGACATTACAGTGGATACGATCAGGGACAGAAGTGCGACAACGCTTTCGTTGGTAATGTTCTTTGGCACATTCTCTAAACATGCATTCATAAAGCTACAAGAAATACATCTCTTAGAAATGACTTTATTAAATATTAAGAGGCTACCACTGCATGTTCAAATGCAGTTTCTTTTTAGTGCCAACACTGGAAGCACTCAGATACTTTCAGTGCTTCATTTCAGTAGGCTAATGGTGTTGTATTCTGCCTGTAACAGAAAACATGCACTGTGCGTAGGGTACCATTGTTATGAACTTATTTTATTCAGAATGATGTTCCACATATACTGTTTACTTGTTAATTATAAATTTACCAGCAAGCAGTTTCAAAATGATCTTGAAAGATTTCCATTGCTGTGTGATAGCGTATGGTTTTTAATCTTTATGGCAAAGAAAAAATGTAATAAGATAATGAATTCACTGAGCAAACTGACAATAAAACATTATAGTCAGTGGCACTTAATGCACAGTGGTTACAAAGAGAACACACTTCAGAAATGACCTTTGTGTAGAAAATGTAAATAAATCATATTTTGATGGTTCATATTAATAAATCTGATCTTTGGAAAGAATTTTTTTGTGTATGCCTCAAAATGGTATCTCCTCAAATCATATATCATGGGTCACATACACAACCATACCCAGTATGGCATGAAGAGTACAAAAAAAAATTATGACTGACCAGTGCCATGTATCAAATTTGCATAAAAACAGAATATACAGAATTGAAATACAAGGAAATCCTCTCACTGGCAGTCTTTCCTTTAGAGCCATACTCAAATTATGTCCCAATTTGGTGTTTTTAAACACTTGGTATTGATATTGCAGTCAAAGTTTTGGCACCGTAACAAACCTAATGTTACCTCATATCTCAAAATGACCCATAATTTTGCAAATACCTGAAGCAGTATTCAAATCGATAAGCAGATACAGTTCCAGAGAGGCCAGCTTCATTCTGTGTGCTCGCGGCGTCATGAATACTACATCAGAGAGCAGGATCTGGCTCTCAGCAGGGCTGGACTGAATGAACAATCGCCCCCCACACGGCCAGGCAGTCTACAGAGAACTCATTTGAAGAATACAAATCTAGGCCAAAAGCAGTCGGACCCGTTTCAACCTCTCTCTCCTCCTTCTTTTGCCTTTCCTCTCTGTGTGCTAGCCATCATTTCTTTGATGAATAAAGGATGACCTCAACTGGGCAGGTGAGCAGTGGGAGGCGGCAGCACTGTTGGACTTCCATGGACCCAGTCTCACTCACACAGTCTCTAAAGCAGGTACTTTTCCACATCAGGGACCCACACACACACAAAACTACAACTTGTACCATACTCAACTTCACTCAAAAAGGCTTTTACTTGCACACTATAAAATGGGTCAAACTTTACCCAGCTCAGCACACTCGAACTTCAACCAGACTAGACAGCTTCACCCAGACAGCATCTATTAAAGCACGTCTCCTCCAGACAGCCTCTGAGAGGCAATAAACCAGCTGTCAGAAAAAGCCAGTCTCAGGCAATAAACCAGCTGTCAGAAAAAGCCAGTCTCAGTTGAGTAGTTAAGCAAATGGTTGGATTTTATGGATCTGGTAAAGGAAAGATAACATAAATAAACTGTAGATTGATTTCCATAGAAAACAAAGCAGAGACCACAACTGACCTACCTAATGACGTCATGGTACACTGTTCCTGTGGTCTTTTTGGGTTAAAATGCAATACCGAGTTGGACTGTTTCCTTTTAACCAATTGAAACTAGGTAGGTTGCAAATTACCATATTATGTCATTTCATTACTTCTTGTGTCAGTTTTGATCAAAGCGAGTCTGTTCTTTGAAGGTATCTGGGCTGAGGAACATAGATGAACACGCATTGGAGTAGAGCAGGGCTCTCAAACCTGTCGTTCCAACAAAGCAGGAGGCACACCTGATTCCACCTCTGTAATCAGTTGGTCTTGGTTTTCAGTTACTCAGGTGTGGCTTCTTCCTGGTTGAAACAAAAACCTGCACCTACAGCGACCCTTTCTGGACAGGTTTGAGACCCCTGGAGTAGAGGTTTACACAGGGGCCTTCAAGGTCAATTGGCAGCTGATTCAAAAAATCTTTGCAGCCAAGCAGAAACAATAGCTTAGCTGCTCTATGACAGTTTTGGCTGGCAAGTCTGAAGGACTGACACACAGTGCAATCAAAACAGTAAATATTATCATGGGCAGAAGTCTGAGACTCGGACTCGAGTCACACTTAAGTCACACAAACAGAGACTTGTGACTTGACTTTAGACTTGCCCTCACTGACTTGAGACTTGACTCGGACTTGGGCGTTGTGACTCGTGAGTCATAACTTGTATACAATGTTCATTTCATGGAATTATTTATTTATATCTCGCACTCTTTCCAATGACCCCTCGTTTGCCATAATCCGGAGTAATAAGCCAAAAACCATTCACCTCACCCTGGTGTCCCATTACTTTTGTCCACGGTGAACGGTTTTCAGCTAATAATGGTTTTCGAGGGGTCGTTGGAAATGTATTACCGAGCCCTATCTATCTCTGAAGTTTCACATTTAGAGTGCGAGATCCATTTTTCATATTTAACATTTAGATTTAAGACCATTTAAGGCAAATCCTCCATGTTGGTCAGGGGATCACAGCAGACAGTCCAGCCCCCTGCTAAGTACCAGCCTAAGTACTATGTAGTGAACGAGTGAACAAGTGCACATTTCGGACACAGCTAAAGACATGAGCACAAAGACTTGAGACTTGACTTGAACTTGGGAAAAATGACTTGTGAACATCTCTGGCAGAAGTATGACAACACTTCCTTTGATTCGTTCAGCATTCTCTAGTCATTATGCCCACAATAAATGCAATTCTTACAAATTACTGT
>JBBIGA010000016.1:13176109-13205812 GCA_037576975.1 Alestes dentex | reverse complement strand
TGTGTGTGTGTGTGTGTGTGTGTGTGTGTGTGTGTGAGAGAGAGAGAGAGAGAGAGAGAGAGAGAGAGAAAGAGAGGCTGGGGGGAGAGAAAGAGAGAGAGGAGAGGAAGATGAGGAAAAGAGGGAGTGTCAGGAGGGATTCAGGAAAGGTCAGACTCTTTAACATGGGGAACAACTTCGTAAAGTAAACAACTCATTAGGAATGTCTTTCTGGGTGTTAATGAAGGCTTCATGAATGAGCATACTGTTCTGAATGAAAATCATTTCCCTCATGAAATGGAAATACATCTCTGACTTGCATATTTTGAGCGGACCAACGGGACTAAACTTTGCCTTCATTCATCATTCTCCCTGATATAAAACTTTCCTTCGATCTGTGAGCGCACATTTTTAACTTCATGAAGTTGGTCTTTTAAGTTTTTTTTTTTTAACTTTCAGCAGAAATATGAGCATGGATCAATTTGTTTGATGAGGTTTCATCACCTAGTGACTGTGTATGTTGTCAGTCAAAGAACATTTTAAGAAAAAAAATGTCAATATGGTTGAAAAGGCATGTATTGAAAGATTTACACAGTGTTTGTTTATGGCTTTAGAAGCTGAACTGGCTGTTTAACCTTTTGACCCCGACCACAAGATAAGCTGCATGCAGAGTGTCCATGTTTACTCACTGAGAATATGATGCAATCAGTGGCAAACAGATTCCAGTTCCAAGAAGAGGGCATCATTATAAACATTGACATTTAGCTCATGCCTTGAGATCCCCGATAATACTCAATAAGCCTCATTGTTGAAGCTCAGTCAGGCCTTTGGGTTTCAGTGGAGTTGCGATTTAGCAGAAGACCTTGTCAGTCCACAGCAGGGGAAACAATATTTTTACCCCCACTGCTCACACGACTGATATAAAGGTTTTCAAAAATTGGCCTTGGTTTAAGACTCCTGACTCCTGACCAACAGACTGATCTATGCTCACAGATGCAAACTTTCAAACTAATGCTGTGACAGAATGTCAATTCCATTCAACCTACCCACGGGGAAAAAAGTAATTAAAATAAAAAAAAAACAAACAAATAAAAAAAGAAGATTTCCACAGATTTTACAAAACTGCTGCTTTATTGAATATTTAAGATGTAAGAAAAGTTGTGGGAGGTGAAATGCTCTGTTTTAAGTAAGAACTGTTAGTAGCAGTTGTGATAGGAATCAGACATCTGAAGCATTTAATACTTCTAAAAGCTTCCTCATTGAATGTTACTACAAAAAACCTATGAACACCCTGCGTGACGTGTGACACATAGCTTAATTATAGTTCTGAGTTGAGTTTTTGGTCCAAAACATACTTTTAACAATCCATTAATCACTGAAGGCTACATGCAGGGTATTGTGAGGCAAATAGTTTCCAAAGAAAGCATTGTTTTTTTTTTTCAGATTTACTGCTATTTTGCTATTATCCACATTATTTAAACTCAGAAGACATGCAGGCTCACTGGTGGTTTGCGGAATAAACAAAATTTTGTGTTGTAGACCATGACTTCTATCTCCACCGCTATAAAGACATCTCAGTTGGTAGGGCTCTCTGTAATGAACCATTTCACATCGATGAGCTACATCACAAAAATTGTCCCTATTCACATCTCAGGAAATGAATTATGCAGTAATTTAGATCAGTCGATATAATTACCCTATAATGGCTCTGTAGTTTCTCCCACATAACAATTAGATCAGATGTAAAGACAACTTGCATCTCCTGCTGCTCAGATATTTCTGAAACTAAAGACAAGGATCTCTCAGTCTCAGTTTAAATGCAGCAAACAACTTTTACAACTTTATCTGGACCACAAATATCTTTTGTCTGCTGCTGTTTCCCCTGAAGAATTTTAGGAGAATCTCTATTAAGTCTCCTGAGCCATTAAAAATCAACATTTGTGCAATAACATTTTCCTAATGGGAAACTGCAGCACACAAGGTCTTTTAATGTGTACGACACAAAAAGGTGGTTTACTCATTTAAAATGATGTTTATGTATTTACAATTGATGAAGTTAAGCTAATGTCATAGTGTAAACCACTACGTACTTTAACACCACTGAAGTTACTCTAAGGGATTTGCATCAGTGTTTTCCATATCATACTTACAATATAGACTGACCAGGCGTGACATTAAAACCACTGATAGGTGAAGAGAATAACACAGACGATCCCTTTACAGTGGCACCTATCAAGGGGTGGGATAAGTTGGGCAGCAAATGAAGAGGCAGTTCTTAAAGCTGATATGTAGGAAGCAGGAAAATTGGGCAAGCGTAAGGATCTGAACAACTTTGATAAGGGCCGAACTGGGACAGTTGGATCACTGAAAGGAAATGTGGGGTGATACCTGCATACAGTGATTAATGGCTACCAAAGTGGTCCAAGGAGGGACAACCAGAGAACTGGAGAGAGGGTCATGGGTACTGAAGGCTCACCTAAGGAAGAGATCATGCACTGTGGGAAGAAAGCAAGTCAGAGGCAGTGTTATGTTCTGGGCAATGTTCTGCTGGGAAACCTTGGGTACTGGGATGTGGAGGTTTCTTTGACTTGTACCACCTACCTAGACTTTGTTTCAGACCAAGTACAACCCTTCATGGCAATGGTTATCTCCAAAACAAGCGGCTTCTTTCAGCAGAATAATGTGCTCTGACACTCTGCAAAAATTGCTCAGGAATGAGTCAAGGAGCATGATGAAAAGTTGAAGATGTTGACTGATGACAAGTGGGATGTGCTGGACGATCTAGTTTAATCCATGGAGGCCCCACTTACCTACAAGATCTCCTATTAATGTCTTGGTGCCAGATATCCCTGCACATCTTCAGAGGTCTTGTAGAGACCATGTCTCAACGGGTCAGACAAATAGAAAAGAACAAAACAGTCCCGTAAAAACCGTCAATATCTGATTGACGTTCTTGTAGTTAGGAAGTATAGCATCATATAACTTAATTAATTCTTAACTCCTGCTAACTATAACAGTATTTTTTGGTAAAATTTTGTGATATTATATTTTTACCCCATTCAATCCATTCAGCCCCAAACTGGCTCAAAAGCTCACTTTAGTGTCTAATCCTTCACAGCTCTGGGGTGTGATTTGGTAAACCTACGCGAGTGAAAGTTCTGTTTATGAGTGGTCCTGGGCGTTAATGTAGTCCACCTCCAGCGCTGCATAGTAGCGCCATGACAGATCCAAGATCAGAGGCCGCTCTCACACAGGCACTTATGCTAATTCAGCTCGTTAAAGGTCGAACCATGGTGCTCCACGCAGCAGATGTGTCTGCTATTACAGGAAAATCACTGCCCTCCGCCACTCAGATCAACATGGCTACATCGGCACACTCAGGCCTGAATAATGTGCCAGCTTTGTGACATTTGCATGACATATAGCACAGGTTTAAAGGAAATAACGGCACATGAAACCCAAGGTGTGCCTTTCTGAGTCCAGTTCACGTTTACTGATGTCAGCGGTTTTTCAGAATGATCGGATTAGTGGATGCTGCTGTCTCCTGGTTAAAGCTGTACAATAAATACAAGTTGTAAAAGTTAAAGAAAGCATTTGTGTCGGACTCAGCAAACTGACTGCTTCTCCTTAAAGGAAAACTCCAGCATTTTTCAATCTAATCTCAACCTGCAACATCTGTAGCACATGGTCAGTTAAAATGGGAAATACTTTCTGTACTTTTTCCAGTACTTTGTAAAATAACAAGCTTAGAGTTGAAGCAAATAAGCATTTACTTTCTATAATAGACTTTTGCCCACATAATTTTACTGAACACAGTAGAATACATTCCATAAATTATTGTTTATAGTAATTGATCATATGCAGATATGGCAGATAGACATTAGGTTGATTAACACTCTGTTGTAATGTAATTTTGGGGGTTAGTGGTGGTTAGTGGTTAGAGAGCTAAAGGGAATTAACTTGGTGCAGATTGTACTGTAGCACAAAAGACAGAGAGGAGCACCATGTTCTGTCCTTGCCTGCAGGGGCACTGGGAGCCATGGTAAACACAAGCACTTTCACCATGGGATGCTATGAATGAAAGCTAGATGTACCTTGAACAATTTAGATGCAAACTTGGCTTGCAAACTCCTTACAAAAGTGCAATCATAGTACATGCTGCCATTGCAGTATAAGAGCAACTGGGCACTGATAGTGGAAAGTACACTTGATCAAAGTATCAAAGTGTTCGGGTCAGGCAGGCTGATCAATGTAAATTTTTTAACACAGCTGCTATGCAGAGTGTACTTAAAATAGCATTTCCTTCTAATTTTAGTGTCCAGTTTATCTTCCAATGGACTAGGTCTAACACACCATGGAAAACATAAAATATAAAACATGCTATATTTTGCATGCCCATATTTTATGCTTTGTTCCCAGTATTATAAATTAAGCAAATAATAATTCAACAAAATATTTAACTGGCCTGTAATTTAACTATACCAAAGTTACTAGCCACTGTAACCCATAGTAGTTACACAGTAAATTTTACAACTGTTCAAAAAGGCTTGGTCTGCTAGCTTGTGTTTTAGTATAATCAAAGTCCAACCCACCAGTGTGGCACGACTGATCACGACTGAACTCAGGAAACTCTGAAATCTGCAGTGTCACCGATTGTCATGTGATCACATTTTTCAGAGTGCCTGTGGAATAACACTTATAACATAGGTCTCAAGCACTCTCTGGAGTAATGAAGAGTGAGTGATATCTCTGTACCAGGAAACCAGAGCAGGAGTGCCAGTTTCCAGCAACAGGCATCAACAGGCATCAAATATTCACGAGGCATCCAATCAGTGTGCCCTCTGAAAGAGAGAGAGAAAGGGAGAGAGAGAGAAAGAAAGAGAGAGAAAAAGTACGAGAGAGAGACAGAGAGAGAGAGAGAGAGAGAGAGAGAGAGAGAGAGAGAGAACTGCATAAACTGTGTGTTATCCTCTCAATATGCTGTCCTGGGCTTTCCGGGCTGGTCTGAGCTGTCGCTCTGATCTCAGGACGCTTGAATGAAATGCTAATAGATGAATAAATGATAACTCCCATGAATGTGCCCATCTCACCATTTCTCTCTGTGTGTAATTCTCTCTGGCAGTAATGCGACTCCTCACTCTGAACTGTGATCGCCTGGATGGCTTGGACGCTTATTTCCGATCCCCCACAGCTTGGGTGCGATTGCGGAGCCTGCCAGTGCCTGTCAGAGCCCCTTTTATCCGGGTTTTCATCTATGTGCTGATATATAGAAGCCCACACAGAGATGCTGAGTGACAGGAAACACAACTGATCAGCAGCAGCCTCACATCTACTGAAGCGAATCACAAAGCCCTGTTGGTAGCATGGCGGTCTTCACCCTAGCTGGGAATGAGGCCTGTGGCACAGAGCTGCATCCGATAGCTGTGGAGTAATTAGTATTAGTGCAAGGGCTGATGTAACAGCTGCAATGTATAATTTAATCTAAAGAGAGATGGTGTATATCTCTACCTTTCACATGCAAACGTTTGGGACGTGCTTGGATGTCTGGGTGACATCCATCTCCTGTCCGATCTCACCTTGCCCTCTTGGAAGTGTGTTTAATGCAGACGAAACATGACACAGTGTTTCACTAGACGCTGAATGGTTTGGCAGTGAGGGCTATTTCTTTATTTGAACTTGATTTTTTTTTTCCAACCCAACAGGTACACGTACTTTAACATTATATATACATACATACATACACATTGGTAGGCACCCTTGTCAAAGTCGCTTAGATACTCCAGCTTGCCCATCATTCCTGCATTGAACACATCAGCTTTAAGGACTGACCATTTACACTCAACCAGTAAAGGAAAATTGCCCTACATCATCTAAAATGTGCAAAGACAAAAATAGGTCTCTTAAGCAGAAAGCTCTTGAAAATTAGAACAATGATGGGTCAACCAACTAGTTAAAACAACACTGCATTAATGAATTAGATTGCGAGTGTATGTAGTTATCTAACTCATTATGACTCTGAAGTTATAAACAACATGCATGGCTGTAAAATCAATATAAACTAATGTCACACACCTTATATGTGCATCTATATTTTGACTCCACCATTCACTGTATGTGCATCGCAAATCTGTTCTTCTGCATTGTGATAGGCTTATGTGAGGCATCTTCTGTCACAGAGTAGACAAAAATGACTGGTAGTTCGCCCAGGTGTAGCGTGGTGGAAGAGCCCAGTCGCGGATAGACAAGATAGAGCCGGTAAGCCACGTGATTTAGTTTGAGAACGCTCCGGAATAGGAGTAAAGATTCCCACCAGGAACTAACATTCTCACACGCACACAAATGGGTATATAAAGAGAGAGAGAGTACTCACGGTACTGAGAGTTCACAATGAGGGTAGATCTGGGCATGGGACCCAAATGTCTGTGTGCAGAGACATACCTCTTTCCTGTTTATATACCCTGAGACATGAGTAATTTCTGGTGCCTGATGATGTCATGTGACCTAGTGCGTGTGACAGTACCCCCCCAAGACCGTCACCAGACGGACCTGGCTGAGAGGACACCCGATGACGGTAGTCCTGGATGAGCGATGGGTCCAGGATGAATCGTCCGGGAACCCAGGATCGTTCTTCCAGGCTGTAGCCTTCCCAGTCGACGAGGTACTGGGTTCCACGACCATGGCATCGTGAGTCCAGAATCCACTGAACGGTGTAGGCAGGACCACCGTCAATGATCCGAGGTGGAGGAGGTGACAGGGTTGATGCGTTTGATGATCTTGAAAGGGCCGATGAAGCGGGGTGCCACTTTCTTGGACTCAGTGTGGAGGTTGATGTTGCGAGTGGAGAGATAAACCCTGTCACCAACATGGAACAATCGTCCCGGAAGGTGCCAGCGGAGGGTACCGCTGAAGGAGATGGTAGGTCTGGTGGATACCTGGATGTCCAGCTAGGGTTGAAGAATGAACCCACTGGAGGGCCAGGCGACCAGGTGGAGTGTTGGCTGGAAGAGGCTCCAAGGTGTGTCCCTGGCGGACTCTGCCTTCCAACCACCACTGGAGAGGAGCCATTATGAAATGAGATGGCAGGACAGTTGCGGGGTTCATCCAGGGACTCTCCACCTGGTGCTGGCAGGAGAGGGCGTCAGCTTTGGTGTTCTTGGATCCCGGACGATATGACAGGTGGAAGTTGAACTGTTCAAAGAACAATGCCCACCGCGCCTGCTTGGGGTTGAGTTGTTTGGCCTGACGGATGGTGATGAGGTTTTGGTGGTCCGTCCAGACCATGAATGGGTCAGTGCTGCCCTGGAGCCAGTGACCCCATTCTTCTAGAGCCCACTTGATGGCCAACAACTCTTGGTCCCCTACACTGTATCGTTGCTGCGTGGGGTTGAACTTTCTAGAAAGGCGGGGTGCAGTTTCTGGTCTGGACCTTGCTGTGAGAGGACGGCTCCTCGACAACGAATGACTTGGCCAGGTCTGGATGCAGGAGGATGGGAACTGATGAACTGATGACAGAGCTTTTTTTGAAGGCTTGTATGGCTTGAGGAGAGAGAGTGAAGCGTCCGGGAAAAGGTTTGGTGTGGGCAGTTGAACTGAAGCCCCGGATAAATCGCTGATAGAAGTTGGCGAACCCCAGAAAATGTTGCAGCTAGGTAGGGGGTAGGGGCCAAGAATGCACAGCCTCCAGTTTCTGGGGATCCATGGCCACACCCTGAGAGAAGATGATGATGCCAAGGAATGTGGTGGTGTGCTGGTGGAAAGCACATTTCTCCAACTTACAGAACAACTGGTGGGCCAGCAACCTCTTGAGGACTGCCCTGACACGCTGGGTGTGCTCCTCCAGGGTCCAGGAACAGATCAGGATGTCATCCAGATATGTGAAACACCATCTACCCAGTATGTCACAGAGGATGTCATTGATGAATTGTTGGAAAGCAGCAGGACTGTTGCAGAGACAAAACGGCATAACCAAGGTTTTGTAGTGGCCGGTGGGGGTTGTGAAGGCCTTCTTCCACTCATCACACTCTCTGATGCGGACCAGGTTGTAGGCACTCCGTAGGTCCAGTTTGGTGAAGATCTTGGCACCAGAGACGGCGTCCAGGGCGGTGTTGGTGAGAGGGAGTGGATGACGGTTTTTAATTGTGATGATGTTGAGCCCCCGATAGTCGACACAGGGGTGAAGACCTGTCTTTCTTCATAACAAAAAAGAACACCGCGGCCGCGGGGGATGATGAAGGCCAAATGGTGCCCTGGCGAAGAACCTCCGTGATGTACTCCTCCATGGTCTTCTGTTCCCCTGCAGAGAGAGAGTACAGACTACCGTGGGGTCGTAGGGGCAATGAGGAGGAAGGCAAATGGCCCATTGTTTACTAAAGACCAGGTAGCGGTATGGGACGGGAATGGTCTTCAGGTCGACGTCAGGGACCTCAGACTCCCCTGAGCACGTCTCGGCCTTCACCTGGAGGCAGAGCTCCTGACAGGTCGACCCCCACCAGAGAATCTTGTGACGGATCCAGGAAATGATGGGGTCATGTTTGAGGAGCCAGGGGTGTCCCAAAATGCGAGGAGGTGATAAGAGTCGAGTGACGAAGACTTGGATGTCTTCAGTGTGGTCACTGATGCGCATGGTGAGAGTTTGGGTGCGCTGGGTGCTGGGACTGGTGGATAGGGGCCAACTGTCAACGGTGGTGATCCTAGCTGCATGGGTTCCCCAGCTCCAGTTGAGTGGGCCTCTGAAGCGGGTGGAGGTCTAGAGGCTGAAGCTGAGGTGCTAGGAGTCGATTAGGCTTTGAAGAACTGAGTCTGGGGAGCAGCCTTGGGAAGTGAGCTGAGATGAAGATCCACTTGCAAGCTGAGCTGGATCATACCTTCCAAAGTCTCCGGGAGTTTGCGTCCAGCCAATTCATTCTTCAGGCACAAAGAGAGACCCTCATTTAAGGCGGTGCGGAGAGCTACGTCACCCCATTTAGACTGAACAGCGAGTGTCCGGAACTCTGCTGTATACTTGCTGACAGGGCAGTCGCCCTGTCGCAGGTGATAAAGTTTGGAGTCAGCCTCCACCTCGCTCTCAGGATGTTGGAAGGCCGCCTTGAGCTGCTGTGTAAATGCAGGATAGGAATATGCCACTCCACTGTCGGATCTCAAGACGGCCGTAGCCCACTCTGCTGCCTGCCCAGTGAGAAGGGAGGTGAGAAGTGCGATCCTGCTGCGGTCTGATGGATATATGCTGGGCTGAAACTCAAAGACGAGAGAGAGATTTGTTAGAAATCTTGCACTTCCCATCCATCCCGTTCCCCTTCTCAGGGAGAGCCAGTTTAGGTAATACAACAGGTGAAAGTGGTTGGATCGCCTCGCGAGGGGGGGGACCGCTCAGCAGGCAGGTCTTGGTGAGCTGTCCACAGGGTGGCGACCTCCTCACGGAGATTCAACACCTCCTGTTTCAAGTTCACAATCTCAACTGCTTGCTGATTGTTCACCTCCTAAACGCGGGCTAAATCCGCTGGGCTCACAGAGGACACAGACATTCTGTCACGGAGTAGACACAAATGACTGGTAGTTCGTCCATGTGTAGCGTGCTGAAAGAGCCCATTCACAGATATACAGAGTTAACGATGAGGGTAGATCTGGGCATGGGACCCAAATGTCTGTGGGCAGAGACATACCTCTCTCCTGTTTATGTACCCTGAGATGCAAGTCATTTCCGGAGCCTGATGACATCACGTGACCTGGTGCATATGACATCTTCACTCTTTAGATGAAAGTCTTGTTTTAGGAGACAGTGGTAATATTACATGAAAAGCACATGCTCATGCAAAGTGAAAAATTGGATCAGTATTCAAATAACTATTGCAGCTGAGAGAAATTATGAATTTTGTGTTAAATGTTTTCGTTTCCTTAATACAATGCAAGGATTGTGGGAGTTAAACCCATGTATAAAATTAAAAATTAAAATTAAAGATGCAAAAGCATAGGGGAGTGTGCAGTTTGCATTTAAAGAGCAATAATTCTAAATAATTCAGAGAGTTAATGTGGAGTTTTTTGTAGACAATCACTTCACTTTACTGATTCACTTCTTTGCAACCACGGTACTAGGAATCAAAGGTCATAATATCTACAACACAAAAATAGCCATTTCATTTACAATCCAGTCACCAGTGAACTCAAATGATTTTGCTTGTAAAGTTCATTGCAAAAAATGTTTTAGAAATATATAAAATATATATAATTTTGGGGATCTGCCAAAAATGGATTAAAAAAAATACGTTTTAGGCCAAAACCTTATTTCAAAACATTCGAAAATGTGTCAGACACCAGGCAGTATATTCATAGTTATTTTCATAAAAACATGAAGCTTTTACAATGCTTTAGATGTCCTATCCTATCACCACACTGTGAACGATTCTGACATGAGTTTCACAACACTGAGCACTGCACACCAAATGTTGTGATTTTGTTTACATCTTTTCAATTGAATTATGTCCAAATAATTTCCCATTGAAAAGTAAGCAACAATGTTGTTGATGATGACCTGCATGACCTGCAAACATAAAAGCATTTTCTGGATGCAGAGTAATGATGTGTTTGCCACCTAAGCCTCAATTCATTTTCAAGAATGGATTGAGAGGAAGGCATCCTGGACGGGAAGAAAGAGATCGTCTGATATTGACATGCAGAAGGGGTTAAAATGACAATTGATTCCTTATCGCGTGCAGCGTATTAGCACTGATGGTGTTTGGACCTTATCCCTTTACCACATGCAGAGTGTCAAACTGCTGATCATTATCTCACGCCGCTTTGATTTGCAGTGGAAATACATTTTTTTTATCTGCTTTCTTGAATGCAGAATATGTGATAGCAGCATCAACCTCCTTGTGCAGCACATATGGAGTGCAACTCTAGTTGTGCAACAAATGTCAGTGAGGCTCTTTTTAAAGTAGTGTGAACACTGCAGCTTCTCTTTATACTGTGCGAACATTATGAGATGAAGGGACCAAAAAAAATAAAAATGATAAAAACAACACAAACTAATATGTTTCATTTACATTAAAAGCTTATACAAGCTTATATTACCATTCTAGAGATATGAACATACTATGATATGAAAGGGTCAATTTGTAAATTTGGTAAATTAATTAATGTATCAGAATTGCTTGCTGAATAAGGAGGCTAAACAGAAATATGTGGCAACTGAGAACTGGGTAAAGTAAAGTGGCCCCTTTTAATCCTGCGTGAACACAGCACAGCACACAGTGTGAACAATGTGAAATTCTTTTTCTGCATTTAAGCCATTCACCAAGTGAAGCAGGGGGCTCCCACTAACAAGGGGTGCCCGGGGAGCAGTGTGTGTGGACGGTACCTTGCACAAGGGTATCTCATTGGTGACACTAGCAGTTGGCAATCGAACTCACAACCTTCTGGTTGCAAGGACAACAGCCAAACCACTAGGCCACCTGCTGCCCCAGGATCAGAGCTAATGGACAGAACTGAACCATGAAGAATCATGAATGGTCCTGAGACTCTGAGTTAGTTAAATAGATCCCAGAAGTCAATCTGCTTATATTGAGCAACTAAAGAACCAAATGTAGACAACAAACTTGTCTTAGCTGATCTACATCTGGGGTCAATTAAACACTGCTTAAATGTTTATTTGCAAAACTGTTCGTTTAATAGCAATGTGATGCACATGAATAACAGGAATGAAGAAAAAGAATTATACTTTGCATGTCATTCATATATTAATTGTAATTAAGTCCCTTGCTTTTTAGTAAAATACTTGCAAAGCCTTCTTCTCTGAAAGACTGAATATGTATGATTATCAAGGCTTGACTCATATTTATACTGGGCACACACCAAGTTAATGTGGGGTCACTCACTGCCGGTGTTAATTAAAAGGGATTACACCAGAGGAAGAAAGGTGGTCCCAACCCTGCACTGTTGATTTCAGTTCAGTTCTGTTAAGGACAGTATACTTAAATCATTACTGACAGACTTCCCATTAGCAGAGAAGTTCACACAGTTAATTCCTTTAGTGCTTAAAAAAGCCATTAAAAGAGACTAATGGAAATGTTGGATATTTTGAAACTATTCTTTAACTGAAATATTGCGACAAAGATAAATAATGAATCTAGTTCTAAAGCTGCCTTTAAAGAGGAATGTTCAGAGTTATTGGTCTTGATTAAGACATGCTTTAAATGAGAAAGCCCTCAGATATCAATATGCGTTCAGTGTTGAATGGTGTCCTAATGAGAATTTTGGGCAGGATGGACCGCATGTTGACTCAAAGCACACTGAGATACCATCCATTCATGAGAGACACTTCAATTAAAGCAAAGTAATTATTTTCTTAATTAAAATTTCTTGCAGCACAATGAGATGCACGACTTTAACGACGATAAAAGAGTGATGTCACAAATAACAGTAGAGAGAGAGAGAGAGAGAGAGAGAGAGAGAGAATAAGTAACAGAGAGAGACTGAATGAGGATATTGATAAAAAGTAGCTTCAGCCTCAGCAGGCCCAGGGTCATCTGTAGTAACTTTTAAACTCTGTACAGTTAGCGTAGGTTAGTGCAGTGAATCTAATCTAATCCGCCAAAATGTATAGACATAGACGGTATGAAATATTTTGTAGTATGGGAATATTTAAACCCTTAGTGGCCCCTGTCTTAAAAGGATCCACTTTTTGGTCCTCATTTCATATTAACTGTATAGTCGCTACAGATAATTACATTACTGAATAATACAGTAATGCAATTTCTTTTAGATTTTAAATGACGTGATAAACTCAGCAATTAAATAGAAATTGTGCACTTAACATACAAAATGCCATTTTAGAAATTTCCCAATGAAAAGTAGCAAAACATATCATTTTACCAGGGGTTTTCTGACCTTTGCAATGTAAATGAACTCGCTTACATTAGATACACACTGTACTTTTTCCTTGAGGCACATCATTGCTGTTGTGCCAAAATTCATTTGAAAGTAAAAAAAAAAAAAAAAAAAATCCATGAAGTGCATGACAATTGTACTTAAATACATGTAATTGCATGAATAAAACTTGTTTTATACATGTGTGCACTTATTTTCATTTCAATCACCAAATTTAAAAAAGAATGGAATTGAGATCATAGATCTGCACTTTTCAGCTGCTGCCGTCTACAAAGCTGACAACTGCAGATCACAGTAAGGACCGTCAGGTCCAGCAAGACCTGCTTACTTCCCCTCTCATAACTTTGCAGATTGAATTTTGCAACTTTGTTCAAACTACTGAACAATGTGGAGACCACAATCAGTACTTGCCAGCTGTTCAAGGAAAAAAAAAGTTTGGGTATTATTTTCCAGATCCATAACCGCTTTACTTCTGTTGCACACAAAATAACCTTGGACAGCTTTCAAATGGAATAAACTCCCACGAAATGCATTTAATTCCAAGGGTAGCGCTATAACATTTATAAATTGTGGTGGAAAACATCCAGCCACATTCAAGCAGCCACCTCCCTGCCAGCCTAATCTGCTCAGCTAAACAAGTGTACAAAATGATAGTTATGTTAGTTTGGCCTAAATGAGAAGAGACAAGAGCGGCGGTTCTAAAATTGAATTAGAGATGGGCGCTCAAGTGTGAGATGTAGAGAAATGGTCAATTATGAAAACAGCACTTAAAGCGATTGAAAAAGAGGAGGCCGACAGCGGAAAAGAAAATACGCCTTGTAAAATGTATGAGTTGGTCTCACTGTTTAAGGGTCAGGCCCGAGGCAATGCCCATCCTGCAGTCTGTTTATCCAACTCATCTTCATGAGAAGAATTTTTAACAAGTGTCTGTCTAGAAGTCTGTTAACCTTCTCTCAAATATGGTTTATCTGTATCCAGTGGGTCATCCAGCATGAGTTCATTTAGCATGTGTGTAGGTGCGGGTCCAGAATTGTGATTGCTGGGGATATTTCAGATATATGCAAAGATCAATAATGATTCTTCAGTAATAATAATAACTGGATAATACTTGTTTAAATTACAACGAATCATTGCATTCTGGATATGATCACAGAAATGTCGTACTGAAATCTTCATACTAGTCCTCAAGGCCCCTTAGTCCACCTTTTTGCTTAAACCTAACTCACAATGCATACGGATGGGGCAAAAATGTTGGGCCGTCTGGGGGGCCCTGAGGACACAACTCAAGGCTACTTTCCTATGTTAAAAATATCTTCTGGGACAGGATTACCATACTCATTGCGAGGTTAAGTTTGAGTTGGTGGCTCTCGTGTGTAATTGCATTAGGCTAACTTAATTCAGCTTTGGCCACTGCTGCACGCTGAGTATCTAAGACAATCCACAGACCATAAAATACCAGCACATATTAGGTGGGCTTATTTTAAACCAGCCCCCAGCCTGGCTGACAAAGAGGAACAGTGTTTTTTTTTTTTTTTTTTTGTGAGTGATACAAGTGAGAAATGTCGCAGGAGTGCTGCTATGCTGCTCGTCAAAGGCAGATTTGGCTTACCCTGATTAACACACGTGTGTCAGAAGTAACACCATGTTTAGGTGTGTATTGATTTTCTGAATGTTGTTGAAAGGCAGATAACATCTTAATGAATAAGAAGAACCAAAGCAGAATGAATCCCAGCAGTCTTTGTCACCTGTCTCTTAGCTAAAAAAGTGAATTACTGGTATTTATGCATTCTAGGAACATTAAAGGGCAACAGTCATGTTTGGCTATATTTCAGAAGGTGCTGTGTCCTCCCAGAGTTATGATAAAATCTTATTTTACTGTCAAGGCCATATCAGAGAACAAAATGAGGGAAAAAAAAAACATACAAGTGATGTCTTTTGGCATGTTTCCAAAAGACAGATGACTCACCACAGTGTCATGATGTGCACGGTCTACACAATCTGGTTCTCTAAGTCAGCCTCTCTCAAACAGAAAATCTATCCACAACTATTCACTAACCCACTCCCTTTTCAGTCTCCTTCTCACATGCACAAACATGAATGGACACACACAGGCACACACACACACACACACACACACACACACACATCCCTTCTTCATAGAAATTTGAATAGTAAGCCAAGGTCATCAGTCCGGGGTCTTCTCTGCCTTTTTCCCCTGACGGCTGGGATAGGCTCCAGCACCCCTTCAATCCTGGTTAGGATAAGTGGCTCAGATAACGAATGATAGATAATTAAGTCATAGACATAACTCAGTAAATTTTGTTATGTTTCTGCATGCCTGTGTGCTTTTTCCTCTTTTGTCTCCTCTGCTTGTTTGGTCTCTCTTCCTTGCTGTTTTGGTCAATGGGTGGAGTGGGCTGTCAATCATGACTCACCTGTCTGTTACTTCAGATGATTGTGTGTTTGCTCCCTCTCAACTCTCAGTGTTTGCTTTCTCTGTTTAGTAGTCAGTTTGGACCTAAACCCCTAGAATGTGAACGGCATGGATCCGTGCTGCAAACACAACAAATGGCAAATTGTCATCATATGGCAAAACAACTCCTTACATGGGAGTTCTGGACTGTGTTAATGCTTGGAGTGTCACACGTCATCCTGAGCTTTGTTTGGTGATATTATGTCACATAGAAGCAAAGTTATTGTAAACATTTGTCATAAGAACAACCGCTGCTGGGGTTTTAGAAATGGTGTCACATGGCGTTTTATTTTAGGTTTTAGAAACAAACAGAAAAAAATCAGATATTTGAACACAGGAGAACATTTAAAATAGTTTCCGCCCACAAGTGGGTGGGGAAAATCCACAGAGGGAGGGGGTCCGGAGGGCGGCCGAGCGGCTGAGGGGTTGTTTTCTGCGCTTTTGTTCAGCAAAAGCACTCTTATGACAAATGTTAACAACAACCAGTTTTAGACTATTTTACACTGTTTACATTTATATTGCATTTTACTAATCTAAGTTCTAAGGGCTAGTAAAATATAGCCCAGGGCAGTTTGGTTTTGCTCTGTTCTTTTCTTTGGTACCATCCATGTTCTCTCTCAGAGGTACAATCAGCTCAGTCTGTAGTGTTGCCAGGGAATGTCTTTTATTTTAAGTATTTGTCTTATATGTAGCATTCTGAATCAATGCTATCTGTCAAACGCTCTCTTTTCTGCTAATCCATCCATAAATTTATCATTTTCATTTGTTACTGTCTCTGCTCACAGCCCTGGACTAATAGCCTCTTTACAGGGACACAGCAACGTGGGAACCAGATAATTAAGCTGTGTCCATGACTTAGCAATGCATAGGGACAAGACTTAAATTGTGGAAATAAATTAGTGAGTTGGGAGAAAGATGTGATCACTAAATAATGGCCATGAGTGAAACTGTAGAGGACACGACGTTTATGAAGCTCAGTACCTTTCAATGCTCCTACACCCAAGCCTAGAAAATTAATAGGGGGGAAATTGATGCTTGATTCGCTGAAAAAGAGAATTCACAAGATTCATTTTGAGAAGTCGAATGGAATCAAAGCTCCCATCACTATGGTCCAGTGCACTAAAAATTTAAGAAGCTGGTTTACTAAAGATATCTTCAAGGATATCAAAAAGCAGATTATGTGTTAAGTCTGGAATGGCTCCAAGTATGTTGTTTGTAGAAGTGAACATTATGTACAGTCCATTAGAGCATGGATGGTTAGTGTGCACTCAGATCGCACTAATCAGTTCGCCTGAAGCCTTGTTTCATGTTTCTTGTGATGCCAGCATGAACATCCCTCCAGCTTAGTTTGCAAATCTAGCTCACATAAAAAATCATGTCTTTCCGCCTCCCTTCCTTACATCACATCTCTTTGTACTTTCTCAAATGTCTGTATTGGATTGAAACCATGCTGGAGAGCTCAGTGCACCAGTTCAGCATGTGAGGCATGTATATGTGTTTTTTGATTGCTGCTTTGCACATTGTGGAAAACCGCTGCTTTGTCTCCACTTCAGCAATTAGCATGCTCAGCCTGCCTCCAAATCACAAACCACAAACCAAGTGTAAAGACTCTGAACAACATGCTCAGGAAACAACACTAGAGGGAAAACAGACAGGAACAGATTTTAAAAAAAGATGAAAGAGTGGTGGATTAACCACAGATGATTAACCATGAGTCTCATTATATTAAAGAAAATCGAATTCATCCAGCTGAGTGAACCAAAATATTTCCCCAAAGCCAAATGTGATAGTCAGTCTGTTGTAGGGGTTGCATTAGTATTGGTTTTTACTAGTACTTATCAAAGAAATGTATTCATAGGCATTATTTCCAAAAAAAATGCTCCAGGTTTACCAACTGATTTGAAAAGATGCAGGTACAGGAATCGTTTAAGGACCATCACAAAGAGCTCAAGGTCCTCCAGATCCCCCAGATCTCAATCCAGTTGAGCTTCTGTGGGACAAACTAGTCTAAACCATGGAGAAACCACCTCACAGCTTATATGAGTTCGAGTCTGATCAAGTGTAGATGGATGTTCTTCAGCACTGTCAGACTCTTGAAGTGTTTTAATGCAGAATTCTTAGTGGTTCTAATAACTAAAATGCACTGCCGGTTACAATGACCCAATGTAAACTGCATGCTAAAATGTCCACACCTCTCAGAATCTTCATGGCTATCTGCGATTCTGAGCAGTGCTTTTATGAGGCCAGTGTGGAACAAACGACAGTAGTGACATTACCGCACAGCAAAAAGGAGTGAGTCTTTAACTGCCAGAAATAGTTAAAGTGAATAAAGTGAATAGGAAACTGAAGGCATTCCAGAATTTAGCTGCTTTACACAGCTTGTGGTTGAATTGATTTCATACTATATGGTATTTCCACACTGATAAAGTACTTTTGGCAGTAAAGTATGTTTGGCAGCAAAACCGAATCAAACTGAAAACACTGAGTTGACCTGTGGATTTATTTATCACCTAATTAACCACTCACTCACTCATTTTCCGTAACCACTTAATCCACACTAGGGTCACAGGTACCCGGAGCCTATCCTGGGGTCAATGGGCACAAGACTCACCCTGGGCAGGGTGGGCACCAGCCCACCACAGGGCTCACACACTATTCAGCTAATTCAGCAGTCTTTGCAATATTAGTCGTTGCCCCCCCTGCCCCCCCACCCCCCCAATTCTTCAAAATCATTTGTTTTGTCCCCCTCCACTCTTTGTTTCTCGGACAACGGCCGAGACTGTCTGTCTCTTATATATTCTCTGTCTGATATATACTCTACATCTGATCTATAAACCCATACTCTTTTGTTGAGCTGTTGTTGATTACTGGTAGAAAATATGACGCATACCATATGGAGTGTATTTTCATTTAATAAAAATGAAATGGCTAAAACCCTCCAGATCAGACTGATATATAGATCATTTTGGAAAAAATCAGATTCGCAAAATTAGAAAGATGGCAACACCTGTTGTTTGTACAACAGCAAAATTTATGGCTTAATTAAAGATGCAATAAAAAGAAATCACCAACTGTTTGTTTAGTCTGCTAGTTATTTGGGCTTGTCTCCTCAAATCCATCACATTATTATGAGGTTAAGGTGTTTTTGGTCAGATGCCACATTAAGGTGCAAATGAGACATATGCTGCCAGCATGTAATGTGCAAAATTGTTGCACAGTCCAAACATGTGATTTATGAGCCATGTTCTATTAAAAACGCATATGTTTTCTCCACTTTAGGTGGAGCTCCTGGAAGTACAGCTGCTTAGATATTCTGTTTAATTTACTGACATTTAGCAGCAGCCAATTTTATGTGAAATTTCTCAATTTCTTAAAACTGAAGAGAAAATGTGGTACTTTTCAAAATGTGTTCAAAGTGTTTAATAATGTGTATGTGGTCCACTTAACCCTGCGGATCATTTGCACATATAAAGCACACAATTACATTCCAGTAGGCTGCTCGCTTGCTACAAAAAAATCTTTTGCAAAAATTACCCTTTGTACTCAGTTGTATGGTTTTGCTTCTAGTTTAGAGTTTATAGTTTATTTACAAATGTATATTCTATGTTTCTTTTTGCACTCTGTACTAACCTGGAGCCACACATTCATGTCTCGCTGTTTATATGTACATAGCTGTGATGAAAAAGTTTACATCGACTTTGACTTTGAAAAACAGTCAACCTCTCTGTTAAACAAGTTGTCTTTGTTGCTCTGGCTTTAGAACTGAGCTAAATGACTTCTGTTCTGTTCTGTTCCGTTTTAAAAAATACATAGATTTAATTGACCACAGTTCAAAACTGCCTGTTTTTACAGCTTACTTTCCATGCAGGAACTGTAAGTAGGAAACATAACAGTGTTTAAATGCTACATTAAATGTTTTAATTAAAAAAAAGTGAGGAACTTGTGCCTTTAACAACGGCAGAGGTCTTAGTGGCTGAACAGAGTCACAGTTTTCAAAGATATGTTGGAAAAAAGTAGTTTTTAGCAAAATAACATTATTTTGCTTGTATCCAGCACTTAGTGGCAGTTCCACTCTTTCACAGAAGCTATTAAGCCCATACATTTCATGAGTCTTACACTTACTAAGTTCTCCTACATGCAGCTTCCATGATTAGCTACAGTCTTAGCAAACATTCATTTCAGAGGCATTGTGAGAGATGTTGCAGCTGCACTGAAGAACACTTCGTACTGCTGTCTATCATGTACATTTGGCCCTTTGTGTCAGCTATTAGAGAGAATGTTGAAAGTGATATACTCTTTACCATTTTACCATGATCCTTACACTAGTGCTTGGTTTGGAACCCAGGCTGAAGTAAGTAAACTTTATCCACAGGGGTGCGGGAGGTGGGAGGTAAGAGGGCTGTAACACCCCCAGGTTTCAAATCCGTGACTTCTGTGACTGCTAAAAATAATAAAAAATAAATAAGAGCCTAGTAAAGACCTTGTTTTAGTGTGGTAGTTGTATATATGTATTTTTATTACATCAACCTTCATGAAATGTTTGTTGTCAAATGTTGGCTTTTTTACATTTACAGCATTCAGCAGTAGCTCTTATCCAAAGTGACTTCCATTCCCTAACTATAGGGGACAGTCTCCCTAGAGCAACCTGCGGTCAAGGGTATTGCTCAGGGACCCACTGGTGGTATGCTAAAGGTAGGATTTGAACCCATGACCTCGTGGTCCAGAGGCAAGTATTCTCCTACCCATTAGGCCAGCACCACTCCACTAAGCAACATGTCACTAAATAAATGTTGGTAGCATTGTAAGACATTTCTGAGCCCCATTAAGGCATGATGTTGTTTAAGCAAAATAGTGTCAAACATTTTGAATATATTTGCCACTTTATCAACCATTACATCTCCAGTGTCGAATCTCAGCTGAGTGCAATAGGTTACTGTGGCACAGATATGTATATTGTTGTTTCTTGACAGATTTTAGCAAGTTATGACACAGTAAAATTTGAACACTCCTGACATTAACAACACCTCCCTGTGATCCACCATCAGAGCCTCATCCTTCAACTAAATTCATTTTGGGAGCCGGACTGATCAATGACCAAAATCTGTTTCTCTTGACATCCTTTGCACATCCACATGCCCCGTTACAAGGGCAGTCTGGTGGCAGCCATATTTTCCTACAAATGAGTTTGTCTGACAAGGAATCGGAAGCTTCTAACAGCTCCATCCATCCAAGCGCGCCTGGCTTATTAGGGAGTCATCAAGCAGATCCATCCAAGCACACCCACGCTCTGGCACACACATCCACAACACTCTGAGAGCTTTCAAAAATAACTCAGATAATTGCTTTGACTCAGTGTCACCAGAATTAAACAGCAAAACAGCAATTATCAGATTGATGAACCTCTGCCATTAAATGAATGTTAATGGCCTGCATTGTTAGGGTGGGAATTCAGGGGTGAGATGTAAATATGGACAACAAGCAAAAGGGCGGAAATGGGCCAAACCTCACCGGAACACTGTTCCAGGAGTAAAAGTCAGGATGGAATGACATTGCGTCCTGGCGATTCTTTTCATAGGGAAAACAGCAAATACAGGGGGTCCTTGAGTTACGAGGGTCTCGACATGCAACGATGCTCACGTGGGCAAACTCTTTTAGTGGCGTGCAGTGGAAGATACGCAGCATATGCAGCAATGCAGTGAATAAGTGAGGGAGTACGCTTATCTAATGGCAAGTGTTGCTTTTTTGGCAACTTTTTGGCCTTTATCATGGCTTCTGAACAAATTTGTTTACACTAATTTTTTGTCATTTCTTCTGTTACTACTGTACAGAAGAAGTATAGTACATTTATGTCCTTTTCCTTTTTCTGTGACTTGTGTTTTATTGTTCTGGATTTTACAACTGTGTTAGGGCAGGTTATCGACTTACACCGGGTTACATCACTGTCCTATGAACAGATCTCTGTCATTAACTTGAGGACCCCCTGTATTTGTTTTACACTGTTTCTAAAACATGTGCATGAAAGTCCAGCCTACAGTCCATTCCAGCTAAGGAACTCCACCATATAATTAAAGTAGTGGCTCACATTCAGATTTTCCCAAATCATAATGACATCATTTTTAGGTCTAATCTATTCAAGACTGTTTGATTTTTTTGACAATGCATGTGTTCATTAAAAATTTCAGTAACTGAGCTAAATCTAAAATGTCCACAATAGGCAGCACTATTGCTAATTCCCAATTAATGACTGATATATAGCTCACTGGGTCATTACTGATAGCCATTCACTGCATACAAGATATCTAAATATATGAAAACGTAACTGTAAGTGGTCAGTGGATGTTTCTGACCTTCTAGCTAAGTAGATCAAATGGCATATAAAAGAGATAGTGTAGCTTTCATCAAGACTTGTCTGGCAGTTTCATTAAAAGTTCCATTATCTTTTACTTTTTAGATAGTGCTGCTTTTTAGATGGTCCTCTTACTATATAAACCAGTTCAGTCATGTTTTTCAGATATTTTCAAATCAGTTGGAACCCTGCATCCTTTCCCAAAAAAGAAAAATAGGAATTCCCGAGTAAACCCTGGCGATTTACACCCCTGACTACAACATACATGTACAAACACAGAACTCATAGTACACACCATATTGTCACTGTTTCACCAAAAAAAGTTTCACCAAAAAACTTTACTGCAGAAAGAAAAAGGTTCTTCACTTGGAAGACTGATGGAAGTTGGAGGAGCAAGATTCATCTATAAGTTAATTGGGACTATTTCAATTGATTCCTCATTAGATTATACAACAAAAAATAAATAGAATACATTTTATTTAAACAGTGACCATAGCACAAAGCAGATACAAGTGGAAAATGACATCCAGTACCATAGGTCTGTGTTACAGAAACTAATTAGGGATTAGTTACAGATCACTGAGCTCTAAGCTTTGCAACCAGTCAACTTTGGCCAGTGGAAGCACCACTGTGGCCAGTTTGATGACTGATGGTGTGTAAAGGTATTAGTTCAAACTGCCTGCCCTTATGAGGCTATTATGTGGAACCATTATGTAGTTATTGCGTAACTACTGGCTCCCAGATAATACCTGGTAATATGAGGAAGCACTTATGCAGGCTGTAAAACAGCATCTAATCGCTGGTAAAAAAAAAAAAAAAAAAAAAAAAAAAACACAAAAAAAAAAAACAAAAACACAGCGCTGAATGTGTTCACGTCCTAGCATGTGTTCACATTCACTAAAAGAGGCCCTGAATGAACGGAAGCTGTCATGACAAGTTGTCTGCACCTGTCTCATGTTTTGGTAAATTAAGGATCTGCAGCATTTAAAAGACACATTTTCATCCGGAAACGTCTCATTGGCTCGTCTGTCAGCGGAAACGAAGCATTGGAGCGTTTGAAATCTGTCATTCCAGCGCACAGATCCTTTCATTTTATTCAGTAGAAAAGCTAATGAGAGCTGAGGGATGGTACTTTGTGGTTAGACGCACAACTGCTGCGTGCACAGATGCTGCCACTATCACACACAATCAACATGGGCCAAACATTACAAGCATTCTGCACTGAAACACACTGTTCTAGGAGGGCTACATTCAGAAATAGACACAAAAGACAGCTCCCATAGTCCTGAGAATTTAAAATGAGATTTAAACAATGCAAAGATTTATTTTCTAAGACATTTCTACAATAAGTAAGTCAGTATTACATATCTACAAATGTATAGAAAATGGTATCACTTTGTTCAGAAACTAGAATGCATTTCCAAGTGAAATTTTTGTGGTAACTGTGGTTGCTATGTTAACTGTAGCGGTTGCTGTGGTGTCGCTAGGTGACTATTATGGTGTTCCAGGTGGTTGCTAGGGTAATGCTAGGTGGCCACTATGGAATTGCAGGTGGTTGCTAAGATGCAGCTCGCTGGTAGGCTGGTTGGCTGGATGACCTTTGAAAGAAAAGGTTTGCCATGGCAAATAATCAAGGTAAATACTAATACTAATCCCCTAGCCCATCCTAGTCTTTACAGTGAATGAAAAGAAGCAGCAAAAAGACCCTGTTCTAAATTCCTTGTTTTCGCAAAAAATAATGCCTTTACATACAGCTGCCTATTCAGCCATTCCAAGGTTCGCTTGTCCATCCCACATGCTATAAGGATTGTTTCGGCCTGGACTGCTATTGAATGAGGTGCAATTCAGTGATCATTTATATGACAGTCTTCGAGGGACAATAAACCAAAGAGCCTGTTAAATATGAAGGAAAATATTAATGTGTGGCACATAAACCAACACAAATGCTTTAAGTAGACCTGCGGGGAAAATAAGCAAGAAAATAAGATGTATAATATGGCCTCATTGACCAGAAAATGCTGAAAGAGGAAAAAACATACATCCTGCCATTGTCACACTTTGCCCTTTTCAAGAAAGGGCAGAGCCGGCTTTTCCTACTGAGGAGGCTCAGGTCTTTCAATATGTGTAGGAAAATGCTGACCATGTTCTATCATTCTGTGATAGAGAGTGCTGTGTTCTTTGCAGCTGAGTGCTGGGGCAGTGCGGTGAAGACAGCTGATGCCAACAGGCTGAACAAGCTGATTAAAAAGGCTGGTCCTGTCCTGGGTGTCAGACAGGAGAACCTGACGGAGGTGTCTGAGAGGAGAATACTGAAAAAGCTCCTCAGTATCATGGACAACCCCTCTCACCCCATGCACGCCTCCATCACTGACCATCAAAGCACACGCAGCAAAAGACTCATCGCCTCTAAATGCAGAACCGAACTCCACAGGAAATCCTTCCTACCTGTGGCGATAAGACTGTATAACCCTTCCTCATTCTGTAGATGATCTTCTCAGGATTAATATTAATGTCATTTGGTTCTCACTTGGATCATGCAATATTGCTCATCCGCTCTTATTTACTCATCAGTATGCTATTGAATGTCTGTTTCATCCCCAATCACATGCTGCTACCTCTCTTTTTACTCATGGTACAAACACTATGTCAATTTTCATACACTTGAACACTATGTCACTTTTCTTAACCACTTGCACGAAGTGTTATTTTATCTGCCACAGTTATATTGTTACTTTGTTAGTTATTTTGATATATTTGCACTATTCTACTGTTCTGTTCTTTTTTAACTCTTATTGTATATCTTTATATCCTCCTGTTACATTGAGCATGTACAGGACAAAATAATTTCCCTCAGGATAAATAAAGTTCTATCTTATCTTATCCTCTTTTCTCCATCTGTCATATCTTTCTCTTGGTAAGTCTTGACTTGACCTCTAGGAGCCATGGTTTTGAGAGCCTGAGGTGGTGTTCATTTTTAATGCATCCTTTTGAGAGCAGGTTTAGCGTACGAGCCGCACTGAGAACAGTGACCACAGAGACTGTAACTCATCACACGCCCTGTCATTTCCTCTTTGCACACTGACGTCCATTTTAAAACAGCTTCATTAATTTTAGATCATGTCTCCGTCTCCCTGGCCATGGTCATGCGAGGATCCTTTATGATGTTAGCGCATAGGCACCGCGGCATCACTGGATCGTTTTAACTGTCCACATGTGGCTCATACTTCCAGAGCTATTTATAAAAGTGACATTTCCAGTAAAGGCAGTGTTTCTGCAGCTGTAACAGGGCTGGCCTGCACTCTCTGATGTATTTACAAGGTTAGATGATCAATAGGTTCCAGACAGCTCTCTAGACAGCTCTGACAGTTCAGCCTACACAGTCTGGAACCCCTTTGAACCTACTTTTCTCTTAACATCTGAACCAGCCATGACCAAGATCAAATCCATTTATGATTACAGTGAGTAGTAGAACCAACACTGGAACAGTCCATTGGTTATGTACAGTATGTGTCAATCAGAATGGGTTGATTGACAACAGGACTTTTAATTTTGATTAGTCTCCAAATCTTCAAGATTTTTCAAGGTTTTAACTAGAAAACCTTCACCCTATACAATACACAGACCCAGTATGCAATACTGGATGTCAGTTTACAGTCTATATATGTTTACAAAAGCCATGGCTGCAAATGTGCTAGCAGAGACCTTGGTGACACTGGTATACAAAGTTTCTTTCAGTGCTCACTCATGCATATTTGAGACAACATGAGCTGGAAGAACTGACAGATGTGACACATTTAAAAGTTAGGTTTAAAAACATACATTGAAAAGTTTTTTTTTCATTGCGAAAAGGTGCCATAGCATCTTCCTTCTCGCACCTGTTTCTGTATAAAGGACTGTATTGGACTGAAGGTCTCAAAGGATGCAGAAGTTGAATCCTGTGATTTCTCAGTAATGAAGGGTACATTTCTCGTTTGAGGGCCTCTACAAACAGGACAGCCTTCAGTGACGTAGACCTAGGCTTTTTAAAATTCATGTCTCTAGACCAGCCATTTCAAGAGAAAACATTGAAATGTTCTTAATTTGACATCTGTTAAAGGGGACCAGTCACCTTTTTTAAAGCCTTTTTCCAGCCCTGTAAAAAAAAAACAATAATTCATTTTCTGTAATCGCTTAATCCTTACTAGGGTCGCAGGTACCCGGAACCTATCCTAGGAAGGGCGCCAGCCCACCACAGAGCGCACACACACCATTCACTCACACCTACAGTCTCCAAATCACCTGACATGCATGTCTTTGGGCTGTGGGAGAAACCTGAGACACCACCACAAGGAGAACACGCAAACTCCACACACACAAGGCCAGGACCAGGATTCAAACCCCCAACCCTGGAGGGCTGAGGCTACCCACTGCGGCACCATAGGGCCACCTGTACCGGTCCTGCCTGTTTCCAGGCAGTTCTGGCAGGCACACACGCACCAGTCGTATTCAAAGTGATCCATATTTATTCTGAAACAAAACACCAAACAAAAACTGGCTTGAGAGCCAGACTTAAGACTATAGATTCTTCACACACAAGGAGACAGGCTTAACTCAATCAGAGCGATGGAACAAACTCACACAAAGAGAATGGATGACTTCAAACAAAAGAGCTGAGTTGACCGACAACCAAACCGTAACCTCTTTGAACTTAAATACTCTAACGACTCAACCCTCAACCAATCAGAATACACAGTCACTAAACTCAAACACAATACAGCTGACATTATAGACACAAACACAACCCAAGTTCAAAATAAAAGTCATGACACAAAACCCCCAACATTAACAAAGAGCGACCCCTGTTGGCCGCTGTCAGGACCTGACACCACCTGTAAAAAACAGACAGAGCAAAATACATGCTGCGTAATTTTATAGATATTTAACATTTTTATTCCAACACCCACAATGCTTGATTTCTCCTAGAGTTCTCCCAGAGTTCATAGGCACTGTTTCAGCTTAGTGGGGTGCACCAGCACTGCACAGCATGGCCATAGTCCCTCAGCTACCACAGGCTTTTTTTTTAAAGCTGCATTGTGAAGAAAGAAATGTCTTAGTGGATGTGTTATTTGTGCAGCTTTTTTATCTAACCAATCAAGTAGTCTCCCAGCATGAAGGCCAGCATGTGCTTACTTTTTTTTTTTAACTAAACAGCACACTACACCTAAAAGACAGCAAAACATTTAGATTGTGTTATATCAGCTAACAGTTGTTTGCTTTGGCTAGCATTATGAAGACAAGGACTATCTACAGTTGACTGGAGCATCATCAGTGATCAAGCCTTCAATCTCCTGATGACATGGCGAACACTTAGCCACCAAATGTTCAATGATACAGGCAGCTAACATTTTCAAATCGTGTAAATACAAAAAATTGTCATGAAAGTGGTGTATGCTAGCTAATGAACTACACACATTTAAATATTGGAAAACACATTCATTGGAATATATGCTTGATTTCCAAGAGTGGGCAGCTTCGTTGTAATGAATGCAGCTGTGTTTGTATGAAGGTTTCTATAATGAGAGAAAGCCTGGTGAAGAAGAATAGATGATCAGTAGTTGGTGCTGTTGAGAATGAGAAATAACCACTGATACTCTGGCAGGTTGGCACATTTGCACCTTGGCGGGGCACAAATGAAATGTAATGCCCTGTCCACATAGCAATTCTTAGCAATGCACTGTTTGAAACAGATCATATCTTAAAACACCTAGAAATATCTGGGTTTTTGGATTAATAAGTTATATCAAGAGAAAAACAGGGTTTTCAAATTTTCATAATCTAAATCAACACATTTCACACTAGGTAAAAGGGAAATATGACTACTTTTAAATATTCTCAGCAATCTGTCTTTACTTTAAGTCTGTAAAGTCTGGGTATGTGTGAGATGTGTTTTTCTGTGGTGTGGTCAGGCAGATTTTTAATGAGGGAGGATCAGTGACCGGGTAAGCTTCTGCACATCACTTAATGATTCCTTCCTTCCTTCCTTTCCAACTCTAACTCAGCCCCCTTTGGCCCCCTTTTCCTCTAGACATGTGCAGTTTCACTGCGTTTCTCTCTTTATGGAGTCAAACTACAGATTTACCTAAAGGCCTGCTTTCTCTGCAAACGCTTTGGACTAATATTTCCCCCAGGTTTCATATTTTCTCTCGTGATAGATAATTAAACTCGATCAAATCCTAATATGTGGATCGGGCCTGAATAATTCATGAGGCTTAATTCTGAGAGGAAATGGGCTCGGTTTCTAAAGGTATATTGTGACATGATAATCCATTGCTTTAATGAGTCACGGGACCAGGTTTGAGAAATATATGAATAAAATACATAAAATATGCAAAGCCAGAAGTCTATTATTAGATCAGAGGTAACATATTAATTTAGAGTGCTGTCCAGTTGGTGGTTGTAATTTTGCGATTCAGATTAATTGGATACACAGCATTTTCAAGTGCTTGCAACTCAAAGTTCTCATGATCATTATTTCGATCTTTTTCTCACATGTGTGTGGGGGGGGCGGGGGCAAGTCCCCCCTGCTGTAGTGGTTTTGGTGCCCATGATAACAAAACATCATAAACTTTCTTTAAACCTCATAGCACTTTTTATGAAGAGTGGAATGCTGTTTGTCATTTACAAATACATAAAATGTTCTAATATTTAAAGTATATTGTGATTCTTTCAATATCTACTGAAGTGTGATGAAGAATGCACAACTCATTTTGACCCACCACCTGTACTTCTTAGTGTTTTCTATGCACACTACACTAATGATTCCATCAGGTGTGTAATAATGAAGCATGACTGTAAAACACCATTCTTATATTATTCGGCTTAAATTTAAAGAGAGTTAATTATGCCATATCTTGGCCTGAGGAAAAAAAACAATCCGGTGGAATTTCCATGGGCATCTAGTGCTGTTTATTAAGTGGTGAAAGGTAAAAATGGTAACAGACCATAAATGTCTCTTTAGCATGACTGTAAACTTCCCTAGGGAGGCCCAGATAGTGGACTTCCAGGATCTTTACCTCAGGAACTTCTCACATGACAAGATCAATGACATGAACTGTCAAATAGTATGGTTTACTTCAAGGGACCAAATCCTACGTTAAATCCATGAACTTTCCATATCCAACCATGTTTCTGCAACATATCATTCCATGACTCTACAGCTCTCGCATTCTGATGTCAGAAGAAGTTTGAGGAGCTGCAGGCACATGAATACCTAACCCTTTACAATCGACAGATGTAACGTTAAATGTAACTGCAGAGTTCGTTAAAGGATAGGTTTGTTGTTTCATTATTTTCATTAAAAACGGTAGCTTTTTATTATTTTAATCATGCACAGCACAATTTTGCCAATAGCTCTAATGCTGAGAAGCTTACCATTCCTCTGCGGTTTCTTACTGGGATTAAATCCACCCCAGCAGGGCAATCATTTAAGCCAAAACGCCAATCAAACTCCTTTTCAAAAAGAAGCACATAGTACAGTCGCTTAAAATAAGAAGCATTTTTTGAAAAATCAGCTTTCTTGTCTACACTGGCGAGGGAAGCAGGACGTTATGCTGCTTCATATTGGCTTGCACTCATTGTAACTAAACATTATGAAATATAGATTCAAGCTTCGATTTGCCCGGTATTGATTTCTTTCACCTCTGTACAGCTACTGTGATATGCTTTGTGTAATGCTAGCTGTTGCCAGCCAGAAGCGATTAGAGAGTCCAGCACCGTCTATGGACACAGAGCTGTAGGTCAGGGGCTTTCGTTTCCGACAGTCCTGGCAGACATGCTCCCCAAATCTGTATTTACGGTCCAGCTAAAGCAAGCCTCCCTTGTGTTGTTTCTCAAGAGGTTGTGAGGATGTAATGAGATGTGAGAAGTAATCTAATTTAGCCAACACCAGCAGTCTGTTTCTTGGTATCTGGAGATCTAGTGCGGACAAACAGGCCTACAAATGGTCGGGAAGTACTGTGGCAAATGCGAACCCAATAGGGTCGTG
>JBBIGA010000016.1:13161631-13173509 GCA_037576975.1 Alestes dentex | reverse complement strand
TTAAATGGTCTTAAATCTAAATGTTAAATATGAAAAATATATCTCGCACTCTAAATGTGAAACTTCACAGTTAGATATGGCTCGGTAACACCTTTCCAACGACCCCTTGAAAACCATTATTAGCTGAAAAAAATCGGACAAAAGTAATGGGACACCGAGGTGAGGCGAACGGTTTTTGGCTAATAACTCTGGATTATGGCAAATATGGGGTCGTTGGAAAGAGCGCGAGATATAAATAAATAATTCCTTGAAATGAACATTGTTTACGAGTTATGACCCACGAGTCACAACGCCCAAGTCCGAGTCAAGTCTCAAGTCGTTGAGCTCAAGTCTAAAGTCAAGTCACGAGTCTCTGTTTGTGTGACTTAAGTGCGACTCGAGTCGGAGTCTCAAACTCAAGTCCCCATCTCTGTATTTGGATTATAGGACATCAGTCTGCTTTAGGATATCTGTTAGTCTTGAGTGCCAATGTGGTCAAATCTTGCTGCTGCAAATCAATGAGATTTTTTCATGATGGTGTGACACTCTATAATGACATAAATGATATGAAAACATGATTTCTGATCTGAAACCAGGTCTTCCAATGAAACCAGGATTTCCAACGCAATAATGGTGGTAGTCCTATTTTGGAAATCAGAGTGTGCTTTTTACAAGACCACTTTAATAATCAGACAACTGCAGATGTCCAATAATGGCTGTATGTATGCCTGTAAACACACTCATTGTGCTGTAATATAGCTAATGTGCAAACGTCTACTGGAACTGTATCGTCTCCCTTAGTGCAGGGCTTCATGGCATTTATGCGACAAAAATAAAATTATGACACATCAGTCACATTTGAATGGATCTAGCACGACAGCTGGGTCAGCTTAGACTTTTGGTAAGAAGGTTATTTATGCGCTGTGGCTCATGTAGACTAATGGAAATATTATTACACTCATTAAATGGGAGTTAAGTGTAAAAATGTTACATTTACCTCCGTTAAATATTGCCTCTCTGCAAAAGCTGAAAAACACACACTCCCACGCACAGCTTAAGTGTGAAGAGCAGCAGGCTTCCTGCGTGTGTATTTGAGGGCTGCTGCCACTACTGTTTACACAAAACACGTTCAGGCCTTTCTGAAGCACGACTCGGAGAACAGATGGGGAGACTTTAAAACAGCATCTGTGAACAACACCTAAATTACACCCTCTTCCCTGATTATGCAAGGGTCAGTACGTTCCATAGAAACGTCAAGGAGTGCCTTTCTGTCTTTGAGGGTCAGAAGGGAGTGAATAAAGGCCTGTTTAAGCTGGAGCACTGCTGTATTACACAGACTGGAGTTCCGTTCATGCTTAGCACACATGCTTCATCTCATTAAGAGCCTGATAATTGGTCCATGAGATGTGGAAGCCGAAAAACCCCAGTAAACTGCAGCGTGAGGCACGGACCATGGAGTACAGCTTTTTTTGGGTAGGGACAGGCTTCAGGCACCCTCATTTTAAAGCATTTTTCATGTTGGCCGTTCACTGTAGCCATCAGGATGACACAGCGCATTTAATTGGCTCCTTGAAACCTAAGCTAATTTGTCACCACTTGCAAATTTGGGGCCAGATTTTAATGAGTTGAACGGAACAAAGCCAGGGTCTCAAAGTGTATTGCCGACAGTGTAATGTAAGATTGAGTTAATTGTTTCCTCCACATCACCCGTTCCAATTACTCAGAAACAGTCTGCCTGCAGTAACGGCACTCCTTATTACTTTACTATGAATAGGCAGGCCAAACTGCTGTAGGTAGAACGGGTGGTCATATGCAAATGCACTCATTTAACATGACTGACATCACAACTGTGAGTTTTTTGCAGCTTATTCTCACGATGGGAGACTGGTTTGAACTCACTATGGAACACAGAATTAAACCAAACAGTCATGGCCGTGACACAGTGTTGGAAGGTTCTTAGAAACAACCTGATCAGTCAAGACATGTTTGGCACCCAAAATGTGCTTCTTGAAAACCGGAGCTGCAGGTCTAACATAACAAATAAACACAAGAAATCAACCCCCCAGATCTTCCTCTGTAAATACATCTCTAAAATTTCTCTTAAACCTCAAACCACAATCCAGCTCTTCACTGAGCTGGGGTGGACTTGTCAGTGTTGTTTAGGATGCAGTATGTGCATACTGTAACTGTGAGCTATAAAAATGAACAAAACTTAAGGGTAGCTAAATTCTGTCAACAGCCCTTTTAGACAGCATCTCAAATGGGGTGGGGGAGGCAGCAGTGGGACACTGCTTGGAAACATGCATCAGTAAACCCTTCTAAAAGTTACATCGTCAGGTCGTTTGTGCTTGTGAGTTGTCACAAGTTGCCTAAATGTTTCCAGGTCAAGTGGGGCAGTTTGTGTGTTGATATGTGTAAATTTCACAGACTGAATAAACACACTTTAAGTCTATATTCTGGATGGATCCAAAATACTTCTATCAGGGGCATTCTATCATACACATCATGTGCAGTGTTGGGCACCACAGCAAGCCTAAAAATAAAATTAGGATACAGAGTACATACTAACAATATTTTAGCAGAATAGAGCCAGATTTTTCACAGCGACAGGCAAGTGAAATTTCTTTATACTGTGGTAAAAACAGGTCAGGTCACAGCTTGGGTGCCCCCTGTTGCGTGGGACTCTACGGCTGGGGTTTAGCATGTGGTCCAGACTAAAAACAGGTTTGGCAGGACATTCATTTCGGCTCTGAGCTCACACACAATGATTCTCTGGGTTGCCTATGCTGCTAGAGAGCATTAGCAGAGAATCAGATTAAAGATTCAGTGGGCAGCCTTTTAATGTCAGACAGAGGTCATTTGACTGGTGTGGAGAGACAGAATGAAAAATGTGAGGAAATCCAGTGAAACAAATACTCCAAAGATATAATTATAAAATAAAACCAGATTTGTAGTGATTTCTGGATTAAGGGTAGAAAATGTGTTGAAATTCTGACTGATATTAAAGAAACGTGGGGCAACTTTTTGTCAGTTTCTGGCGGTAATGCTGGAACGTGCACAGGTCCACACACTGACACACTGAGATCAATTTTCAGATATGCAAGCTTAAAATATTATCACAGCAGTCTAGTAAGAAGTTAAACTCCTAAGTGCTTCCCATGCTGTATCTTTCTTGGCTTTTTTCATCCCCTACAAACTGTGTTTTGTTTCTTTGTTTGAAGCCAGTTTGATCTAGGTTTTGTTCCAACCAATCGGTACGATGCAGGATGGAATCTGCAAGGTAAAGTTGCAGTATAACAACAGGAGGCAATAGGTCTGAAGCAGTGAATTTTTCTACCATCACCATCTCATCAGTGATTAAAAAGAGATGGCACCAACCAGGTACCAAGTATCATATCAGACTGATTTCAGTAGAAAATACTAGACTGGATATTAGAGAGGAAACATGAATCTGACTCAATCTTGGAACAAATCTTGCCTAAAACAGCACACACTCACACTGTGTTAGCTGCGTGGGTCTTCTCGCAGGATAGCGAGCAGTGTGGGCATCATCAGCATGGACTGATAAAGTTGGTGTTATTGTTATCTGAAAATTAAATGTGTAATTGTGTCATTTGTACTGTATGCATCACTGAACACTACTTGGATGAACAGTTGATTTAAGTGTGTTGCAGGATCTGCAATAAAAGACTGCATCATTTTATTTCCAAAACTGATTAGTCTGTCAGGTATTATTCCAAGAATCAAAGAATGTTTCAGAATGTAACTGCAGCGGATAGTGAGTGCACCTCTAAAGGCCTTTACCAAACCCACTGCTTTAACAGAGCCAGAAACATTGTGAAGGACTGTTCCTCCCTCTATATGGACTTTTCTCTCTTCTACCATCCGGCAAATGGTCTCCAGGCTTCCGCTCTGGTTCTGCACGACTGTGCTGCTGTTTCATACTGCAGACTACCAGAACTCTGAATGCAAATAAATGTCTAATCCCTGGTTAACAAAGTACATTCCAGGGAACTACCTTACTTTATACTGTATACACTTCTCACTTTCAATAGCACCTGCACTTTCCTGTACCTCTATTTACTGCCATTACAGGCACCCTTAAGTCCTGTCACTCAACTTGATAAGTCATCATTTACACTTACTCAGTGTTATTCTATGCTGCTAACTGTCTCCTGTGCAATTATGCATGTTCCTGTGCAACAATATGTGCTCCTGTGCAATAATATATGCGTGGTGCAATATTATAAATTCTGGAAGGTTAACATCCTCTTCACACTGTAATCTTGTGTAATATTTATATATATTCCCACTTTTATGTTACACTTCTGTGCTGTCTATTTACTGAGCTGTCTCAGATTCACATCCCATTCACACTACGGTCACATTACCATATTGTTTATTTATTGTATTGTTTACATCTTCCTCTGCAATATCATTTGCAACTGCCCCCTGTGCGACATTATACTTATGGTGCAATACAGTCATTCTGGACGGTTCACATATCGTTCGCACTATACTGTGACACAGTCAAATACATTACTGTACATTGGTGTGGTTTCTGTTACTGTATTGTTTGTATTCTTTCTGTCGTTACTTGCATTTTGTTGAATGTTGAATACTGCCGTATATGTTGCGCCGTGGTCCATGGAGAAATGTCCTCTCATCACACTATGTATGTGTACACAGCTGCTGATGGCAACAAAGTAACCTTGAACTAACTAAGCCATTCCACAGTTCCCCTTTCACTTTGCACAGACACCCAGCTGCAGTACAGTCATCATTCAAACTTCTATGAGACAGACATTGAAATAGTATAAAAGAAAGTCATGCTGGACATTTTTGCTTTCATACAGATTTCCTTAAATCACTGAAACTGAGCTGTGGACAAAGGCTTGTACATTTCATGTGAATGAACGCTTAAAAAAAAAAAAAAGCCTTTTCACATTAGCCATAAAACGCCCACCTGCTGAAGATTTCCCACTTGAACTATGCAACAACCTCTCCTTTTCTTTAACTTTGGTGGAATATTATTCACTGAAAGATAATTTATAAAACTGATTTCTGCCTTGATATGTGAGCAAGTTAATGTTTTTTAACATTTAGTTTTGATTACGTTCATTTCACAAAATCTGCAGTGCTATCCATTCTTCTTCGGCACAAATTTGTGGAAAAGTGAGAATTGTTTTCACAACAGGGGGTTCTAACCCATCCCATTTCACCTCTCTTTGCTCACTCGCAGCTTAACACATTCACCATATTTCACACACAGTGGTGTCCAAATTCTGAGTGCGTTACAAGAAAAAAAAAATTGATTTAAAATATTTTATTTGAGTAAATAACCATTCCGCCTCTGGGAGCTGTGGAAAGAGGCTGCATTAGTGATGTACTAACGATGCCTATTGGTTGGTAGCACCATCTTCAACGTGGTTGTCATAACAACAGAGAAGCACGGCCACCAGAAACCATGTTCCATATTAATGCAAGAGCAGTGACCCCAAAACAAAGGATTACAGAACAATTAGCGTACTAAGACAACTAAAGGGAGAAAAATACATTATTTTGAATGTGCAGCTATATAGAAACATCCTTTTTGATAAATTTGTCCACTGAAATTATCCAGGCATACTCAACCAGCCAAGCCTCCTGGCGACAAGTGACTTTTTGTGCTTTTGTGGTGCAGAAAAACAATAGAGGCCAAATCCCTTCAGGAACCTCCCGTAGTGTTATGCAAGCTGTATTACACGAATGGCCAAGTTCATCATACGGGTATGGAAGCCTCTGATTCCGGTCTCACCACTGTGCAGTCCAAGCAAGGCGACCGTTTCAGTAGATTCACGAGCCTTTATAAAATCATACTACCCACGGCACTACAAAATAAACATGAGCATCACGCACAACAGCTGTTTTCAGTGCACTGGCCAGTCAGGCTAATTTCCTCTGCAGTGCAAGCATGTTGCAGCCTTGACCTCCACTCTTGTGAATGTGTGCACACACACCACCAACTGTGTAGCAAACAATTGAAAAGAAAAATTCAATTTCACCTTTCACATTTAGGTGCAGCTGCATGAATGAAAATAAATTAGAACATTCACAATCCCATGAGTACACATCCTCCCCACCCCACCCCCCACACGCAACACTTCAGGCAAACATAATTCAGGTATCCTGTATTGTACAAGCAGAGGCTGTTTCTTTGTCCTTTCCTACATAGTTGCACAAATACACACACACACACACACACACACACACACACACATGTTGAGTGTGTTGAAGAATGGTAACTGGGGGACACTGAGGCTAATGAATAAATAATGATCAACCCCACCCCTTTCCCCTTCTCCACCTCTCGGAGTCCTCTGGGATTTCTCCCTCATGAATAATAAATCTTCTGTCATCTCCAATATTTCACCCCACAACACTGTGCCAGCTCACTCCACGACTACGTGAGTGTTAGTCTGTGTGTGTGTGTGTGTGTGTGTGTGTGTGTGTGTGTGTAGACGTGTGTGTGAGCACGTTCAGTCTTTCGCCAGACTGACTCACCCACCCTTGACCAGCTGCTGCTCTCAGATGAAGATAAATGTGTTTGAACAGTATGCAGACGGGAGCTTCGCTGGCATGTGTCAGAGCAGAGGTGTGAAGCTCAGCTCCCGTGCAGAGTCACTGCATGCTTTACTGATTCAGCTTATGATGTGCTCCGTAACCAGCTGATGGATTTAATTACATGAGCTAAAGTGGGTAATCAGCTAAACCGTGCTGCGCTGTGACCCTCAACTACTGGAGGTTGGCACAAAACTTGTAAGATGCATCCGCAGAACAGGCAGGAGAAAATTGCTGCAGCCGTAACAAAACACCATGAAGCAGCAAGGTCATTATTATTATTTTTATCCATCTATTCCAAACACTTTTGGACCATTTCTGTTGCTTATTATTCAACATGAGGTGCTTACGTCATCTGAAGGGCAGCTGGCATTTTTTAAATAATGTTAAACAGAACAAGTTATGATTAGATCAATACTAATATTAAAATAAGTTTTAGTTCATTATCTGAGCTGCTTATCCTTAACCAGGACTGTGAGGGTCTGGAGCCACTGCCAACACTCACAGGGCAAACAGTGGAGAAACACCCTGGACAGGTCGCCAGTCCATTTAACAGCAGATACACAGAGACAAACACACTCACACACACAGTTACACCTAGGAGCGTTTTAGCATCTCCAGTGGACCTGACGTGCATGTGTTTGGACTGTGTGACGAAAGAAAGTGACGCAGACACAGAAAGAACATACAAACTGACTCCGCAAAAAGAGGACCCTTGGTTGAAATTGACCCATTCAAGTAAACGGCCACAAATTTGCGATTCAGAGTTCACGACTTCAGTTGTTCATAGATTTTTTCTTAGAAGCGAACTCATAATTGCAAATTTGCGGAAACCGCAAATTTCCTCTGCATAACATATATTAACGTAAATTCAGCTACATTTCCATATAAAATATAACTGTATGCGTTTTTAGCACTGTTGAGAGAGCACAAAGCAACCATGTACTGGCTGCTGCCCTGTGACGCAACTCTGGCAGACGCAGTCCAGCACTCCTGCATCAGAACAGTTTCTTGCATGGAGCAATCTCGAGTGTTTCATGGCGTGTTCTCATGTTTTTCGTTTTGTTCTTCTTAAAGCCCTGTATTTTTATTCCTGAAAATTAAATTATTATTACTGTATTTACACTCCTTACACCAAAGAAAACGACAGTGCATACCAAATTGAATTACATGAATTACAGTACAGTCTGCATGAAATATCAGTATTTTACATTCTAGCCCTGCGGGAGATGGCAGATCAGTGTACAGTACAGATACGGGTTTACCTTGACATTTTTTAAGGATAATGTATTAAGCTGCATTTAAAGTAAAATTAAAGTGTTTTGCGATCATATTTGGGGGCATATTTCCAGTTTACACTACAAAAATGGGCATTTTTAGGCATTTTTTTCCCCACATCACATATTCACAGTTTTCACTACTTGTGGCTGCTCTTGGAACGTAACACCTGCGAATTTCTGGAGTTAACTGTATGTTACTGTATAAACATATCTATATTTAAACTTGTTTCCATATAGATCTAAAACCTTTTGGATGTGTGAACTCTTTGCAAGGTTACAGTGATCCATTTGATTCCCAACAGCCAGGAACAGCACAGCTCTTCTTCTCGACTTCTTCCACAGACCACGTGCAGTAAAGTATCACTTTAATGCCAATGGCTAAACTGCAGCAGGCTGATTGGGTGTTCGTTTTCGTGCAGGATCATGAAAGTGACTTCATAACAAGAACAATCTTACATATACAGACTTCAAAGTTTGGGTTCCCCTCATCTGTTGATGTTCTAAGTAAAAATAAGCACACATTCCCTATGAAGAACACATTTCCATACAACTCACAATTACTGATTATCAGCTGAATTTAACATATTTAAAAAATATAAACATAAAATGGCCCATGCAAGTTATGGCACACATAAATATTTATATTTTATTCATTGATTTTATACTTTTTTTCATAGCATTTTACTCTCAACAAAAAGTCTACTAAATACCTCATTTAAGTTTGTAGGGGTGTTAACTTCTTTTGATTTAGGAAACATCATTTAAGTTGTTCAAAGATGTTCAAACCTTTATGTATGACTGTATATGGACAAGGGAGTGAATGGAACATTTTGAGACTTCATATGTAGTACATCAAATTCTTTAATTTAAAAACAATGAAAAGTTTTAGTTAATGGGCACTTGAAGAAAAAAATCGAATGCTGGAACTGCAACTGGAAACATTTTACTCTCATGTACTACACAGCAGTCTTTTGCCTCAGACAGACTAAGTGTTCTTTCTGTCCTCTGCCTCTCCTCCAATTTCTCCCTCACTCTCAGCAGGGAGTACAGAGTGGTCAGTGTTAATGAAAACAGGCAACTGCGTTAGCAATAGATGACGGCTCCGTTAGAGTTTCTGATTGTATTTTCAAGATAACGTCAATAAGACTCTGGGAAAGAAGCCAAGCAAGTGTTTCATTCAATTAAGCCGCAGAGGGAGACATGACTCTTAGCACGTCCTCACAACACCCATACATTTGCTATTATACACATACAGGTACAAATCTCTCTTTATATATTGTATACACTAATACTCTGTTTTACCATCAGTACACTACAAAAACCCTTTGAACTACTTCTCTGGGTCTAGGGTAACCTAAACTCCAAACTCAAAATCATACGTAATCATATCAAATAAAAACATTCAAATTAAAGTTTCTTAGGCATTCTCTCTTTTGTGACGAAGTTAAAAATTGGTAAACCTCAAAAGGTTGGCATGTGGCCAAGTGTGAAGAAGTGCAGATGCTGTCATGAATAAAACAGAACAGAACAATTAGACACTACTGACATATAAATGACTGAAATACAGATTAAAGTAGATCACTATACACACAAAGAAACACTTTATGGACAAAAGTATTGGAATACACCTCTTTAGTATTCAATTTAGGTGGCCCCTTATTTCCAGTGAAGGGCAATCTTAGGCAGCTGGAACGGAGACTGTGAGCCAGGCCTTCTCGTCCAGCATCAGTGCCTGATCTCATAAATGCTCTACAGAATGAATGGGCCACAAATTCCCACAGAAACTCCAGAATCTTGTGGAACGTCTTCCAAGAAGAGTGGAAGCTGTTATAGCTGCAAATGGGGCACTAACTCCACATTAAAGTTTATGTATCTGAGTGCAATGTAATTAAAGTCCTTGTTTGTGTAATAGCCAAGCATCCCAATACTTTTGTCCATATAGTGCAAGTGTATGTGACATAGAGCAGTTTGAACACACATGAAAAATCCCTGATCTTCATCACAGATGTGCCCATGTGTTCATAACAATCATTAGAATAGTCAAAAATAGATTTGTGTGTGTGTGAGGTGTTGTTTATTGTTCTTGTTTTCTTTTTTTAAACAGCACAGTTTAAAAATACATCTTTCCTCACATGAATACATAAACACTGGATTAGAGCAAGATAACGGAATTGAGCAATAAGGCTTGCAAAGTATAACCATACGTTCTTAAGCTGCTTACAATGCTGGATGTATAATTCTAGAATAAAAAAATAGTTTAAAAAAAATGTAAAAATTTCATTGATTAATTAAGTCAATTAATTAATTGAAAAGAAACATTCTTGAAATTCAAATATTTCTTCATCTACTGGAATCTTTATGGAGCCCAAAGTGGCTCTTTGGAAAAACCCTTGCAGGTGCTTTCATTTTTTAAAGTGTAGAACAATCTACTTCATACAGTTACGTGCATTTGCCACAAGTGGATAAACGTCAGGGCCAAGTACTTGCAGTGGCTATAGAGCACTTTTGCTGTGGATGGCCTTTAGAATACACAATAGACCTCATTTTCTTTACCTAACAACACGGAGCACAAATAACAGTGAAATCCCACTCAGCCAAGGTGATCCTGACCCTCATACCCCATCCAGAAAGGTCAGCCTGACTTTCCCATTGCATCCTCTGTTCTTGGCATCACAGTGCCGACGCGTGCGATTATCAGGGCGTATATATTTCCTGTTGCTGTGTAATTTATATGAAGTCTTTTCTCCAGAGGGTGAGGCTGCGTTAAGCTGAGAGGCAGGGTGAATATCTAATCAGCAGATAGCAGGCAGAGCGTGAGCTGCCAATTTATATTCAGCCAGCATTTGGTTTCACCAAGTCACCTGTGCATGTGCACATGTGTGTCTGTGTGTCTGTGTGTGTGTATGTGTGTTTATGTACACGTTAGTGCTGCAGTGTTCACACTGATGTCACTCTAATTAGAGCTCAGCAGCTGTCAGGTGTTGCATATGTGTGTATATGTGAAAGTGTGTGTGTGTGTGTGTGTGTGTGTGTGTATATGTGAAAGTGTGTGTGTGTGTGTGTGTGTGTGTGTGTGTGTGTGTGTGTATGTTTGCCTGTATCCGGCTTCCAGCTAGATCAGAAAGCTTCTGGTGCATTCGGTGGAACGGTGACTGTCGTAACAGAGCCTTTTGATCCATTCTTCAAGAACTGTTCAGACACTGTAAAAATGTAAAGGGCAGATAATGTTTTCGAATGACATTAAAAATGGTTCTGAGGTTTTGATATGACAACAACAATGAGTCAAATGCAGCCTCTATGAAAGAGTTACACAAACAGTATCCCCTTCACCTCTAAGCTTATGATTCAGTTATTAATCTTAACGTTTACATTTGAGTTACTACTACAAACCGAATTTTTGTATTACGTCCAAATTAGGAACTCCTGTTCTATGCAGATTTTCTCTATGGGAATAAATGAATAGCATTTCCAGAAATCATCGCTTTCGCACCTTGTGGTAAATAAAAATATGCCAAACCCATATAGTACTGTGCAGATTCCTGCATTCCCAAGTATCATCTTCTGAACTGTGAGGCTGTTTAATAGCTGACATATGACTCTTGCTACAATCAAATGAACACAAATGCACAGTGAAATGCTGGCAATGCTATTACATAACAACAGTAGCTACTCAAACTGAGCAACACTGCCTCTTATTCAGCACCTACAGCTGCCTTTTCACTTTTACCACCAGCAGTGTCCACACAAGGTTACTGTATATTACAAGAATAGTAAAATACAGAATGTGTGTGTGTGTGTTTTGTTTTTTTATGAGCACACGTGAGCGTGTTCAAGATAGTTCTTGTTATTGCGTGTGATTGTGTAGACCGTCCACAAAAAGCAGATAACGTTTACTGTATAACAACTGTGTATGTTAAAATTTAAAAGTATAACAACAGAATCCATGTGTGTAAATGAGAGGGGCACAAGTGGAACAGTGGTGTTACAGGGAGTAGAAGTAAAGAAGGTAGAGGACTTTA
>JBBIGA010000016.1:13136120-13151218 GCA_037576975.1 Alestes dentex | reverse complement strand
CATACTGAATAGGCTCCTTAAAAGTCAATTGATCGTCTATTAAATACCTAGGATTTTTAATAGACGATCAATTGACTTTTAAGGAGCATATTCAGTACGTTGTAAGAAAACTGAGACTTCTTTTAGGATATTATTATAGAAATAAATCTTGTTTTTCTTTATGTGTGAAACAGATGAAAGGCCTCAGCAGGAGTGGGTGCTGCACAGTATATAATAATGTCATCTGCACAAAAATGAAAAGTTGAATTTGGAATATTGTGTCCAATATTATTTATATAAATAGTGAATCATAATGGACCCAGTACAGAACCTTGAGGGACACCTTTTTTCGCTTGCAACATCTCAGAGGAGGAACCCTCTATCTGAACAGCCTGGGTTCTACTCGTGAGATAATTTAGTAGCGACTTAGAAGTGGTAGTGAGGTTTACAAGCTGTGATGCTTCCCTGGCCAAAACGTTCCTAATGTGAAGTCAGTGGGCAGGCTGGGATTGGTCCATCCCAATCTACACATCATTCATGTAATAAATTAACCAGCCGCCGAGGACCAGATGAGCACAAACCATTGGTAGATGTGATAAGATGACAGGGCAAGTTTCCTTTTTTTTTACAAGATGATTACTCCCATTTCTGGTTTATATTCAAATAAACACAAGTACAGGTTCAAGTAGTAGTGTCTCAATGCTCCTACCCCTTCACCTCCAGGTGCTGTCACGGTTCACCAGCCAGCAGGCAGTGGGCAAACTACCCCCTCCCAACAGTTCACCTTTTGGCACAGACTACCGGACCTTGGCATCTTCTTCTTCTCCCACGGGGAAAGGGCCAGGCCCGCTATCACCTGGGATCCGCTCACCCATCATCCCCAGGAGCCACCCGCCCCCCACCCCCCCGAAGAAGGTCGGCGTGAACCAGTCTCCAGCATCACCGGTCCATTCCGTCCGCGGCAGCCACTTCCCGGAGCTCTCCAGCAGCTGTGGCCTCACGAGCAACCAAGAGGGCACTAAAGAGCTGGACCTGGTCATGTCCTCCTCCAGCTAACCAACCACAACAAGCTCAAATTAAAGGGCCTAATCTGCATATGGTTATTGGGCTTCTTTCTCTCCTGCCTGGTCCATAACCACTCTCACACAGGTGAGATTACAAAGCACTGAATGGGTGATTCATTGCTGAAGCTGCCATTCCATTAACTCTGCGAACCTAAGCATGTAAAATCATTTACAGGGTTGTAGGCAGTTAGTGGATGTTTAGAAACCCAGGTCCACCACTGTCCTGCTCTATGAAACTGTCCACTTCTAAGATGACATTTATTTAGATTTTCTTTATGTATTATATATAATCATCTTATTTTCCCTTTTTTTATTTTGAAGATTTTATTTATCCTTATATATTATCATGTTGCCATGGTTGTCCGGCATGGTTAAAAAGATTTGTTTAAAAATGGTTTAAAAAAAATGAACAGCAATAACTGACGATTTATTCTCAGGTAACTGATCGACCAGTTGAAACTTTCAGCACACATGTCAGGACCACATCAGTCATATATAACAAGATGGCAGATTATGTAGTGTGCATAAACATGGCAGTTACATTTGAACAAATTGCACTTTGATCCATTGAACCGTTCTCATTCATTGTATGTGATTTCAGTTCAGCATCTTCAAGTGATTTAATCACTTTAAATTGTAAAAAGACATGCCGTAGGTAGTCCATTTTGAAAAAAAGTGGACCTAAGTTACATCACGCCTGAGCAATCATATGTTCTGTGAAACCGTCTGGCAGAGTTTTATTCTGAGACCAGAATAAAAGGACTTGAAGGGCTTTTTAAATTTAGGACTGGACTTAATCTGAGTCCTGGAAGCTATTTCAGTCTAGAAAGTCTGTCCAGACAAGCAGCTTCTGCTGATCTGAAAGGGAAATGGATTTCTAGAGATGAGCACATCGCCCTCTAGTGTCAGCAAGGTGAACACCTTTCTCAAGCAGTGAGTCCTTTTAAGGGAGTACACTATATGTCCAAAAGTATCTTGATAACCCTTCTAATTAGTGAATACCTTCAGGTGCATCCATTGCTTATGTCATCTCCATAGAAAATCATTGCCAATACACTGTCACACACTGAGGTTCCCCTGAGCAGGGTACCGCCCCCACACACAGCTTCCCGGCTGCCCGCTGCTTCACTTGGTGAATGGGTTAAATACAGAGAAAGAGTTTCTGTGTGCTGTGGTGTGTTCATGTAGGACTAATGGTCACTTTGCACTGTATTGTGCAGCCTCTCTAACAGTCAGGTAGAGGGATATAAAGCCACCCCCACCCCCGGACACTCCCAGCATTAGGCTGTGGAGCAGTTACCCGATGCTAATTGTTGACAACGCTGCATCTTAACAAGTGAACAAGTGAAATCATGTTTAATACTTAATATATAAATAACCATTTCATACAAGTACTAACATTTTTATTTAGTTAAATTAAAATTGTAATTTGTAATTTGGAGATTGTTTTAAAAATTATATAATTGTTTTAACTTCTTTCTGTCCATTTCTTTTACTCAAAAACAAGTGTTTTAAACAAGGAAAATCATCTGATAATGAGTCTTACTATATGACTTAAAACCTTTGTGCTTTAAAATATCTAGAAATAAACTGACCAATCTTATATTCTTCTGGAAGCCTCATAATGGGAAATTAAATACACTGACTAGATTTATAAGGTGCTCACTTGGCCAGATATCACTTTTTCCCAAAGTAGCTGAAAAAGGAGCACGTCATGAATGATCTTGTGGCTGACTGCAGTCAGATTCTCATGGCAATGTTTCACCTAAAGCCTTTCCAGAGGGGCAGTCTGTTTCTGCAGTAATGCGGGGTCAAACACTTTTGGTTTTCAAAGAAACTTTTGGACATATGATCTAATTATTTCACCAAACTCGGCCTAAAGGAACTAAAAGGAAGATCCAAAGATCTACACATGCCAAAACTCAGAACTGCATGTTTTGCTCACTGGTGTTGAGAAGTGAAGTGTAAAGCCCAGAGTTTTTGGCTTAAATTGAGCTGCCAGTGTGGCAGAGACATACCCATAGCAGGTGAAAGTTGAGGCTCGACTTGGTCACTTGGGTTTAAAAGATGCACAGGATTTTACTGCATGCTTTCTTTTTCCATGTGCTGACGTGAAGTTGTAAACACTGGCTTTTTGTATGCAGCGAGACTCATTCCTCATGTGTACAGAATCTTATTCACGTTTGTGTTAGTTATAGACCTAACTACTGTAGTTGAAGCCAATCACTGCAGTCTTAAGGAATTGTATGTAGCTTTGTAGTAATAGTTCAAGATAGCACATTAGGAACTAGGTAGACTTATTCATTACAAACACAAAAGCACAAATAGGCTCAAGTGTGTCATTTTTTCCCAACTATTTATTTTTTATAATTTTTTTATCTCTGGCCCCCAGTTTGAAAAGACTTTAAAATAACGGAAGCCCATGGGGTTGTTGGTTTTACAGGAGAGGTTATGTTTATTTCATGTCACTAAATGCTGTTCCAATCTGTACATGTATTTAGCTTAAAGCTCTTGTTTATTTTCAAATGACACCTTGTACGCAAATCGTAGTTGTTTATTTGAACTAAGAAAGTCTGTGTAACATGGGATCTACAGATTACACCTTTTTCTTAACAGGTCAGATACCTCAGTGCTGCCCCCTGAGTGATCCTTTACTGTTCTCTGACTTTCTTGAGATGCTCAAACCTGGGCTTATACTACTGTAATACTACTTTTTTTTGTTTCCAGTTGAATTAATTCATTCCTTGAAGATGTTATATTTTTACGTTCTCAAGATGAACCGCTGTATAGGGTGAAAACAGCATCGTTTCACATCTGGAGAAAATAAAATGTTTTGGAGCTCACCCTGTGTCGCATTCGATAATAAGAAAAGAATAATGATATCTTTATTATGAGACCACCTATGTCAACATTGTAAACAGATGATTATAATGTTTTCCTGTTTAGTCAAGGAACAGGCTAAATTCTTGTAAAGGTTACTGGCCATTAGAGCAGAAACTGGATGTGTGAATCTGTTGCAAAGTCACATTTACAGATTAAAAGCAAAAGCGGAGTTCAGCATGTGTACTGCTTGTACTCAAATAATGATCAACACTAAAGTTAAGTGGCTTTTAAAGAGAATAATTAAGACATGTGGCCTCAGATCCAGAGAAGTTCAGCTGGTTCTACTGGCACACAAACATACATTGCTGTGTTTTTTTTTTTGTTTTTAAGGAATAGTTTAGCAAGACATCAGACCGGCATCACCTCCCACTTATTACAGATTCAGTCGAGCAGCCAAGACATGTTTGGTGTCTAAGTGTAGCTTCTTTAGTGTAGCTCTGGAGCACCAAACATTGTTAAAAATACTACAAGTCAAAAGTCACTCAAAACATTTCTGTACATATGTCCCCAAAGCTTCTCTCAACCACATCACAGAACATTCAGGCCTTCATTCCAATGGTACAGACCTGCTGATATAGTTCAATACTGCTACAAAAATGAACAAAATCTTTGTCATTTTTATAGCTAACAGCAACTCAGCCTGACCCACACTCAACCACACTGCCAACCTTGGAAACCTCAATGTGGTTTAAGTTGAGAGAGGTTTTGAGAAAGTATTTCTAGACTATATTTCAGTCACCACCGACTTTCAGTGGTTTAGCCTTGTAGCTCCAGAGCTAAGAAAAATTTGGGGTTTTAACTGAAATTTGAATATTCTACTGCACTCTTCCTTAAATGGGACCCTTGGTTTTAACCTTCAGAACGAGCATTCACGGCAGTACACAGTGACATCAACAAGTCAAAACAGTGCCAATGAATGTTATGCCATCTCAGTGATGGGATTTTGCCTTGAGCCAAACTCGGGCCCTGTTTTTTTTTTTTTTAATTGATGAACTATGTACAGACAAAACTGATGCAAGAAAGAATCTTCTCAATAGAAGTTTCATTTATAAGTTTGGTGCCAATTCTTTTATTACCTGTGAGTAGCATATACTTTTGCTAAAATCAGCTTAAGAGCCGTGTTACAGGACAGAGAGAGATAGAGACAGATTAAGAGAAAGAGAGAAAACGAGTGATAACACAGTCTGACAACGCTTTTGTGTTCAGGGTGAATTTACAGTGGGGAGGGGGAAGCACCCAACAGTACCATGACATGAACATGCGACAGCAACACTGGCGGCTCCCCTTTCTGCTCCGGGACAGGAGAGTGCATAGAACAGCTCGGATTCCCTGTTTGCATCGTAAGACTCGTTCGATTTTGCACACTCCAAAACGCACTTGCTGCCTGTAACAAAGGAGTGCTAGGATGGTTTTTAAGGACTGCGTAGTAAAATATAACATCTGTATGTATAAATATGAAACTCAGACTTAATTTGAATTTCTTTGCCATGGGAAAGAGGACTGTTTTTTTTTTTCTTTTATTGATTCATTATTTGTTGTACACTAATTCTGGATTGACTTTGAATGTCTTCATTTAGTAGGGTTTTTAAGATACAGGTGGAGGGAGATACTGAGAGAGGGGAGTTAAGACAGAGACTTATTCCAAAACTCATAAAACAAGCCGCCTCTCCTCATATTTGCTCTGCAGGGATGAGTTTAGAGGCCGGTAGGAAATGAAAGACGAAGAGGGGAAGTTTGTTCCGAGTTTTGGATTGGAGTCAGTAGTTACTGAGCAAGACAGCAGTTTTCTGTGCCATCTTATAGACAATTAAACCGCACTCGGAAGCATTCCATCCATTGCAGCTCACAACAACAAAAAAACTATGATTTACACTCTTTCAGAGACTTTTGGACAGATGGGACAGGTGAATATACGTTAATGCAATAATAGTATCGGATTACCGATAATTTGGATCCAAACTCCCTCTACGCTCTCGTCTGACCCTCCTCCAAAAGCTGAGACCGGACCGAGTCCTTTAACAAACCAGAAACCAAATGGAATCACATCCTCTTTGTAACACCGATAGAGCAAGTTCCTTGATTTTTGTTTCATTGTTTTTTTTGTTTTGTTTTTGTTTTGTTTTTTTTCAGGGGATGGGGGGGATCTCCCTCTGGTTAGCGAACAGCATGTAGTTTTCATTTTGACCGGTTCTGCGTTGAGAGAGAGAAAGAGAGAGGCGGAACCAGGCAGGTTCTAGGCGTTCTGCATCTCCTTGCCAATCTTGTAACTGAGGATCTTGTTCCAGTCAATCTTGGTGCGGGTAACAGGAAGCTGCCTGCGCAGAGCTTTAAATGTCGTATCTGACATCGTCTGGTAGTTCTCGCTGATGGCCGTCTAGGTTGAGAAAGTTGAAATGTCCATTTATCTGATGAAGCTCATCATAAACCTCACAATGGTCCAGACATCTTTAACATACAGTCAACCACTTTTTTAAAAATGAAATGTCAAGTGTTTACCTGGTAATCATTTTCCGCATTTTCAATAATTTTTACAAATTCCTTGGCGGTCGACTCTTCATCCTGGAGATGAGAAAAACAATGAAGCACTAGTCTCAATGTCCAGTAGTTGACAAAATATGTTTGTGAAGAAATATATAGAAGTGTAAGAATAATCTTCGTCTACTCACAGATACTATGATGGATTCCTCCACCTCTTTATGACTGACCAACTGAACGTTACCATCCTCATAATAATGAACCTGCAACAACACACACAGACACGATTATATCAGTAGTGAGACAAAACCGACTGCAACTCTGAAATCCAGGGATAAAAAAAAATCGTTACAAATGACACGCTACGGACATAGAAAGAAATAGCACCAACGTCTATTTTAAATCAGTCAAATAATTATTTAAATGAGCACATTTATTTAAACATCTCCTCCTAAAGTGTAAGGAAGACTCACCTGGATCTTCAACACGCCAACCACCTGAGAGGAGGACTGGCTTATGGTGAACTTCCATTCAGACCTGCAGCGGCCATTCCTGTACACACAGATACATAGATATACAATTACAGGACAGTCCAAATCAGAGGATTTCAGAGCAATTCTGCTATTTCCTGACTCAAACATGCACCGAACCACCCAATTAATCAGGTGTGTTTAAGCAGGGAAAAATCAACAAACTTTTGGACACTGGCCTTACAACTGATACAATAATTAATAATAACAAATAACCTTGGTCTTCATATCACATAAAAATTAAGCTTAATCCTAAGAAGTTTTTATTGGAGAATTTCTACGCACACTATAACTCAAGTCTATGACATAACATGTTTTCAGAAAGCAATAAACAGCAGCCAAATGACTCATGGGTCAATTCAGTCTTTCAGTACTTATTTACATCACGTAGTAGAAACAAACACAGACCATACATGAATACAAATGTGAAGGCTTGGACTAGATTCCTCACCAGAAGTTCTTAGGCTGAAACTGATGACCCTCAATACAGGCAATAATGGTCTTCTGACCGTCCACTGTTTTCCCGTATACCTGTTCAGAAAGAGCAAGTCCACAGGCAATTTAAAATATTACTTCAGAATGAGTAGGAGGCTTCCAGTCCTACTACTACATAGTAAAAAAGATCTGGTCGCAGTAATCAAAACCAAGTACCCAAATGTATTACTTCCTAATACAGGGTAACAAAAAACATATTTGGTCTGACATTAGAATTATAGCTGGTAATTACAATTCATAAAATCGCCTCACTTCATCTTGAGCATCATTTCAAAACAGGATGCACTGGAAAGGAGAAAGATTTACATCACCTTTCAAATAGCTAATTATTCAGGTGAACCATATATGCTAAAGTAGTGGTCCTCAATTCCAATTTTGCATTCCTAACTATCTACACTTTTATCAGCTGCACTTCACAATCACAAACGGTAATCCATCTATTTCTCAGCATCAATTTTTAGACAGCCTCCTTTTTCCCCATTTCATCAATTGTCAGGACCCCCACAGGACTATCAGTGAGCAGGTATTACTTTTGCGGTGGATCATTCTCAGCACTGCAGTCATAAGGACATGGTAGCGGAATGTGTGTGTGTGTGTCTGTCTGTGTGTGTGTGTCTGTGTGTGCTGATCAGACACAGCAGTGCTGCTGGAGTTCTTTAACACCTCAGTGTCAAAGAACTGGGCTGAGAATAGTATCCCAATCAAAATTATCCAGCCAACAACGTCTTGCGGTCATAAGCTGAGCACTAATGAAGGACTAGAGAATGAATAACAATCTGCATAGCACCAGAATCACTACTTATACTTTTACATTTGCAAAGTGGACCAACAGGTTAGATATATCTAATATTGCAGACACGATGTTTAATAGCTCTAGTAGTACTGCTGTATTACACAAACAGACCACCATGTCAGGCTCCCCACCCAAATAATATCTTCTTAGCGTTGGTCCTGACAAACAGGGTAAACGGAGGTAACAAATGATGCAAATTAGTCTGCAACTGTGTGCTACAAACTTCTGAAAAGTGTTTCTGGTTATCAGTGGTGCACAGTTGGAATAACATGTTGAAACTTTTAGTCCAATTTATTTCTTTAATTTTTGAAGAGTTTTGTTGCAATTCTATGAAAGAAACAACATGTGAAAAGCACTTGTTCTCTATTTGCATACTACTACAATTTTTTTTATGTGATTTTTAAAAATGTTTATTTATATCCAACAGGCTACTCACTTCACATAAAAGTTTAAATGCCAGTTTTGCCTATTAAAGAAAATTTTAATCACAACTTTGACTACTATTGTTTTACATGTTCACTTAGCTCACATGGTGTGATCTGAGAGTTAACATGAAATAAACTGGCTTATAAATAAGAAAAGTTGGACTTTCCTATTCACCTGTAAAGAAATCAGAATCAGAACCATTGATACCATTGGCTGGTGCACATCTGCTGGTCAGTGGGATCAGTAAAATGTTATCAATTAAGATTCAGGTGTGGTGTAAGTGTTTGCATACCGTGCACACTCCAGTGGGGTAATGTTCCTTGACATAGCCACTAAGTGCAAGATCACAGGCATCTCTCCAAGAGTGCAGGGCGGTCTCTCCTTGATAGGGCTGAAGGTCACTTGCTTCCTTACGCAGGTGATCGAAACGGAACGACCTGCGGCTCCGTGGGTCAAAGTACCGTCCCTGACCAAGGTCACCATGCTCCGTGATCAGAACCTATAGAAAGAACAGCAAGGGAGGAAAAGTCAGACAAGAGGAGCTATCTACGCACACATGTATACCCATTTCTTTTTTGTTTTTTTAAGAGATTAGTTTTCAAGCTGTGGTAAGATGAACTTCTCCCTCAGGAAAGGAGGAAGTCTGGTAACAAACGACTAAGATTCTCCATTATTACCGAGAAATCCTGTACGACCTCCAACACCGAAGGTCAGGTTTCGGGATCAAATAAAAGAACATTTGGTTCTTATTTTACATATAGGAATAAAGGTTATACATAAAACACTTTATAAAAAAAAAAAAAAAAAAAAAAATGAATACCACAGTGAAATTTATTTTGGTTCCCTAACCTATGCCCTCAATTGAGTTCCTCAGCGAGTCAAACGAGGTTCTGTTTGGGATCTCTCCAAAAACTCTTTTTGGTACACTTCCGAAAAGCAGCTAGTCAGTAGTTAAAAATAGTTTCAAACATTTGGACTCCAACTCATCATAACGTCTGACAAGTTTATTACAACGCATATTTGGTGGAATAATCAGGTGGAAGGTCAGTTGTTTTTAATATTAGCTCAGTATTTTGAGACTGGTTCATTTGGCTTCTGGCTAAATGTTAAAACATGTTAAATTAATAATTCTCTGTGAAAGTTAATAGTAATTCAGACTAAGTTTATAATTAAAGGCCCAGACCTGAAAAGAACTGAACAAGAATAGTGGAATCTACCATGAACAGATAAAATAGCCTACAGCGAAGTTTACAGGAGGAAATCCTAGTGTTAATGGAGTCTTAAATTACAGTCCTTTTGTCATCCATTTTTGAGGTACAAGCCAAGATAAAACAACCTCTGTGTGTAATGTGTCAAAATTACCAAAACCAAATGGCTTCTTTTTAAATCAGTGCTGTAACTATATAACACAATAATATATCATTACTAAAGAGGAAGTCAAACAGTATTGTATTGGATAATAAATAGTGTATTGCAACTTCTGTACTTCATATTCGAGGAACTAAGCAGTCAATCATCTGAGTGAGTGTTTTATATGACCATCTCTTACCGACTCCTCAGCATTTTCCAGTTTTACAGGGGTGAACTGATCCATATTGTACTGGGCAAAGGCACTAAGAGAATCAAACAAGGACAAGAGAACAGAATAAAGTGTGAGAACAAAAACAATACAACAAATTCATCCCTATCCAGGCATGCATGCACATGGGCAAATGCAAAGAGTATTTCTGGGCTCAAAGGAACGTAGCAGAAATGACTCGGCAAAGGCTTTTCTGAACACTCCCGCAACACACAAACAAACACTAACTCATACACACAAAACAAACAAACAGACTTACTGTGCTGCCCCCTCCCTGAGGAGGTTGTCATTGTTGAGTAGAAGCCGCACATCTTAATTTAAAGAAAGAGAGAAAAAAAATTCAGTACACTGTCTGTACACAATTAAGACTAATCCAGACAGGATCACTGAGATTCTGTGAAATATTCTGAAGCTACCAATAATAGATAAATTAAGAACAAATCACACTTACAGTCTCTGCATAATTTGTAGTTAGCATTATTTGTTAGAAGACAAATGTTAAGGCTCTTTGCTCTATCACCATTATCCTTTAAATCTAGCCTGCTTCTGCACTGATTACAGTTTAGATCACAAAATCTTTTGTGTAGCTGCATTTAAGCCACAGGCTCATAATCCCAGAGCTTGCAACCCCATGTTCAGCATAATTCTGAGTTTTCTTTCTTCTACTTTCATGACAGTTAATGAGATGACTAATGTGTGCGACAAAAATGTGTACAATGTGGGGTGACTAGACCTGTGATTACAAATCTTTGATTTAAGCACTTAAAGTAAACATGACTAAAATGGACTAAAAGGTTATAGTGTCATATGACAGGTAGACCTAGACTGAAAAGAGCTGAGGGAACAGGTCAAGTATAGCACTGAACTAAAATTATACACACTCTCAAAGGAAGCTTTTATTGCTTAGTAGTAACAGGAACTGCATCTAGTTTATTCCAGACAGCCCAATCACTCTTTCCATCTACAATAATGCTAAACATACCATTGAAGACTTCGTTGAACTCGCCAGGCGGAGCATGGGTGACAAAGTTAGCTGCTATGCGGACCTGCACAAGAACATCAGAGAAGATATGAGAGTTACCCTCTGGCCTAGTGCTACAGTAGAGGCACTGTAAATGAAAGTTATTTCCTTATATTTGACTCTCACTTAAAAACACTGCGTGTTTCTTTCTTTATTTTGATTATTCATACAAAGGACATGTGTGGTCCATAACCAAGTGTTAAGTGATTTCCATGATTTTGATGAAGTAGTCTTTTTTTTAATCAAAAGTGTCAAATTACTATTTGGCTATGGCTGCACTGGATGTGAAGCAGACTAAAACGCCCCAAACAACTGAGCACATTGACAAAATGGACTGGTTATAAAAGTAGATAATAAATACTAGTATATTCACACAGCAAGGTATTTAATAAAAGGCCACTGTAAATGCATGTTTGATGTTTAAGAAAAACAAGACAGGAACATCCAAAAATGCTGAACTTTCAGCAGTTGAGTTACTACCCGTGGTCTGCTGAACTGAATGCATTTATTGAACAGATCACTGACCAACAATGAAGTGAGAATCATGACTGTACGGTAGCACTTCCCCTCTACTATCTGCACAACCATAAAGCAATCCTCTAAATAGAGCCTTAATTACAAGAGACCATAGCCTCTGAGCTTCTGGGTAAGCTGGTCTCGAGCTCATGCTGAACAAAAGATAAACCAGAAAAATCTGGAAACAGGTTGAACTAGTTGAAAAGCTTAAAACTGTTAATGGCATATGGTTGAGTTCCATATGTTGATGTAAATATGACTAAGCACAAAAACGAAATAAATAAAAGGGTAAAGTAAAAGACAACTGCACTTAGGAATGGTCTGGTTAATGCATATTCTGAAGAAATTGATTTTCAGACTAAAAAAGTATTAGCAACTATATTTTCTTTTTCTATTTTTGTATATGGTCACTACCCTGACACCCTCTGTGCTCTTAACAGAAATGCATTTTGTTAAGATACATACTCACTATGTTCTCATCTCAAGTTCATTTGTGTATATAACATTGCATTTTAGTTTTTTTCTCTACAGAATTTTATTTAGATTCATTTAGAATTTATATTTTATGTTGTTCTTGTCTCTGTGTGTCTTTGCATTCATAACATAAGCAATTTTCTCCAGGATCAATTAAGTTTTTGATCCTGATGTGCTGTTTTCTACTCAGACCTCTTTGTAAAGTTGTGGCCTTGTAGTTGCTTCTTGGCCATATTATAGAGCCCTGTGTGTGTTTTCATACATTCAGCAGTTTAATTTGCTTCTCTGCTTACAAGTGTGACACTCATGCAACGGCAAACCAGATCAGATGCATTTCATTATTAAGGACAGTCACAGGACTAGTGGGAGACTAAGGAGTTGGCCAAGTCAGAGTACATTTATTCATTTAAAAATCTCAGGCTGGCTAACTTCAGTGGATTCAGTGGCAATGGCATCTGGGTCTGAACCCAGCTATCTTAATCCAATCAACTCAGCCTTGCGCTCCTCGCTCCCTCTGCTCGTCCTAGGAACATGGTCTGGCTCTGCCATTCCTACACACAGGGCAAACCCAGTACAGACACTTCTATTTTACGGGTGCCTGTTGGTGGAATGAGCTGCCAAAGCAGCAGAATCCCTCACTAGCTTCAACAACCTCCTCAACACTCATCTGTTCAGATAGCATCTCCTCTCTTCTTGCACTTCTTCCTACATAAAGATTTTAGCACTGGGTGCTCTTATCTGGTTCTCACATTGTCCTGAAACTTGAGTGGTTATTCATTTAGGATGCCAGATGAATGCAATGCAATTTAATGATGAGGTATCATAAAATTCTTCTCTTTTACGGTTTCCTGCTGGTGGAATGAGCTGCCAGAGCAGCAGAATAGCTTCTCTAGCTTCAAAACCTCCTGAAAACTCACCTGTTCTCCAAATGCACCTTCTTGCGCTGCTCTTACATAAAGATTTTAGTATTTGGTACTCTAATCTGGCTCTCACACTGTCCAGAAACTCGAGTGTTGCTTCATACTGGATAAAAGCGTCTGCCAAATGAATGTAATGCAATCTAACATCATGTACTGATTCCACATCATAACTTACTAGGGTTCCTCATTTGCTGAGCAGTTTCTGGACGAGATAACTAGAGAATCGGAATGCTGGTACTATTTATGGCAGGCTGGGAGCTGCTCGACGCTGCTACTTCCTGAACTGTTAGTCATTTTTTTGACAAGCAGGCGAGCTAACGCCCGGGCTAGCACCAAGATCAGACCAAATCTGTCCAATCACAACGACAGATAAATACACGGACAGTAAGGGTACCAGAGGCTCGCTTCGGTAGCTACAGCAACCTGCGGCCCCTACGGTCTAGGCCCGGGTTCTAAAGAAAGGTTAGTAAGTGCTGGGCTAGCAGGAGCTGGGAATGTTTACCAGACTGCCATTCCCTAAACGGGCAGCCCCTCTCTCAGCTTCCTGTACGGGCTAACGCTAGCCTAGCAGCTAACCGGCTAAAAGCGGTCCTCTGAGAGCTCTAGAGAGGCCCAAACCTCCCGCGGGTCACTTCCACCGATGCAGAACGATTCCCAGCCCGAACCAGGGGTCCCTCCGGCCCGAACGAACCGACCCAAAGCGTCTTACCTTCTCCTCGTCGGAGAGCGGCTCCTCAAAGTCCGTCATCTTAGCTCCAGCACACCAGCCTCGAACCGTGGAGCATCACGGGAGCGGCGCTGTCACGCTCATAACCATAATAGGTCAGAAGAATCTGATTGGTCCACAAAACAGGCAGAGAGACAGCTCAGCTCGAGCCGACACTCAGGGGGAGCTAAGAGGAGGGGCGGGGGTCTCAAAACGAGCCTGAGATCGAAAGGTGGAGCTGGGGAAGGGGGTGCTGGGGGAAGGGGGGGTAGATGGGCAGGAGGAGGGGTTGGGCAGGGGGTTAGAAAAAAAAATCATGAATAATTAATAATAGGACAATAATAAATTATACTATTAATAATTATACTCCTATTATTAAAGAATAAAGGAAATACACGAATGCACAAACACGTGTGTGCAATATTTATTTACAATTTATTTAATAATTAATATTTATTATTCATGCATTTGTGCATATGTGGGAGGGTGGAGGTGGATGGAGGTTGGGGTGCAAATCTGGGAGGAGGGGTTGGGGGGGGTGGCAATAAATTCATGAATAATTAATAATAGTACAATAATAAAAAAACGAAATAGCTGCATAAGTAAATACATGAAGGCATACATAAACGTGCAGCTAATATTTTTTTACAATCTAGGTCATAATTTAAAAATATTTATTATTTGTGCATTTGTGTTAATCTTAATCTTTGGCAACACTGGAAATTTGTTTTGTTATTTTGTTATAGGCAGTTTTCTATGGTGTCAGCATCTCAACTTTTTAAAATAATACTTGAAGATGTCGTGTAACTTGATTAAAGAGTTTTTCTGATTTTCTTTCAAGCCAGATCAATTTGTACTGCAAAAACATAAAAAGGGAAGTAGAAGAAGAAATGGCCATCTTCTGCTGTGTGTATTGGTTTCGGGTTTCAAGTTTCAAGTTTTATTGTCATATACAGATAACAACGTAGCGCCATTACCCGTGATGAAATTCTTAGGCTCATGTTCTCCCAACTTTACATAAATATTTAGAAAAGTTTTCAGTTAAATTTTGTAAAATGGAAGAGAATATACAGTGGGTACGGAAAGTATTCAGACCCCCTTAAATTTTTCAATCTTTGTTATATTGCAGCCATTTGCTAAAAACATTTAAGTTCTTTTTTTTTTTTTCCTCATTAATGTACACACAGCACCCCATATTGACAGAAAAACACAGAATTGTTGACATTTTTGAAGATTT
>JBBIGA010000016.1:13125624-13136020 GCA_037576975.1 Alestes dentex | reverse complement strand
CAGTTAAATATGTACTTTTAATACTTAAGTATTTTTGGAAGCAAGTACTTCAGTACTTTGACTTAAGTGAAATTTGACTGAATGACTTTCACTTGTATTGGAGTAACATTTAACTAGTGGTATCTGTACTTTCACTTAAGTAATGAAGTCGGGTACTTTGTCCACCTCTGGTTGGGAGCAAAATTTAACATGTTTCATGGTCATATTATATCATTCCCAACTTTGAATTTTAAGAGTTATGTCTGATGTTAATGTTATAGCCAACCAGCATGACCGTGTTTAGCTGAGTGTTACTCACAATAAAGTTTACAAAAACATTAAAATATTCTGATTTCTCATTCCACATCCACGCCACACCGTGCAGTAAGTCCACATAGTTCACTGGCTAATTGACCTAACCTTAGCTGACTAAAGAGCATCAGTTTTTCATGTAATTTATGTAATATCACATATTCGTCTTTTGTTCACAGCCTTTTGCATTACTCAGGTAAAGTAAGTGTGAAGGAAATTAAACTGTATGCTATATCCCAAACCTGCCTGAGCGGTTTAGGATCTGGGGAACATGCTGGGAACAGGACAACAGCCATCTGAGAGAAGACTGAACAGACAAACTCAACGGCCACTTCTGTGCCACATTTAATGACACCTGTTTTGCACATCCCAGTGTTCAATTCATCTCACTCATTGGGCCAAATTTAAGGCAACTTGTACTGTGCACTCTAATTGTCAGATAAATACTACTGATACAACAAATCATGTGATTTACACCACATGACGTATCACTTGTCAAATGTACAATTTATGTGAAGGTGAGGTTGTATGTAATAAACTGGCAACTTTATGGATTATAAGAGACTGCCACAGAGTCGCAGGCCATGTAAAATCCAGCCCAGTGCTAAACGTTGACCAAACTGACCAATCTGATGCTAATCTTAACCAAAGGTTCATTGCCATCTCCAAGGACAGCACCACCATGCTTTCAGGAGGACTGTTGTTCCCCTGTTGGAGCGGTACTGCCCATTACAGTCGGTAAATAATACCACTGCTGTGTTAGCAGGATGGATGGAGGAGATTAGCTTCAGAATGGGTTACATAGCCTTACAAATAGCAGCATGCCGGCAGAAAGACCATACACTTTGCAGCTCTACTGTCAGCTCAATGAAGATGGATTTGCTGTTACAACACACGAAAATAAACCAGTCCAGGGCAATCCTCCACAAATGAGACAGAGTGCAGGGCCGGGGGGAGGGATAGACTGGGGGACGAAGCAAGAGGCGGATAGAGTGAGAAGGGGGGGCACACAGAGAGAGTGAGTGATGACTTCGGCGACAAAAGGATGGACATAGAGGAGAGGATGGAGAGGAGATGGCGAGAGGGAGAGAGAGGGGGAGAAGAGATGACCCAAGGAGCACTGAACCCTAACTCTGTTTAAAGCCCCTGCTGCATACTCAAACATGCTGAACACTTTAACACACACACACACACACACACACACACACACCAACCCTGAACTCTTTAAACCCCCACTACATCCCTTAATGCAACACACACATAGACCCAAACGACACACACTGAACCCCTTAAACCTCTTATTACATCTCTTCATAGAACTCACACACATACGAGTCTGATTTCAGTGCTCACTGCTGAGGTCATGATGGCTGGAATTGAGAAAGCTGTCATCCTGCACCTTACAGAGACACTGAGTGCCTCACAGAGACAGTTCAGCCCTCTGACTCCCCTCATAAGACAATATAAATCCCAGCAACAACAAAGCATGGAAAAATATCATCCTCGTTTTATGCAGTACATAGTTGGCATTTCAGAAAATCCCACATAACCCTCTCGCTCTTGTGTAAACGAGGTTTGTTTTTGAGAAAGCCAATCCTTTAAGAGTGCATCTGTAGGTTTTCATTTCCTGGGCTGCTGTGGCTGGGTGGTCACAGATCTCAGGGCTGGGCTGCTTAAGTCCACTTTTCATTTACTATGATGCTCATAGAGACTTTCAGGCAAGGGACAAAGCCCCTAGGTCTCTTTCACTCTGCTCCTGATGCTGATTACTCCCATTTTTCTGCATGTTTACAGAAAGATCCTCAACACAGAACCTCCGGAACGAGACAGCATGGTTGAGATGAATGATTGCTCAGCCAAAAATTGAATTTACACAACTCCCCAAGCGTAGCTGATCAGCCAAGACTCACTCCAAAAGTCCAAAAGTATTTAGGTTTGCACTGGAGCTGCAAGGGTGATTCCATGACGCTGGTGCCGCTGGCGTTCCGTTGATGTTACATTTACAAATATGCATGTAAGGTAAAGCTAGAAAAACATATGTAAAGTGTCCTACATGTGTGTTTCAGTAATCTGAATCGCATCACTACTGCTTACGCCAGGACAGAAACTCATTTACGTGAAAAACGCCTCTCCACTTTTTTCCAGTTTGGTTCTCGGGTCTTTTCAAGTCATAGGCTCCTGTCCAGCTCGAAGTCAGGGTCATTTGTATTCAAATCAGAGTCAAGTCACAAGTCATCAAATTCTGAAGTCTGACTCGAATCCAAGTCATGTGACTGAAGCCAACACAGAATACGTGCTTATATAGCTTGACACTGGATGTAATACCGTTATGTATAAAATGGGACAAAAGTTGTTTAAAGATAATGTTGTGTAGAAAGTGTCAGAAAACTGGCAAGTCTGTTCAACATTATGGTCCCTCAACATAGTTTGAAGCAAGTGTGCGATGACACAGTCATGCAGTTTGTAATGTGCTAATTAGTAGCTGTAAGTGCTAATTAGTTTCTTTCGTCCGAAGCAGCGCTTCCACCTTACGCACCAATCTGTAAAACACAGTGACCTCAACCCGTGATTCAGCGGGATGCCTGATGTTGTGCATGTCTGTATTTGAAAGATGGCGCGAGGTGAGGAGAGCACTGCAGGGTGCCCTCGCTGGGTGAAACATGCTGTTTTATTGTGTTTTCTCAGAGCAAGTCTCTTCTAAACCTGGCTCTAGTGCTGAGTTATGATTCGCAGAAGCAGGTAGACTTCTGACGGACTCACAGAACATTCTCTGCTCCTCCGATCACTCAAGCATCAGTCATTTTCATTCGCTCTGTAATTGATTTCACTATTCTCGGCGGTGCGAAATCTGGAATGATGTTGTATTGTTCAAGGGTAAACTTCTGAACACGGCGAGGCATTATCTAGGTTGACACTGACTCACCAGCCTTTCTGTGCTGGCGTCCTCTGTACCTGGGAAATGAAGATGAACAGGCCATCTCTAATCTCTGGACAGACACACAGAGATTCTCCTCTCACTCCAGCTCCTGGCTACGGCAAACCCCAGAGGGAGAGAGTTATGGCTCCGATAGCAGCATGGATCCACTCTCCGTTTCAAATGAAGTCAGGCACAAGGCAGGCCAAATAAATCTTGCCCAACTCGCCCCGAAACTGACAAGAGAGGGAGAGAGAAAGAGAGGAGAAGAAGGAGAGAAAGAGATGAGAGAACATGAGAGAGCAATGCCCAGCGCAGATTCTTAGGGAAAGAGATTTTGGAAGCATGCAGTTAACTGGATGAAGTGAAGTATCCATCTAAACCTCACAACTGAATTGTATGAGCTGGTAATTGTTAAAATGGTGTCAGTGAGTAAATGACTAATTAGTAGCTTTCTTTCAAATGTACAGCATATCAATCCTGGGCAACACCCCCCCCCCCCACACACACACACACACATACACATACATACATACATATGCTGTAAAAATGACATTATGCCAATTATGTGAGAACTTCTATGAGATTACGATATCATTATAAAGGATATGACTATATGATCATACAGATTCTCTCACTCAGTTATGACAAAATTTTGTGCCACTTTCCCATAACATTGAGATACTTTATAGCCATTATAATTATGGTATGTGGTGTCAATTTATGACACTTTTGCATGGCAATGAAATACTTTCTGATAACTATGACACATTTCATGCATAATTAAAACAAAAGATCTCACAATAACATGCTGAAAGGATTTCTTTGCAGCAAAACACCACTGTAAATACAGCACTCCAACTTTTGACCACATTGTTGAGCAACTTGCAATTGTTTATACTCTTATTGCTTTTAGGACCTTATTCTGTTCTTCATTATAGATGTACAGAGTTGTAATGATGATGAACGATGATTAGTGATAGAATGGCGACTCTCACTGATTAAAGACACTTTTTCATCCCAAAAGACTGGAAGTCTGAGAGACCCCTCACTCACATCCACGCCAGCTTTCGCGCTTGTCGGCATACGCCAAATAATCGATTAGTCCTTCATAGCATCCACTGATTAGTTGACCATGAAGAATGAGACCTGCACATCCCTAAGCTCTCTACACACTCGCTGTAACTGTGATGTAAGTAAAAAGGGGGAACTGTGATTTATGGAGAACATTGGTATGGAAGAAATAAATCCCTTTTGCCTCCTCCTCTCCTCTCTGCCCTGCTACAGGCAGCACTCGGAGAGAGGGATGAGAGAGGAGCGAGGGATGAAAGGGAAGAGAAGTGGCATGAAAGAGAGGCGAAAGGGGGGACGGGGGAAATTTCAAGTCTGCTATAGATTATCCCCATCTCTCTGGCCCAGCCGCGCTGCTACCCGGAAAGAGGAGGAAGGCAATGTGCGTAACAGGATTAGACATTTAAAGTACAAAAAAAAGGGTAATTGTTATCCATTACTAAAAAAGACAGAGTTTCAGATTGCAGACATTTTTGACGAATGGTGCGATTACTCGTAGGATTACATTCAAGTCTTTTAAAAAAGCAGCAGAGGAGCTATAAGGAACTATAAATCAACACTCCATCTAAATGAGAGAAAATGTAAGCAGTAGAGCCTTATACAGTAAACTGCAATACCATTCGATTCCTATGTACTTTCATGTGAGTTAGTAAATAACAGTAAAAAAATAAAAATAAAAAGTAAAATAGGAGCTGCTGTGTGATACAGTGTCCCACTGTGTAGAGGTTTGAGAAAATTGCATGCATAGGCATTTATCTAAGCAGTAAATTTGGACTAAATACATAAAAGCAAATAAGCAATCCATTCTGATTTTATGTGTGCATTAACTTAATCCTTTCCAGATATCTCCTCCAGGAGGCCCAGTATTTGCAGAATCCAAAACCTACTTAAGCTAATCATTCCTTTATTAAATTAAATCGAGCTCTGCTAATGGAATTTAATCAGGAACCAAACCTGTGTTCGTCCAACCAGGATATTTACATTTATCCTTATGCATTTGGCAGTTGCTCCTACCCAGAGTTTCATACAACTGAATCATGTAGGTAAATGTAATGTTAGGAGTCTTAAGGACTGATGTAGCATGATACGCTCGTCCATACTGGGAACTGACCCCATGGGCTGTGGTACTCAACACACACACACACAAAAAAAACCATATAAAAACAGGTTATGAGGGCTTCCTGAGGGGCAAACCATCTAAGAATTGGTCCTACAATCAGTGATGCCACAGCCTTGCATGGCCAGGAGTCCAAGAGAACAAAATTGGCCTTACTCTGAGTAGGATAGCCCTCCATCTCCCCACCTCGTCACTCAGCACAGTGGTAGCCAGTGCTGAAATACCAGTCAGCCTTCTGGAAGTCAGCCTTCTCCTCCAAGTGCTCTGACATTGTATCAGTTATGTTTTATGTATTTATGTATATTTTTATTTGCTCTAATGTTAAACAACATTATTACTCACAAAAACATGCTTACTGCCAAGTTAAATAGTTTTGAGCGATTTTACAAGACTTTTGCCCAGTGCTGTAGGCCCTAAGATTAATAACTGATTACTAGGCAGTTTAAGAAGTTAAATGGAATGCAGATCAAAAGTAAAGGGCAGGAAACACCCCGTTGTGCTTTGTGAAGTTTTGATCAGGTACACATTCTCCAAGGAACTTTTGTTTAAGCATGCAACGGCACAGCCAGACAGTGTTAGCGCCCCATGTGCTTCTAATCTAACTCATGGTGGTCCTTCTCCACCCCCTCTCCTCTGTCTCTAAACCCATTTGTAATAAGAGGTGCTGTTCAGTTCTTGTAATTTGACAGAGAGTTGTGATGTCAGGCTCCCTTTTTTAGTGTGAGGACACATGTGTGCACATGGAGATGGGTGAACGGTCAACAGCCTTATAGTGACCTGATCCAACACGCACACCGGTTTTCACTGCAAAAAAAAAAATAGGTGAAATATAATAAGTGAAATGTATAATATGTGAAATGTAATAATCAAGAAGTGAAATTATCTTACTTTCTATATAAGTTTTACTTGTCTAGCTCCGTCTCGCTTACATATTTGATCTCATTTTGAATCAGTTATGCAACAAAATAAGCACAAAGAGTGACAGTTACTGTAATTATTGCGTCAAAAGTAATGATAAGGAATTTCACTAGTTTAGCTTTTAGCTTTTAGTGGGAGTTTCACTTGACATTTTACCAGAATTCTTAGAAATCATCTTAATAACGCATAATGTGTTCAGGTGTGATCTTGAATTAATAAAAGAAGGAGAGTTGGATGCTAGAAATAGACTTTTGTAGTTTACTAGTATGCATACAGTAGCTACAGAAGAGAGAGCAAGAGAAAGAGAGAGAGAGAGAGAGAGGGAGAGACTGCGAGAGAGAAAGACAGAGAGAGAGAGAGAGAGAGAGAGAGAGAGAGAGAGAGAGTCAGAGAACCAGAATCAGAGAACCAGAATCAGAGAACAAATGAAAATTATTACTGACAAAACACATAAATACTAGCCCATATTTAGAGATGGAGTTAGTTCCCAAGAGTGACATATAATCACTTGCCCAGCATGGAAATTCTCCATTGACATGATACTATGGCACAGGATTGCGTAATGGTCCAGTAATATGGGCATTGGCATGGCTACAAGTAGAGTGGAAAGATGAGCCATTAATCCTGAAAGAACGAAACCAGCGTTTCCGCTTTGGAGTCGAGGGACATCTTTCTTTCTTTCTGTTTTCAGATTGTGAAACAATGGCAGGTAGCAGCTGGCTAATCATAGATGGCATGCTAAGGGCATTTTAATCAACAAGAGTGTGATTCACAAGCCTGTGGCTGAGAAAACAAACATGTGGATCCACACACTCGCACCCACATGCACTTCTGTTTCAGGTTTGATTATTTGCATAGGTAATGTCCAGTTGTGCTCTTCTTAACCACCTTTTTCAGGCATCATTGCAAAACCTGCCTTAGCATTCACTGCAGGTCTCAACAACGCCACGAAATTCTTAGTTTCTCTCTCTCAGTCAGTCTGTCTCTCTGTCTCTCTCTGATCTGCCTTTTCTCTTCCTTTCAGGCCCACAGTGAAAGACAGTAACTCAGGTTCCTTTTGAAGGGTTTAAGCCCTGAAAGTATTGTCGATAGCTGTGGGTGACCTCAGCTCCCTGAAAAGGGTAGCGCCGGGATGCGAGAGTGTCTCCCAAACACGCTTCTAATTATCTTACATCTAACACAGGAAAGCGCTTCAGTCTGCCTGTCAAAATTCCAAATTCATTTTTCAAAAATAAAAGTGGTGAAATAGCTTCTTTGGACCAATACCTCAGAATAGAGATTCCCATGAACTGGGCCCACCAATCGATTGTGTGGCAGACATCTTATGGAGTTAAGAGCCTAACTGCTGATGGCCAGATTGTTTCATTTACTTTTTAATGTCAATATTATTATTATTATTATTATTATTATTATTATTATTATTATTATTATTATTATTATTATTGTTATTATAGACTATTCTTCCCATGAGCCCTTTCCAGTTGGCCTATTCATTTTTACGATGACTTCAACCATTATATCTCAGTCATTCAATCACCGATTTGAAATCTGAGAGCTACCTCATGATGCTGACCACCTGAGCCACAGTTTGATTTAATTGGTCAAAATGTTTATGGCAGGAAATATTTTTAAATGTTATTGAAATACCTCACTGTGAGTCTCAGTCTGTGCTCCAAGACACGGCTAGAGAGGTTTCATTGTCTTTTCACTTTAACTTCATCAAAGAGGAGGTAAATACATGAATGATCTGTTATAGAAGATATATTTTCAGCTTTAACGTGATTGACAGGTGCACTCCCAGTTTAGTCTCACTTTAACCCTGATTCATGCATGTCTGCCTATAAATACAGAGCAAGATATTAATCAGATAACATTTTCAGACTTGTTAACACTTAGTAAGTAAGTGTGTAAATATGTGTTACATTCATCCATGACATGAACAACGAAATTACTTCTCAAAACCAAACCTCAGTTTGGCCAGTTATAATATCTTTTTACTGTGGTGTCCTTCGTATATATATTAATTTTGTAATTTTACTGTAGAACGTTTGTCAGACTGATTTAATATTTTTGTGTAACCATACTGATTTTTACACCATTTTAAAGAGCTGGTTCTCCTGTTCTTAACATTTGGGAGACACACTTATCCAGAGCTATATAGATGTTGTATTTGTGATGTATCATGATCACACAACAAGGTGTGTATCAGAAAGCATTATTATCAGAATGTGGAGTATCTGCTCATTCAGGAAAGAGTTCAAATAAAAAAGTTGAATTAAATATATTAGCCTTTACACAACAGCTAGTTACAATGGCACAACCTGCCCTTCTTGTGCTGTTATTTGTGATAACAGTGTGGATGAAATAAGATATTTAACATTGCAGACCTTTTGGTCAGAGCCTCAAGAAGAGTGTGGCAGCAGTTCTGCTTCAAATTCCAATCCTGTCATTTCCCCCAAGTGTTTTGTTTAGTAGCTGTAAAGGAGCAACCAACTTCATTAACTGAACTAGACACAGTTTCAGGGCTCTAACAGTACTACATAATCTCTTCCCTTTTGACAGAAGGAATTATCAGTAAATTAAATCAAATTTTCATACAAAATGTGGCATTTGTTAGCTCTACTTTCAACTTGTGTCCATGACCGAATCTAAGCTGTGATATTATTCATGATAATGTACTCCCTCTCATGTTCTATTGTCTAAATGTCATTAAATCTCTGTATGGACTTCTTGTGTATATCTTGTAATTTGCCACTGGCTGCTTTCTGTTCATGGCAGAAAGTCAGAAATGAAGAAACCAAAACATTAACATTTCTAGTAGGGAAATGTTACCAAAGTAGAATAGCATAACTGAATCAAAAATCTGTCATAAATGTGACAGCTACATAAAACAGGGGTTCATTACCACTGGGCATGCTAATGTGTGGTATGCATAAAAAAGGCCAATTGCTTTGCCACTTTGAAAATGAAACATTCTTTGGGAAATCACATGCATAATGGCCCCGAGCTTTCCAACTGGTCCGTAAAAGCTGTTGTGGGCTGCACAACATGGTGAAAAAAAATGCTACATGGTGAAAAAAAGTTGGGATCCCCTGCCTTAGAAGAACCACATCCTTTTAGTGGGCAGTCCAAAGACATGAGGTTCTGTAACATTTACATTTATGTAAATTTATGTATTCATAGATAACTATCTATGAATCATTTTCAAGTCAATTTCAGAGTGTTACTTTTTCATTTCTTGTTTGTTTTGTTAGGTAGCCTGATACAATGGCTACACCCAAGAGTGAGATGTCTAGATGTGTTTGTGTGCGTTTGGTGTCTCTTTGCCAGATAGGAAGCGAGAGCTCCAACACAGGTGCCTTTGTGAATAATTAGCATCCATATACATAAACAGCTATTAAAAGTGTAAAACACTCATCGCCGCCATGCATTAACACACAGCATATATTCCACTTCACAAAGCTTTGAGCATATTCTGTTATCTCGCACATCCATAAAAGACAGGAGCAGCTGGATAACTTCTGCATGACGCGACACGAGCAAGAGATCGTATCCAGACCAGCCCAGCATTCATCCACTTTAGAGAGCATGCTACGTCCTTTTCACCGCCTGCCTCTCTCTCCTCTTTCACTCCCACTAATGTAACTTAACTTAAAGACAAATTAACACATTGGTATCAGGTTGCATGTCCTACCTGTTTACTTTCTCAGTGGACTCTCTCTCAAATTGAGATGTTTCAGGGTTTCAGAGTGCTGGTTTTTCCGAGGCTCGGAAAGGAGCAGCCAGACATAGGTAGTGTATGAGGGAGCAGAGAGGAAAAGAGAAAGAGAGAGAGAGAGAGCGCAGGAGAGAGAGAGGGAGTGGGAGAGTGAAAAAATGACGAGAGAGAATGCTGAATTATGGATAGAGGGAGAGAGGGATCCCTGTGCCGCCCCTCATGCCGGATATGGCAGAGTGTGAATCATCTCTGGCATAAATCTAACGGACAGAGAAAGAGGGGGAGGGAGGGAGAAAGAGAGAGAGAGAGAGAGAGAGAGACAGAGAGAGAGAGAGAGAGAGAGAGAGAGAGAGAGAGAGAGAGAGAG
>JBBIGA010000016.1:13115426-13125524 GCA_037576975.1 Alestes dentex | reverse complement strand
GATCAGATTAAATGGCTGGAACATGTAAACGTGGAACAAAGGCGGATCTCTTTTTTTGACGCTCATGTAAACAGTTCGGTTGGGTTATTTTAATCCGATTAAATTTAATCGGATTGAAAAAAGTGTCCATGTAAACACGGCTCATGTTATGAATCAGCTTGAAGCGAAACTTTTTAAAGGTTGCTGTTTAATGTTTCTGTATGAAACTCACGCTTGTAAATTTAGTTCTGTATTACTTTAATCGCGTCTTCTCCGTCATACCGTGTATTCTCCGTACAACATCATGTACCTAACCATGACCCACGTAGCGTGACGGTTCGGGACGAATACATGTACTGTTACAGCCCTACTAAAAATCCAGCCATCATTCTCAGAAGTATGCAAAGCTCTTAGGCTGAGACTGGAGTGGGTCCACGATTTCAAGACCTTTCCATAACACATCACACAGCCTATACAGAGGGGTAGTAAGAAAGAGCCCAGTTTTTAAAAAGGTCTTCATAAAAGCAAGTTAAGATATGGAAGAAAGTTTTATGGTCAGATGGGACCAAAATGAGCAGACATTTTGGCCAGACTTCAAAGGTGTGTGTGGCATAAAAATAACACTGCCTATGTCTCAAGAAACATACCTACGGTGAAATATGGTGGTGGCAGCATCATGTTATAGGGAAGTGCTTTTTGCTACAGGGACTGGGAATATTGTCAGAGTTGATGGGAAAATGAATGGACACAATTACAGCACAATATTGCAGGAGAACAATATGCTATAAACCCACAGCTTGGGACAATGGCCCCAAACCTAAGGACAAAGCGACACCAGAATGGATCAAAAACAGAGAGATGAATGTTTTACAATTCAAAGCCGTGATCTTAATCCTACTGAGAACTGGCACTGTTTGAAAACTGCTGTCCCAGCACAGGATGTCTATAAATTCTGATGAGAAGAAATGTGGAGAAATCACTACAGGAAAACATGCAGACTTATCCCCTTTTGCGTTTATTGGAGCAAAAGCTTTCTTTATGTCACAGTTGGTGGCCGCTAGATGTTCAGTGATGTTCTGTTTGTACTGGTTTGTGGATTTTGTATTTAAATTCGTGTTGTGTGGTTCCTCAGTGTCAGTCCACCATCACCCTACCTGGGAACTCTTGTCTCTCCTTGTTGGAACGTGTATTTATGTTTAGGCAATCGTGCCTGTTTTGGTTTGTGAATAAAACATTGAAGATGAAAGTCTGCGTCTGAGCCGCCTGTCTCAAGAGGGAGAGGGGAGATGTGACACTCTACAAAGTATTAATGGATAGGGGTTGATATTTATGCAAACCCTATAGTTGAGTTTTTTTCTTTTTTAGTTAAATATATGCTGAAAATGTTTTATTTAAATTTATTGTTACAGTATAAGAGTTCACATTAAAAATACTGAATAGAAAAATTTGTGTACAAATCTTTTGTAATCCAGAAATTTATGATGACTTTCAGGTAGGTTGAATACCACTATAGTTCATCATCTGTGAACTAGTGTAAGTGGGTGCATTCTGGGCTGCACTGCTGCTGTGTAATGTGGCCATTGTTGTTGTTTCTGCACTGACTGGAATCCCTGAGATGGGGGGCGAGGGGGTGGATGAGTGAAAGGGAATTTGACTTGATGGAGAGATAAGCTCAGTGTGATAAACAACAAACCATGGGATGAATCAGACAACGACTAAACATTTTACTGTCCTTACGGTGGCCTGTAACAGTGGACATTCACAACAACTCCATTCATAACACTGAGATGTATAATTTTACGCACCACATGTGATGGAATGACAGTTTTTTTGGTTTGTTATTTCCTCTCCTTTCCAAATAGGAGATCTGACTCCAGAGCCCATTGAAAACAAGGCTGTAAAATTGTTGAATGAAACAGCTGAGAAACCCCTCTGAAACTTGTACCATGGGACGCACTGAGGCACTTACAGCTCTTGTAGTTTTAACAAGAGAGAAAGTGAATGAGGGGATGAGGAAAGATTGTTGCCCCATAGCCTTGTTTACTTGAGCAAACAAACGCTTGTATTAGTTATAAACACAGAAATCTGGTGAGGCAGCCGTCCTGCTGGGAGAGAGCCAGGGAGAGATTGCGCACTCATCTGTTCATTATAGAGCTGCAGTTCATGCATAGCATTAAAGGTGCAGTGAAGGGAAATGTGTATAGATGTATTACTACTGAAAAACAGCAAGCGTGTCCTCCTCATAATGTATTACATACAATATCTTTAGACATTTCTCACTGTCTGGCTTAGGACTTTGGGGAAAATTCAGAGATGTGCCAGTACTGGGGTGGTGGCGGCCTAGTGGGTGGGATACTTGCCTCTGGACAAAGAGGTCATGGGTTCGAATCCGCTGTTCAGCATACCACCACTGGGTTCAAGACCATTAACTCCAGGTTGCTCCAAGGAGACTGTCCCCTGTAGTTAGGGGTCACTTTGGATAAAAGTGTCTGCTATTGGGTCTTTTGGTATGCTGTGATAGTAAACAGACACTGTAACATTATTGTTACAGTGAAAAAAACGAACAAAACAGATAAATATCCCCTCTTTAATCAATTATTGACCTCAGAAATGAAAATCAAACTTAAAAAAAAAAAAAACTAAAACATATCATTACACTTCTATTGGCTGGGACAGTGAAGACGGCAATCTTGATCTTTGTTTTGTTTGGAAGAAAGACTTTTCGCTTTTGTTATATATACAATTCCCTGCAAAAGTATTCAACCCTATTAGTCATCAGATTTGTCTGGATTACCAATGACACTTACAGGGATGGTTCCAGTCAGTGTTTCCTTTCAAAAACAATATGCTCTTCTAGTACATTTCCAGTGCCATTATTTGTCTACAGATCTTCAGGACCCCTTAAGACAAGCACTTCGAAAAACACTTTTTGCTTCGATAACAGCTTTAAGTTGTTTAAGGTAAATTTCTATTAGCTTTGAACACAGATGATTTTTTTCATCCTCCCTGGCAAATTTTGCTTCGCGTTGTTGAGACTGATTGAATGATGCTTTTCAAATAATGCCATGGATTCTCGATGGAACTGAGATCTGGCTGCTGCAGAACATTCAACTTCAACAACTTTTGTGTTGCTTTGGCCTTGTGCTGGAGACCATTGCCTGGCTGAAAGGTGAGTTTTTACCAAGCTTTAGTCTTACAGAAATATCCCCCTGTTTTTGCACCATCCATCTGTCCTTCAGTTTTAAAAACATATGCAGACCCCATGATGCTATCACCCCATACTGCTCTCTGTTGGGATGGTGTTTGTTGAGGAATGTGCAGGTTTGTGCCTCACATAGGGTTTTTGAATTTTGGCCCAAAAACTTATGTCCTTATTTAATCTTACCACATATCCCACATTTTAGCTGTATCACTCTGATGCTTTCTTACAAATTCCAGATGTGCTTTAATGTGGCTTTCCTTCATTAATGGCTTCTTTATAGTCACCTTCCCGTGCAGGCCCCTTGCATGGAGAGCTCTTGATGTTGTTGACTGCTGCACCTTCATCCTATTCTTAGCCTCTAAATTTTCTGGGTCCTTCAGAGTGACTGCTGGCTTCTCTGTCTTACCTTACAAGTCCCCTCTGAGGCCTTCCATTTCCTCATGATTTATCAGTGCACGCTGAGATATCTAAACACTTATTTACTCTGCCTCGGAGCTGTTCACAGGGGCTCAATTAGTGACTGAGATGGCCAGAGTCTTTTCTGTGTGGAATTTGCATGTTTTTGTCTGTGCGTAAGTGTTTTTAACCACGTGTCTACCCTGCAATGGACTGGCCTCTTATCCAGGGTCTTTCTCCACCTTTCACGCTATGAACACAAAGATAGGCTCCAACACCCTCTGTGAACCTGGTTAGAATAAGAGAGGGTTGTTTGTGCATGTGCAGTAGTAAAATCACATTATAATTAAGGTTGAATGGCTACAAATTGAACACATGTTGGACACATAAGTGGCTCAGCTCTGATCTGAAAAGATCTGATCGGTGTCACATTGAGGCAAAGATGGATTTGTATCATTCCAATGGTGCCCTAAATAAAATTAGTCGGACTGTCACCGTGGATGTTCAGATTGTTTTTAACTAACATAGCCAACTATCCATTCCATGCAACGGAACCCTAAGTTGACAATGACATGTTCTATCGAATCTAACTCCAAACCCAACCTTAATCTCAACCTTAAACTTAAATTGAGTCCTAATCTTAAACTGAAACTCAATGCAATTGACAACCCAGTGACTTTCGATATGAATATCTGTGGATAATCTGTGGGGGACCAGCAAAATGAAGCGTGTCCAAATATTCAGTTTCAGTAAATATATCTAGTTTTGACATGAGGTAACACCAATCAAGGCCGATGTTTTCACGACTCACCGTTTTGCCACCTCTTACACATTGGTTTCAGTTCAGTAGCTAATTATCAAACTTCTCAGGTATATTAGAACATTAAACTGGAGTACAATGATGCTAAAAGTCTGAAGTTGACCACCCTTTACAGGCAGCAAAATTTTCCCAGACTTATAGGATTATCCATGAATAACACCCTTAAATATGATTAGAGGGAGAGAGAGAGAGAGAGAGGGAGAGAGAGAGAGAGAGGGAGAGAGAGAGAGAGAGAGAGAGAGAGAGAGAGGGAGAGAGAGAGAGAGAGAGAGAGAGAGAGAGAGGGAGAGAGAGAGAGAGAGAGAGAGGGAGAGGCTGGTAGTATTAAATGAATAAACAGTTAAGTTCAGGTGGTTCATTAAGCTAACAGGCTGGTGCATCAGTATTGGCTGGAGTGGGGAAATGAGCTCAACAGCAGCTTTGTACTAATACAAACAGAATTAGAACACCTTATAACCTCTCCTACTCTTTTCTTCCTTCATACACATAGGTGACCTACAAATGACTGCAGACCAGTCCAAGACTGTTGGCGCATGGAATAAATTAGTGAAAGCAAACACGTGTCCAGTTAAAGCTCAGTGGTATTAAGAGAGTTTAATGGCTAGCTGGATGGCTTCTGCCAATGTAGGTCCACCTGTAGGATTTTCACCTCTCACACACAGTTATTTCCCCTATTAATCTGAATATTAATAATATTAAGACATTTTAAAAATGATTTTATATACAACCAATCTACACATCTCTGACAAATATGAATACAAACATCACTTCCAGCACATGCCATTGGAGAGACAATGCCAAAAGTGGAAAAGATACAACCCTTAGGCTATATTAATTATAACAGATAGAAGGGCTAGTTATAAAATGTCTAGTAAATTGATGCAAACACAGTTAATTCAATCAATACAATGCTGTTTAAACCAGACAAGCTTTCCATGCTAAAAAAAATGATAAAAAGAAATGCATTGCCATACAAATCATACATACTTTGATCACAAAGTAGAACATCAAAAATCACATCTATAGAATAATTTTCCTGGATCTGTAAAATAAATATTGTTTATATCGGTCAGGTTTGTTGTAACACCACATAAAAGCTTTGCTTTGAGAATACAAAAAGACAACCATGTTTTTTCTTAAACCTGTTTAATTACATATTATGTTATATGCATTAGATTTCGTCCCACTCTTCCATACAAATACAATTAGCTACAAAAATCAATGAGGAAGAGTAAAAAAAACCCATCAAATCCAAATCTGAGGTTTGTTTCTTAATTTTTCACTGCTGCAATGAATTAATGTAGCTGACATGTTCTACCTCATAGACCTCCAGTTCAGGCCAGACATATCAAACCAATGCCACGAAATGAGAACGAAAAACACAATTGCGTAATGATGATTTCTGATAGTGCCCCTACTGAGCTGTAATATTATGTTAGTGTTAAGTTAATGGCGTTAACAATTTTTTCACATTTGGAGTTTCTTATGAATTTAAAGTTTGTCATTTTTAACTAATTAAATCTAAATCCTGCACAAATTTCTCTGAATCTTTTTTATGTTGCAAAATCAAGAATAGACCATTTCATATTTTGCTTCACATATTTTATCAGAAATTTTACATATATTTTATCCTGTATCTCCTTCAATAAACAGTCTTGGCTTAGAGCTGTTACTGTTTTCTGTTCAGTCAGTGACGTATCTAGGACTTTCAAAAGGCCTAGAATGATGTTCCTTCTCATGAAACTGAGAAAAATCTTGTTCATTGGAAATCAAAACATTTTTGTACACTTTCTAATAATGTTGATGGACAATTTGAACTAAAAATTACGCAGTTCCACTGAATGAAGGTCTACATCACTACTTGTCTCTTACATTGTGTGACATATCATCATACTATCCTACCATATTACCTAAAAGAATGGACAAAAGTACATTTCAGCAACACTGTGACTTTCTGAGAAACCTCTAAAGCAAGAAGGGTGAATGTGAAAACCTCGCAGCTTCCCTGTCAGTGATTCTAAAAATACAAGACAATAAATTAGCGGCTGTGTGATGTAGCGGTTTGGAGAGATGACAGTGGGAAAATCCTCTCTCTCCCCCATGATCCAGGCTGGTATATTTAGTGTGTTGCTTTGCTGATGACCTTTAGCTGAGTATAAGAGTAATGCTCATGGATTTCTGCTGATTAATGTGATCCAGTCACTCATGCATCTACCCCACTTTCTTCTTTATGTAATCTGTTCAGCTTGCTCCGATTAACTATCTAAAGCTTCAGTACATTAGAGCTCTCACTACACACAACACCATTCCTTATCCAAAACTCCCTGCTTTCCCATCATCTGCATCATTACTCATGTTCACCACTTGCAGAGAGCCCACTTCTCCAGAAGACTAAAAAAACTCAAATAAATGTGAAGCAAGTGAAGCAAACGGGGAACAGAACACAGCTGTATAGTCTAAAATAAAAGTGTAAAGACAGAGTTGGTTCTGATAACTCCGGTGCCCTAAACAAACGAGGGTGTTGGTTTAAGGTTCAGGGTTAGTTTATTGTCATCAGCAGCTGTACATGAACATAGTGTGGTGAGACCATGGAGCAACATATAGCAACATTCAACAGGGTGCAACTTATAACAGACACGATACAAACAATACAATAAATAGACACCACAGCAATGTACTGTATTGTACAGTATAGTGTGGGCCATGGGCACCGGAACCATTCATTTGTTTCGTCCTCCCTGCTGCATGCACAACCCAGCCCCACCCAGCCCCACCCACCACCCCGACAACAGTCAAGACTTAGAGAACAGTGCGCGCCCCCCCACCAACCCTCCACCCCCACCCCCGGGACAACAGTCAAGACATAACGGGCAGTGCGCGTCCACCCCACCGCCACCCAGACAACATCCGAGACATAGAGCCTTGTGCCCCCCCCACATTAAAAATGCTTCCAGCACCCATGTTGTAGATGTTACGTATACCTTGCAGAATTCTTATTTTTGCACTATAAGTATGATATTGCACAGGAGGCAAGCAGCATTGAACTAAGTGCAAGGAATGACAGAAACAATGTAATAAACAGGATTTTTTTTGTTTTGTCAACGTGGGAGTTCACCCTTAAAACATCAGCAGGCCCCTGGGATTATTCACAGAGCCCTACACAACTTGTACAGCAAGTTTAAAGGGCTGACCGGCTATGTGGAAGGAAGTAAAAAGGAGAGTTCAGTCTACTTTTTTGTGTCTCTGCTGCTAATAGGGATTTTAATTACTAAAGGTCAGGTAATTAACACCCCACCTATTTACACTGAAGTTATAAGGAGTGTTTCAGGCCAGACTGCTTTTGGAATAAGGCACAGGACAGCCAGTCAGAACAGAGGTCATTTACATATGTTGAAATTTACAGAGGTTGAAAGTGGTCATGTAAAAAGTATTTATGACTGTCTTTATTAATAAAGCCACACAAATGTCATAATTGGATCTCAGGAGGAAAAAGGAAAATACAATAAATATTCTCGAAAATTGTTCAGGATAACAATCTATTCATAATGTTTTCGTGTTTCCTGTTGATTTGATACCTACTTGCAGAATATGAAGCATGAGCTATGATGTTTCCTTAATTATATTAGAATCAGGGATGGTTATTGATGTATAATATTTCCTCATTTTGTACAGATCACCACATGGCAAACCAAATCTCATTAAAGCAACTAATTTGGTCTGTTTGTGTGATGAATGCACACAGGTGATGGAAATGTGTCCAAATTTCTTTACTGATTCATGTGTTATTTAGTTATTTAGTAAATTAAGAGTCACCCCTATATAGCACAATGCTATTGTAAGACTAGGGATCCATTTCAGCCAAGGCCCATTGTACATTACTCCATGGATGTGGGAAAAAAGTGGCACTTGGTGGAAAGATGAGGAGCCGAAGTGAGAAATTAGAGCAGTGCGTATGTAATGAGTTGTTGTAGCTAATCTAATAACTGTTTGGATGGGGACTTTTTTCTATGCCGCAGCTGTTTTTGAGCCTTGTGGTTTTGTCTCAGTGTCGACCCAGAGGAATAGTGCACAAGTGGAATAGCGTTGCACGACACAGTAATGAAACCCGACGTGTGACGGCTGGCTTTCGTGCATTCTCAGCATTGTTTCTGAACCACTTACATGCAGAAACTGTGCTTGCCATATTATTATCCTTAACAGTCTGTGACATGCCTGTGTACACACATGCATTCACACAGATAGGCATCACCCTCTCGCGAGCTTCAGCAGGTATCACCGAAAACGCTGGCTGTTAGCACTTCTGTGTGTGATCAAAGGCAAACATGCAGTAATAATTTCACAAGTGGACCTTGGAAGAACACCTGGCTCAAATAGCTGGGTGTTTTTTTCTGGCCAGACAGGAGAGAGGACACCAACAGCGTCCCCATTCTTGAATCAGAGCCAAACCTGACGACACTGAACAGTTAATGCTTTACTCTTCACACACACACACACACACACACACACACACACACATACACATACACACACATACACACACACTAGCACATGTACGAGAATAGACCATGAGCTCACAGCAGCCTGTTCCACTGTCCCAGGTGCTTTGATTCACGGTGGTCACCTTGAGTTATTAATCAGATTTAAATAAAAAACTGCTGACAGTGCACGGGACATGACAGTGATGTCATAGAGTGTATCAAGCAGTCTTACATGGTAGCAAAACCATTTTTTTCATTGCAGGGTTTTTTCTCTTCAAATTTTGCACTGAGAGCCCATTTCTACCAAAGTTCTTAAACGTCTGTTCACTTGGTGACCGTACTGACAATGCTCCCGAGTAGTTAATTCCAGGTATGAGAAATTGGGTAATACCTAGAAAATTACGTGAGGCAGTTGCTAGCCTAGTGGTTAGGGAATGCGCCCTCTGATCAGAAAGTTGTTGGTTCGAATCCCAAGACTGCTAGTGGCACCTCTGAGGTACCCTTGAGCAAGGTACCACTGTGTTCCTTGCTGCCCGCTGCTTCACTTGGTGAATGGTTTAAATACAGAGGAAGAATTCCGTGCTGTGGTGTGTTCATGTATGACAAAATGGTTACTTTACGAATGTGACAAAATTTAATTGTGTATAATGTTTGGCTCAAATCTGTATCAAGATGGAGGGTTTTCCTCAATTGTGGCTTAACGACTGGCCCTTTTTTACAACATGTCTGTTAAGAGTGGAACCCCATTAACAGACATGTTGAATGTTCCATGCTGTCCTGTTCATTTTTCAACTTGTGAACTGGCTCTTTCTCCTTTATAAAGACTTTGTTGATGTATCAGCTGGATACCTAGGCTAAAGGCCTCTAGCTGCAGAGGAGCACTTTGATAAAAGGCCCAAATTAAATGATTGTGCAATAGAGAAGTGGATTCATTTGTCTCTTTGCACAAAAAAGAGGCTGCATTCCTCTGTTTTCAGTGGCCATGCTTTTAGAAACATGTTGTTTCTTTAGCTTGCTGGTGTATGATTGGATTCTGCAGGCCATCTGTTGTCATAGGCAATTTTTCGTCAGCCATTCTCTAATCCAAGTCCAGCACAGTCCTGGAAGGCCTGCATCCAGCATCGTCCTGGGGGCCTGGGTCCAACACAGTCCTGGAGGGTGTGAGTCCAGTACAGTCCTGGAGGGCGTGAGTCCAGCACAGTTCTGGAGGGCCTGGGTCCAAC
>JBBIGA010000016.1:13090647-13115326 GCA_037576975.1 Alestes dentex | reverse complement strand
AGAGCCTGGGTCCAGCACAGTCTGTGGGGTCCTGGGTCCAGCACAGTCCTGGAGGGCGTGAGTCCAGCACAGTCCTGAAGGGCCTGAGTCCAGCACAGTTCTGGAGGGCATGAGTCCAGCACAGTTCTGGAGGGCATGAGTCCAGCACAGTCCTGGAGGGCCTGGGTCCAGCACAGTCCTGGAGGGCGTGACTCCAGCACAGTCCTGGAGGGCGTGACTCCAGCACAGTCCTGGAGAGCCTGGGTCCAGCACAGTCCTGGAGGGCCTGGGTCCAGCACAGTCCTGGAGGGCATGACTCCAGCACAGTCCTGGAGAGCCTGGGTCCAGCGCAGTCCTGGAGGGCCTGGGTCCAGCAGAGTCCTGGAGGGCATGAGTCCAGCACAGTCCTGAAGGGCCTGAGTCCAGCACAGTTCTGGAGGGCAGGAGTCCAGCACAGTCCTGGAGAGCCTGTGTCCAGCACAGTGTGTGGGGGCCTGGGTCCAGCACAGTCGTGGAGGGCCTGAGTCCAGCATAGTGCTGGAGAGCCTGTGTCCAGCACAGTGTGTGGGGTCCTGGGTCCAGCACAGTCCTGGAGGGCCTGGTTTGACCACAGTCCTGGAGGGCCTGTGCCCACCACAGTTTAATCATTTTCCTGTTCAAACACACTGACTAAATCAAGTGTGTCTAAGTAGGGGTATCACCAAACTGTGCTGGACACCAGCCCTCCAGGATCTTGCTCTAATCCTTCATCAAAGGTCAGTTTCTCCTCACTATTCTCACCCCACCCAGCCTTGCTGCTGTGAAAAATACACTCATACCGCAACCTCACATACACCACCATGTCGGTGTCACTGCTATGCTCATAACCCAGATAATATCTGGGCAACATTGGTCCTGTGGTCAGGGACTTATCTGTGATGAATGGGTCAGGGGGTGGCTGTCAGACTGTCTATGACAACCGAGCGGCTGGGTTACACCTATATAGTGACCTATAAAACAGATGTATCTTGTAAAATTGAAAGCCAGAATGTAAATGGAGTCTGTTAAAGTGGACAGTGGGTGTATTTTTGTAGATCACAGGATACTTTATTGTGGCATAGACACTTTGACCGCCATACCGGCACAATTAACTCATAACATTCTAAAGCGGCCAGCTGTGATGTTCCAGATCAAATTTCCTCGGTACAAAGAACGTTGCAACTTCTAATTCTGTGGGCAGCCCACTGGTCACATGCATCGTGTTCTAATTGGCCATTATGAGTGTGAGGCGGTTCTAGAGGCATTCTAAATGTAGTAGCAGAACCATATCAGCTTAGTGCAAAATGACCTTTTGATTTACATAGATGCAGGTCACAGTGGTTTCATCTGGCACGGATGGATGGCCGTCCAGAGAACGACTTTAAGTTTGAACCTCGTGTCAGTGATCTGAGCTCCGTTTATCAGACCGAGATCCGGCTCCAAATCATCACTTCCTCTGTGTTTCCTTGGTTTGGTATGCAGCTTTGTTTTAACTTGTCTTGGAAAGTCAGACTGAAAGTCTGTCGCACTCTTTGTGATGCTGCTGACTCATTAGAAAGTCTGGCTGTCTGCTACCCTTTTTTTTTCCTTTCTCTAATTAGCCGCATTTATATAAAGCATGTGTTGCAACAGAAGCAAGTTTACAGACCTTCTCTGTCATCCTGCAAAGGAGGAAGTGGAAACAAAATCTAATAAAATCAAACAGACACAAAGTAGTTGTTATTACTATTATTATTATTGTTGTTTTTGTTGTTGTTGTTATTTATACAGAACACATTAAAAAAGAGGTAATGCAGGGAATTACATCCCTTATTTGGCTCCCTTATTACCCCATGAACACACACACACACACACACACACACACACACACACACACACACACACACACACACACACACAAAACACCACCTCCCAGCCTTTTTAGCTTTAACGGAACTAAAGCCTCTGCTCCGAGGGGCTAAAGTTTAAGAGGAAATAAAAATGTCAGTGAAAGAAGATTAGCCTATTTTAGGATTTAAGCATAAACATTATAATTGTTCCCTCAGTTCCTGGTGAAAACAACACTTTGGATTGGCTAATTCAATTCCAAGAGGGATTTGGGCCTATTCTTCCACCAGCTTGCATTACTGTAAAGGTCTCCCAGGAATGTAACAACACTGGAGCCTTTGGTGTGATATATCCCCTCAGCCAGAGCTAAAGGTGTTGTTTGCTTAAGGGATTGGCTTTTGATCATTTGATCTAAGTCGTCTGTTTCTCGCCAGAGACATCCCGGCAATATGCACTTGCTTCCTGGAACCTAAGGCCTCGACCCAGGTAAGACAATCTGTGAGAAGCAGCCAGAATCAGAGGGCCAAAATCTGGTCCTGCTCAACCACATCTGATTCAGCTCATCACTTAATGATGATCCTGTTTATACAGAGCAAGTGCTGCTACAAAGCTACTACCTTACAGAGCTTTGCATGCAGGTTTAATATGTTCATTTGCTGGACACCAGCCCTCCATGACCTGAGCTGGACTTTCTTTGACAGAGCAATTATGGTAATAACAGAGCTCAATACGCTCAAAGCTTGTTCTCATAAAATGATCTCTTCTGGATTCTGAGCAATGATTTTCAGATGGGAGGCTCCAGCACAGGCCATGTGAGAGTAAAAAGCTTGGGAAGAATATAACCTTTATTATAATAATATTCATTATTATTATTATTATTTTGTAAATGTTGTTGTATTACATGATTATTCTGTTGGTATTGCAACTGATAATGGTGACAGTGATGGTGGTGGCAGTGAAGACTGATAACATTGATGATACCGATGATGATGACAATAATGATGACGATGATGATGATGATGATGATGATGATGATAGTGATACTGGCAGTAATATGAATTATTTTAACGAGAGTGACAATGAGAGTGATGATCTCGATGACAATCTTGATGGTGGTGCTGACTATGATGATAATGATGATGGTGCTGATCATGATGATGATGGCAATTATAGATTATACTGATGATGATGATGATGATGGTGTTGACGATAAAGATGTGATCATGATAGTGATCTTTCATTTATACTTAGTTTATACCCAAGCATAAAAAATAACTAATTTTTTAAAAAATATTTATTGGCTGCTGGTTCAGTCCTGTTCTCCACAGCTGGGACGCAGAGACCTGCGCATCCTGCGCGAGGTGTACCGCGAGCTAAACCCAGTAAGAGCTCGAGCCCTTAGGGGCCGCTCTCTCTCTCTCTCTCTTTCTCTCTCTCTCTCTCTCTCTCTCTCTCTCTCTCCCTCGCTCACTCCCACCCTCCTCACATCACGCGCGCTTCATCGCCACTCCGGTTGGTCTCGCGCTGGCTCTTTCTTCACCGGCCACGACGCGCGCGTTCAGAAAGCGACCAGGGTCAAGCGCGCGCTCCGCGAGCATCAGGAGAGGAGGAGTGAGTTAGTGAGTGAGAGAGAGAGAGAGAGAATCACACACACACACACACACACACACACACACACACACACACACACACACACACATACACACGCGCGCACACACACCTCAGAGAGCAGAGAGAGCTCTCCAGCGTCTGGCTCGGATTATTTCTGCTGTCTCTGCCAGCTCGCGGGGAATACTTTTTAAATGGCACGCGCTTGCACTCGCCCAGATCGGCGCTACTGCTCGGTGGAGCGCGCATCGCCCGCGCGCAGCGCCGCGTCCTGCCGGCCGTGATGCCCGCGCGCCGCTGAGAGCGCTGGACACGCGAACCCGAGGATAAAACACACCTCCTCTTGCCATGCACGCGCACACAGCCGCCGCGCACGCGGGCTCCAAGCCTGTCCACTCGCTCCGGAGCCCCGGCAGACCCGCCGGACCCGGGACCGGCTCCACGAGCTCGGCCTCCTCGCGCCTCTACTGTGCCTTCATCATCCTGCTCCTCATCCTCACGCCGCGCGTGGACTCATCCTGGTGGTGAGTGCCTGTTTCCCCAGACCCTTATATACATTTATGTTTATTATAATGATCAAATGTTTATGTAATAATAAAAAAAAACAAAAATCTGTGTTTATGAGCTACAGATCTTTTTTTCTTTTTTTTTTTACACCAGTGTTTCTCAGGCAGTCTCTTTCTGAAGCCAGTAGCTGCACACTGAACAAACTCCAGGAACGAGCTTAAACTGAGTGGAAAAATGACATGCATTCATATTCAAAGCGAGCATTTTTCCATCAAGCATTAAAATGTGTTTGTGGTGAGCAGACAGACACGCGCGCAGTCCTGCCAGGCGCGCGGCGCTCCGCTTAGCCTCGGTGAGAGCGCGCGACCACAGTTCTTTAAGAGACTCATTTACATGAACGGGTAGATGTGTGTTCAGGCGTGTGTCCGTGTGTGTGTATTTGTGTGTTACAGTGAGTGAGCCAGAAAGAGGCAGGGTGAGAAGGTGTGTGTGTGTGCACATGCGTGTGTATGAATATGTTGGCCTGTGTGTGTGCCTGTGAGGAAGAGGTGTGTGTTTGTGTGTGTGTGAGAGAGAGAGAGAGAGTAAGAGGGAGAAGAAGAGAGGGAAAGAAAGAAGAGAGAGACAGAGAGAGAGTGAGAGGGAGAGAGAGAGAGAGAGAGAGAGAGAAGCAGACAGAGAGGGAGGTGTGTGTGTGTGTGTGTGTGTGTGTGTGTGTGTGTGTGTGTTTGTGTGTGTGCGCGCGCACATGCCTGTGTGTGAAGCCAGCAGGTCTGACACAGATTACATTTATTAGCCTTCTTTTATTTCTCTATTTGGTCTTTGCTGAGTGGGCTGGCAGTTCCCCCTCAGAGCCGTCAGAAAAACTACAGGCCATAACTGTGATGGAGAACTGCTCACACCACAGCCCCCCTTACACACACACACACACACACACACACCGTCTTGCCAGTATAACAATATGAATTGAAATTTGCATGTGTGACGGTGTCTTTGAGAAATATGTACAGCAAACGAGAAAAAATGGTTTATGACTCCAGACGGTGGTTGCATACGAATTAAATTCTGCTGCATCAACACAGTTGTTTCCATTTAGTGCACTTGTTCTGATCAGAACTGTGTTAATGTAACACAATTTTGTGTGTAACTACTCAACACGCTTGGATCGGGTAAACTCAAAGGACCGTTTTATTCGCTGCAACTATCCAGCAAGAACAACTGCATGTATATGAATCTCATTTTTCACAGACTTGAAGTTTCTTCAGAGCAGGAGTAGGTTTGCATGGCAGAGAGACAAGAGGGAAATAACTTCAGGGGCAGTGGAGTAGCATTTCTGCACCTCTAGATATCGCCACACATACACATATACGGGGCAGATTAGGAGTTTCTGGGATCCCAAGCACAGTGATATCTGGAGGCCCCAGTCAATGACATTGGACTGAATGCAAAATCTAAGACCTACCATGAAGTGTTTCTTACTGCAGTAAGAACAGATTCATCCTGGTTTGGCTTTTGATTATGTCCTCCATGTTGGTCATTCCTGGGTCAAAATAAGGCATGGCAATGTGTGTGTTTTTTAACTGCTGTGACTGAAAAATCTCAGGCCAAAGAGTAGCACCTTCAGCCACAGGTGCAGCTTTTTTTGTCTGATGGCTTTCTTTCTCATCAGAGGTTTCTTCAGTTTTCGTAGCGTTTGTGAGTGCCGTTAGAATATCAGGGATGCTTTTGAGAGTGTTGATTATGTAGACAGATCTCAAAAAATGAAAGAAGACAGTGTTTATTTGTTTATTCAAACAACGCTCTTTGTAGCCTGCAGGGGGCCCACGAACCTCTGGCGTAACCCACACATTTGCGAGATTTGCACCATTGTACATCGAAACCTGTACACCTCTACACATCTATAAGTCTAGAATCAGAATCAGAATCCGTTACTGATCCCTGAGGGAACTGCATATGCAATGACTGCACAGACACACAGAGACACAAAGACAAGAACAATGTAAAATATAATATAAAATCAAAATAAAACTCTCCAGAAAAATGCTTTGCACTAAATACACTATGCTATATACACTGAATGCTGTGTTCAGTAAGGGAGGCGGATATAAAAACCATAGATAAATAAGTAAAATTACTGTTGAAATAGTTTACTAGTAAACATTAATAGTGGTTTGGAGTTGTATTATATACCAAGTCCATTATGGCACAAAATAGTGACATAAGTAATGATATTGCACATAATAATACATCGTGACATAAGTAACATAAGCAATGATAGTAGTAGAGATATTGCACATAAGACTGTTGCACATAATGAAAAATAGTTAGCACGCAATAAGAAATTTACACATACATCTACACCTTCACATGTACACATCTGCACATCTGCACCTCTGCACATCTGCACATCTGCGCCTCTGCACATGCACACATTTAGGCAATACAAGACATTGACCAAAGACAGAGGAAAAATGGGGGGTCTCTCCTGCTTCCCCTTTTCCTCTCTTTCTCATCCATCACCTTAAGCAAACAGACTTTTCAGCTACTGAGCAACCTGTTAGTGTTTCATATGAGCGAAGGTACCACCCTCTCTCTTGCACACACCATCTTTCTCTCTCTGTCTCTGTCTCTGTCTCTGTCTCTCTCTCTCTTTCATTCTCTCACTCTCTCTCTTTCTCTAGGTCAGACCACCAGAATTCCTCATACACCCCCCTTTCTCTCTCTGTCTCTGTCTCCCTCACTCTCGCGACGTCTTTCTGTCTGACCTTCCACTTATACACCGAATGGAGACAAAGTGAGGTTTGAGAGAAAAAACTATCTCATGTCCCAGTGAGTTAACTCATATTAAAACTTGGAGCAGGTCCTTAACAGCCAGAGTGTTTTGTTCTCTCGTTCGTATGCAATCCTACCAAATTGCTCTCTGTCATTTCAATTTCTTAGAAGGCTTTGTGAAAAGGGCTTGAGCAAATATGCAAATAAAATGAAATGACTTGAACTTGAGTCGACTAACTTTTTTGTTGAAACTGCTTCTTGTTCAAGAGATACATGAATGTTTTATGACTAATATATTTAGAGAAACCTTAAATAAAGGCTTCCAGAACTTCCACTCCATTAGATTCACATGAAGCACAATATCAGCAAAAAGTGCAGTCTTAGCCAAATGTCCCCTGTTGGTGATTAAGCAGGCCTTACTCTACCTGAGGGCATGTTCACGGATGCTGAACAAGAGACTTCAGACCTCAGACACAGGAGGAGAAACGGTCTAGGCCATAATTTTGGTCAAAGGAAGCATTTTACTAAAAGGATATACAAAAGGATATACAGCCTAAATATAATGGGGTTTCTGGCCAACATTAACTCAGATTAAGTTTTTGCTGTGAACTATTGCAGGCCTGTTGTTCTAAGTGGCCACTTTTGTGTGTGAGTGTGTGTGTATGTGCATGTTTTGCTGGCTGTCTACCCGTCCCTATGCGGGGCAAATCACCACAGTCATGCATTCTTTAACCAGTCAAGCCTGACCATATCCGATCCCTCGAACACACTCACACACAAACATACACTGGCAGAGTGTAAATGACAGGGCTTACAGAATTTGTTTTTTATGGTGTATTGTTATAGTCCTGTGGTAATGATTTACTGCAACGGCAAAAGCCACACTCTATCCCACCATCATGTGTGAAACCAGAGTGAAGCGTGTGTGTGTGTGTGGCCTTTATAGAAGGTACCACCCTCTCAATATTACCCAGCCTTAAGACAACAAGCGACCACCGCAGGACCAGACCCCTTAAAACACCAATACAGGGCAATGGTGCATCTTGCGAAATCTCTTGGGGTGGAGGGCTAAGATGGTTATGGTGACCCGTTAAATACCAGCTTGCCAACTAGACACTGCCATTTTGTATTGTGCAAATTAATATGCCAGCTAACGTGTTCCTGACACACTGCATTGAACATCTAGGTTTTTTTATCTGGTCACCTCATTGAGCAGTACCACCAGTGACCACCAGAGGACAACACAACTCAAAATTTTCTCCTTAAGCTACACCATGCTACATATGGCGAAAACGCATTAGTACATTTACAGCATTTAGCAGACACTTTTATCCAAAGCGACTTCCGTTCACAAACTACAGCGGACAGTCTCCCTGGAGAAACTTGGGGTTAAGGGTCTTGCTCAGAAACCCAGTGGTGGTATGCTGAAGGTAGGATTTGAACCCATGACCACTTTGTTCAGAAGTAAGTATCCTTCCCACTAGTCCACCACCAACCGAAAGCCCACCCGAAACCTATACACTAGGCCACCACCATGTGAAAGCCCTCCCGAAACCGATACAGATTGCATTGCAGTCCATCTGGTCCATCTGGGCAGTTTTCAATCAGACTGAATTTATCTGAAAAGGAGATACTTCATAGAACATGACTGAGGCTGACTATGATATTTAGGGGCAAGACAAGCGGTCTAGAAGCACTAATGTGCTTACTCTGTGTTAAAATGTGATAGTAGAACTCTCTTCTTTTTCCCTTACTTAAACACTGAGGAAATAGAATGGTTTAACTGACCTGATCTGGTCAAAGACATAGCTTTGGTTTCAAAAGTGTGTAGGTGAAGGGGGGCAATTTGTGTGTCATGTGCCATACCCCCAGATTTTCCTGTATGTGCGTATTATGGGCGCCGGAAGCAATGTGGGGAGCGCAGCGCTCTACGTCTCGGCTGTTGTCCAGGAGAGAAAAAGTGGTGGGGACGAAATGAATGATACTGAAAACTGATATAATCGTTCTGGCACCCATGACATACACTTAATGGACAAAAGTATTGGGACACCTGACCATTACACCAACAGGAACTTTAATGACATTGCATTCAAATACATAGACTTTAATAATATGGAGTTGGTCCCCCCCTGTGCAGCCACAACAGCACACAGAGTTCTACATCTTGTTTGTTTTTTGGGTTTTTTTTTTTTTTTGGGGGGGGGGGGTGACTGCAAAGTGGTAGGGACGAAACCAATGATTTTGAAAAGTGAGGGGGGCACGTCCTATAATGCCATGGTGTGTATTAAGTGTGTGCATAAGGACCCTATAGGCGGACCATTGGGTTTTTGACCAACCCCAAAAACTATAGAAACAGTGCCACCCCAATCAAAACACTAAGCAAAAGAATATTGCAATGTCTAATTTGATTTCACCGTGTTCTGCTATATTTTCTACTTGTTATAGCCGACGTTTTATAGCCCCCATTGTAGCCAAGACAGAGAATAATGAGGGAGTAAGGAAGAAGATGAAGCTGCAGCTGAACTAAAATGATGCTGTGCATTACAGTAAGGGTGCACAGCACTGTACAGTACAGTACTTTTAATAAACTTAACACAATGCAATTAAGCATAAAGTAACAAAAATGAAATATGTACCATGGGGCTGTGTGTGTGTGTGTGTGTGTGTTCTGCAGAGTTGTACAAGGACATACATTGAGCTGCTGTATCTCAAGCAGAGACCGAGATACAGACATTGTTTACAGGAATGTTAAAGATAAGGTTCACAGAGAGAATAAGAGAGAAAGAATCAGACAGAGACAGAAAGAGTGTGTGTATCGTGTGTATAGTTTGTGCCAGTCTCTGGTAACGGGGGCGTTAGGGGAACGGTAAACAAATGGTGGGCAGTGATGGAGCAGGACATCCATAACAGGAGTGGAAACTGGGGGGAGAGAGAGAGAGAAAGAGAAAGAGACAGAGGGAGAGAGACAGAGAGAGAGAGAGAGAAATGGAGGGAGAGAGACAGGAAGGGAGTAAGCAATGGGCCCTGCAATCTCTCAAGCTTGAGTTAGATTAGTGAAGATAGCAGAGACTCAGTAAGTTTCGAAAACAAAAGCGTAACAGCAGTGCTACATTTAAACACCAGTATCATGTATGATGTCACTGTCAACATCTGGATTAACAGCAAAGAGGAAATAGAAACCGAGCGCACTGCTGTTCCCTTAAATGTTTCTGGGCATTAAAAACTCCTGTAGGCTGAATAAGCAGATACTTCAGGCTTCCATGACATCACAAAAGCAATTAATTGAAAAGGGGCTTTTTTTGCAATGGACTGTATGGACTGGAGAATTAATTATACATTTTAAAACTTGTTAGTGTTAAGGTACTTTATCAAAGTCTTTAAGAGATTGTGTGCTTCGTGAATTCTAAAATGTTTCATTTTGAATGGACTGTTTTAATATTCCGATTAATAAAAAGACTGAATACACATCAGAGCTGGTCCTGACGACCCTGGGGCCCTAACCTGAGGGAGGATATTTTGTCAACCAGTGGAAGGGACTTTTGCATTTAAGCATAGTGAGCTCATATGGCTGACTGAGTCTAATGCTAATACTAGGTTTAATACTGAAGGAACTTTACACTGTAGATACAAGAACAACACATACAAGAGAATCTTTTTATTTATATCAACCAAAAAATGCAAACTCAATTGTGCAATTCCAAAACTGATGCAGTTGAATTGCCAATTTCAACTCAATGGATCTTAATGCATAAATGAACTTTAATTTTCCTATTTAAGACTAATTTGGTACAAACGGTGCAGTAGTATGGGAACAAAAGTAGGCAGGAATTCAGGTTTTCCATTTCTTGTGGAAAACCTTGTTTTCACTCTGAGCCTGATGTGCATGTCCACATAAATCTTACAGTAACTCTGCCAAACCTTGGAGAACAAAGTCATGACCTTCTGTGCTCTCACCCACAGCCAGTCCTTAGCGCTGTGCGGTCCAGGTCAGACTTAATGGAAATAGGTTTAAACTTTTTTAATGCACATTTGAAGCCTTTATGTCTTTCAACATTTTAGTGAATGTATGTATGTTTTGAAACACATTACATTTGTAGGCTACTGATAAGATGTGTTCAACCTATTTGGAAATGGATTCAACAAATATTTCCCATATTTGGAAATGGATTTAACATATGTGTGTGTGTGTGTGTTGCAGGTACATTGGCGCATTGGGTGCGCGGGTGATATGTGATAACGTCCCAGGCCTGGTGAATAAGCAGAGGCAGCTGTGTCAGAAATATCCGGACGTGATGCAGTCTATCAGTGAGGGGGGTAAGGAGTGGATCCGCGAGTGCCAGCACCAGTTTAGACACCACCGCTGGAACTGCAGCACCCTGGACCGAGACCACACTGTCTTCGGCAGAGTCATGCAGCGCAGTGAGTGTCTCTCTGTACGTGGGTCTGTGTGGAAGAAGGAATGAGATATAAAGAGATGAGTGTTGCCACAAATGACCTCACTTTCCAGGCGGCAGTATTTCAGAGATTATAGATTTGCATCTGTAATACACACACACAATACACACACACACACACACACACACACACACACACACACACATACACACACACACACACTCAGAGTCAAAGGTGATAGCAATAAGGCGATGGGATGCATTTTTGGGTGACTTTTGGCTGCCTAAAAGGTAAGTAAGAATAAAATATTTTTTTTCTTTCAGAAAACATTCTCTTCACAGTCCTCAAAGTCTGTTTTAGAGAGGGGCCCCTTTCTATTAGAGGTTAAAGCAAATTGTCAGACCCTAAAAAGAACCCTTAAGACACTTACTTACATTTAGCAGTAAAAGCCATTTTTCTTTCAGAGGAAAGAAAATGATTTTTTTTTCCAAAAGTCTAAATTCCCCAAGATATGAAACATTTTCATGTTTTTCATCAATCTGGAGACATCTGGTCCTCATAAAGCAGTAAATTAGGGGCAATATGATTATATTTATTGTAATTGTGATAAATTACATCACAATGCACTTTTCTGAGCATTTCATAAATATCATCAGAACTTAAACAAAGTCAACCGCATGTTTCAATACAAAGTCAGACTATTATTATGTTTCATTATAATACACATTTTAAAATGTGGCCAGTTTACAAACCTGGACCTGTTTTGTAAACTCGAACTTGTCAAACCTCCCAAAAAACAAAAGTTTTGTGATGTTATTTTTGCTGTCAGGGACAAAAGAGGACCTTTTGTAAACAGCAGTCTTGCAGCCATAAACACTACAACATCACAGTGTTTTCCTGACCAGTGGTATTTTTTTATCTGCACCAAAAAAAAGTAGTATAATTATAGAGCTTGTATGTGTGTACATACACACACACACACACATACACAATTCATTTTACCTGGCACAACACTGTGAAGGGGGAACTGAGAGAGAGAAAGAAAGGATAGAAGAGAGAAAGAAGAAAAACAGACAGTAAGAGAGAAAGGCAGAGCACAGAGAGAGAGAGGGAGAGGGAGAGAGAAAGAGAGAGAGAGAAAGAGAGAGGAGAGAGATAGACAATGAAGAGAGATGAAAGAGAGACCGTGAGAGAGAAAGAGGGAGAATCTAAGGTCCAGATACATCTATTCTGTCTGTCTCGAGTTCACTGGAGTGCCCCAGCACAAGCCTCTCTTTTAGCAGCTAGATTTGGCTACCTATTACATACACACACATAAATAGACACACAGATCCAAAGGGTTCCAAACAGATGTTCCTCCTGGAAAAAGGTTCAGGACCTGACAGAATTATAAATCACTTTTCTGGTAAAAGCATGAAAATGTAAGCACATACACACACACAAATTCTCTATTTAGGCCAACAGGTTAAAATACACAATGAAAAGACATTAAATGTTCTTATATGCAGTAGTTGACCAGCCATGCATAAAGTGTCAGCATTAGTTACACAGCACAGTGGCACAGTATGAAAACATAAATAAAACATCTTTCCCTTCAAATGTGCCTACTTCCAATTACAGAAGACATGAAATAATATTTTGCTAGCTGTATTGCTTTCCTTCGACCCAATGATATGAAGTCCCTTAATAACCAATCCATGCACACCGAGACTTCCAAACATGAACACAATGAGAATACATCAGCAGCCGACATTGCTGATTGATTGTACATGTGGTTAGTACCCGGGACGCGGAAAGAGTGTGGTGTTTGACACAAATGTGCTGGAATGAGGTGTTGATTAGTGCTGAAACAATGCATTAAATAACATGATTTACAGAATAGCTTTTCTCCACAATGTAATCACATATTTTTTTTTATTCTGTTCTCTATTCTACCCTGGTCCAGTCTGTTTTTATTCTAATCATTACACCATGTTTCGATGCATTTTCGCTCCCTTTTATAAACACACAAACATAATCAGAGAGGCTCCATTATCATGGCTTTGATACCTCACATTTTCGCTACAAGCAAGATTAAAGCATGAATTTTAACTCAGCTCAAAGAAATGAGAGCAACACACTCACTCATTCAAAGAATACACACACACACACCATACCACACACACAGCTCCTTCAGTGATTATGAAGCCTGTCAAAGTTCTTGTGCATTTCTTCTACAATCAGTTTTAACTGTGTGTCTAAAAGAGACAAATTTGTCTCCCTATTGGGCATACAGGTATATAATATATTCTAAAAGTATAAAAGCCATACCAATCGACTCACCTTGTACTCCTAGTTCATATTATGGAATTTCTATTAAATTCATGGGACCTTGCAAAATCTTATAGCACTACTACAAATATGAATGTATGAAGCCCTCTGAGCTAAATTTGATCATTTTTTGCGATTCCTAATAAATTTCACCGATTGCTGATTATTTCACAATTTTCTGAACTAATGTTTAAATCAACCAGTGGCACAAGAAACCGCTGAAACTTTTCAATTCATGTCTTCTCCATCTAGGCTTTTTCCAGTAGACCATGGGTCCATGACTGCATGTTCACATTACAACAAATCAAGCTATTACACGCTGTCTCTTGCAAACAGGCGAAACAGGTATCACACAGGATAGAAAACTTTAGTAGAAATATCCACATATGAAACAAAAATACTGAATAAAGCTACTAATATCATAGTTACACAAACTAAAAAAGTAAAAAAAAATTCTGTGATTAATATTTTCACATAAAAAGGTTTAAGGAAATTTCCTTTCCCTTCGCTTCTCGGGAATAATGTCTTAAAAAGTGTTTTTTTTTTTATTCCGAAGCTACATTTAATAAGATCTGTGGCATGATAAAAAACTTCTGGATGTGACAGAACACTGTTAAACCACACAACTTCAAAATGTAGTTGTAAAAAATGAAAACTGAATCCAGTGACAATCAGCAATTGGTGAAGCTTACAAAAAATCACAAATATTATATATTTAACTTTTGTAGTAACAATCCATACCTACATAAGTATCTGGAACGGAGCTTAAGGATTTTGCAAGGTTCCATGAATTAAATAGAAGTTTCAAGAAAATCATAAATTGAGAAAATCAGAAACTAGACAAGCTGGTATGGAATGATTCTGTCCTATCCTGTTCTATTCTGTACAGTTATGTCTGTATTCCATTCTATTCTGTACTTCTATCTTTTTTAATTCTGATTATTTTTATTCCCTTTTGTTCCTGTCTATTCTATTACATTTAATTCTCTTAAAGTCTTTTATGCTCCATTCTACTTCAATTAAAATTCCTTGTCTCCTGCTGTTCACTTTAATTTTTGACCTACTTGCTCTGTTTCATGCTCCTCATTCATCAGACATACACACATGCTTGTCATGGCATGGCTTGCATCCAACACACACACACACACACACACACACACAGAGCTACAGAATGTAATAAATCCACTTTTATACTGTCTCACTCTATTTCTCTCTCAGACACACGCAGACTATGCATCAGTTTTAATAGTAGAACATCAATTCCCCAGCTGGGGGGGGGTTGCATAAGCACGCCTAAGCTCTGAAACACTAAGCTCTGAAACAAATTACTCGTAAGCCATCCAACATAGAAAATAACAACAGCAGCACTCAATTAACACCTACAGAGATTCAATTCAGCCCCATATGAGTTAATTCAGCACTGGCTGCTTTGCTGCATTATCAAGCTAACAGACGTAGACTGCAACACAATGAGCAGAATGTTTGTCTCCTATCGTCCTTAAGTGCTTTAGAGTGCCTCCAGTAATGAATACACTCCAATAAAGGCTAAAAAATGAGATTTTGTTCAGCTTTTATGTAAAACATGTAGGTTTATTTAACAAAAACAATCAGAAGGAATTTTTACCTAACTATTCCATTTACATTTACCTTACTCTTTATCTTATAGAATCAAACATGCTGTTTTGTTTTCTGTGTCTTTAAGACAGTTCTGTTCTGTTAAAGGGGGCATTTGGCTGACACTCTTATCCAGAGCTACTTATAATCATTAGTTACAGGGACAGTCCCCCTGGAGCAACTGATAGTTAAGTGTCTTGCTCAAGGACACAATGAAAGAAAGTGGGGGTTTGAACCTGCGACTTTGTGGTCATCTGGTTCACAGGCAAGTGTTTTACCCTCTAGGCTACTACCACTGTTCTGATTGAATATCCTGTATTGTGCCTACTTTAATGCAAAAAGCAGTCTGGAATGAAACACTCCAATCAATTTGGGGCTAAACTGCTGTAGCAGTTAGAACAGATGGATATAAGTGAATGCCTTGTGTTTTGTGATATCCCTTACAGACCCTATAACCTTGTTTTGTAACTTAAACTTTTTACATTCTTACATTAAAGTATTTTATTAAAAACAGCAAGGAAAATTAATTTGCCATTATATGCATCCTTAGAAAATAGACAGCTTTAAATTAAACATCTGATATTGGATAAATACAAGCTGCTATAGGCCAACTGTGGACTGTTTCAGATATATCTGAATATACATAAGCTTAGACCACACCACTGGCCTAATTAAATATTTACAGAGCCCGTACCACTGAAAACAAATTTCCTTGCTTTTTCTTAAAAAAAACAAACAAAAAAAAAAACACTGTTAAATTAACATAAAACGTATCAATGTACCATTCACTCTGCTGTGCATACAGTCTATGATCTATGTATGGAAAATGAGCTGAATGTCATTTACATTAATAAAGTGTTTTTGTGATGTCATTTACATTAATAAAGTGGCTGGTGTACCATAGTAGGTAATACTGAGATTGGATTCTCTCTGGGCAAACACATCAGGCAACACCAATCAAAGTCCTTGGGCAAGATTCCCAGTGCAACAAGAGACTGTTTGTGAAAAGCATAAACGTAAATGTAAATATATTCTATTTCTCAGCCTACAGCAGTTTAGTCATTCATACTGGGACTGCTTTTTGAACATGGCTCCATACAGGGCATCCGATCGGAACATAAGTCATTTACATATATCAGTCTTAAAGGCTCAGTAACTAAAACAGACTAAATCAAATAAATAAAAGGTTGAAAATGGTCATGTAAAAAGTAATTATGAATGTTTTGGGACATAAATTCACATACACACTGTAAGCATGTTTACTGGACTATAAATGTGTTGCGCTTTTATATAGCTCTTGTACACGTCTTTGCCCCGATTTGCAAATATCCCAGTAAACGAATACAAATGGACGTACTCAAGGAGTTAGGGGCATTTAGTGGGCGATTTACAAAAGATAATTGCTCAAATGATGACATGTGTAAATGGTACAGAAGTGAATATTTAAATAAGGCTGTTGCATGTGCTAAATGTCCTGGATAGCTGTGTGAAGTCTGAATCTCAAGATCTTGAAGAGAAACAGAAGTGTAAATATATAAAAGTCAACTGTGTGGACAAACAAAGAAAAACATAAGGTAAAACATTTTAATAAATATATAACTGAAATCAAAACAAAACATACCAATGTCTGACATTTTATAAAGTTTTATTTGTTTATTTATATTGATTTTATTATTTATGTATGGCAAAAAGCACATAAATGATCAGGTCCTGTAGAACTGTGGCTATATCAGAACTATTCAGAAATGATGCCTCATATCCTTGATTTTAGTAGGTTTAATTTCACCACGGATGCCCTTTAGCCTTCTTTCTTCCTAATTACATTATGTTTCAGTGAGGTCTGAGGACAGAAATGATGCATTACATGAACTAGACATTCTGTATGTACACATACTTTGTGTACTTTGTGGTGTGCATATAGACACACTTACTGAAATACCAGATGCATCTACAATGATAAACAGAGCTGCAGATGGTTCTGTAGTGAGTGAAAAATCAGTAGAACACTGTAAATGCCTTGAAAAGTGGTGATCAAATCTCAGTTAGTTTGACAAGAAATACTTTACGGAAGGACAGCATTCGTAACTCTACATGACATCTACATAAATTTTCTATGATGACTGACATGCACTTGTATAAATATTTATAAAGGCTTATTGGAATAGACAAAGGTCATAAAGCCCACTTTAGTCAGTTTTACCCTAGAAAGCATTATAACTGTTTAAGGGACAAAGTCCTTGAGACCAATTGGCCAGAGACCATCGTTTGTATTTTGGAGGTTAAAAATTGACCTAAACGGTGCCCATTTTTCTAACAGCGTAGATATCCTCAGGTTTTTGCAATGTCATACTTAATTTAGTAACATTATATGCAGCTTCATCAGTGCAATAAACTTACTTAGCACTCCTGGTAATAGCATCATTGTCTCAAAATCTAATTAAACAAATCAGTGAAACTGTGGTACAATTGCTATAATACACCCAAGGTCATGCTACACATTGGGATATTGACACCAGTGTGTTGCAGTTGTATGCACAAGCACTCCCTCTAATGTGTTATTAAATGATGTTAACTGATATGACAGGAGAATCCTTTGTAGCTTTGTAGCTAAATTTAAATCTTTTACTCACCACCCACATATCTTATCTTCACTCCACGTTGGTGACACAGGACTAAAAAGCTTCAAAACCCCCTCACACCCACCCCACACAGGTCATTTGACATACGAGACCAGCTGAAAAATTCAGTCCTCCATCATCGGATTTCTTTTTTTCACTTTTTCTCTCCACACTGGTTCCAGGTTAATTGTTTTATGTCTCACCCCAGGACCCACTAATCATCAGACATTCCCAATTTCCATTACGGACCACTTAGTTCCACATACACTTCATTCTGAATGGAATTTTTTAATCGCCCTTCTCTCACGCCTTTCCATCATTTCAATGAATTCCCTCTCTTTCTCAGAATATTCTCATCTCTCCGTTCATTTTTGTTCCTCTACAAATGATGGCATTTTTTTTTATTTGGACGCCGTTATGTTTTTACATTACATCTCTGTTCATGCACCCCCCCTCTTTACTTCGCAAACATCCAAGAGTTACTGGGGTTCAATTTACATGTACTGAAGTAAACTTATGCTGGCAAGTTGCTATAACTGGCTTTAGGCTACTCTACCCACCTCTAGCCTTACCTTTCACATCCTTCCTTCTTTCCTTTTTTCTCTAATATCTCTATATCTGCCTGGACACTTCCCATTAATTCCTAATCATAAAATTATCATAGTATCGTTGTAGTGATCTCCTCAGATGACATCTGTATGGTCTTACTCACTTTAATTTTTTTTCTCTGGAATCAGTTGCTTTGTTTTCTTCACTTAACTTGCATGTGGTCTGTACTTAGATCTGTACTCTGATGAATGGGAGTAAAGGGACCTAACATGATGCAAAGAAACAAATGGACTAGAGTCTGTAAATTTAAACTACAGCGTGCATCTATAAGTTAGGGGAGCTGATAAAACTGACAATGAGAGGAGATACATGGTACATGTACCTAATAGAGTGGCTAGTCTGTATATGTTTTTACCCTCTTCATTACTTTCTTTTAATCTCTCCCTAGCCAAAAAACAAATACATGGTAAAGTAGGAAAAGAAAAAAAATCATCTTATTAACATCTTTTCTACACACTCTCTCTCTCTGTCTCTCTTTCCCTCTGAGTCTCACACACACCAACAAAGCCAACCTCCCTCTCAGTAGTCGATATAGACCTCAATAATGAATGACCTATAAAACGAGTTTCCCTTTCGGCCCAGAGGGCAGTCAGAGGAAAACAGCTACTCTACACTCTACCAGCAGTTTGCTTGTGGGTTTTTTTGCCAGCGCTTATTTCAGCAACAGAACAGTGCTCCATTACTACATTAACATTCTGCCTCTTAACTTATGAATTATTGACATTTCACCAATACTTCAACACCCTGTGTGTCATAAGAAGCAAAAAATTGATCTGCACTTGACAAATCAACATCAGTTTAAAGAGGAGATGAGAGAATGGGGAAGGAGAGAAGAACAAGAGCGGAGGGAGGGAAGGAAACTGAAGTAGCTCATTAATATCCTAGGCAGAGTTTCTGAGAACTAAATGTCAACACTAATTAATTTAAAAAAGAGCAAGAGAGAGGTACATTGAGGTAGGTTATCATTAATAAAACACTGAGCATAAGGGCTAAACAAGCCTTATCTCAAGGTTGTAATATTAATGGTAGAAGACAAGCAATAAGACATCATTACTGTTAATGTACTTCCATATACTTAGTATCAGCACTGCTAGACTGAAGCTGTGTTCACAAAGGCAGCCCAACTCTGATTCGTCTGGAATCAGATTGTTCATAAGTTTTCACAGGGGAAAAAAGGAAAACATTTTCTCAAATCAGAACTGGAAAACATTAACTAAAATCAGATCACTTTAGATCACTATACAAGAGCAAAATTACAGACTGATCACTACAGTTACAGACACAATTTATCATCCCCTCCAGTCATCAGAGAGACACAGTGGTATCAAAATACAATCCCAAAAATCATAAAAAATTCCACGACTTTTTCATTTATTTTTAGGTTGAGTAGTACTTTGAAAAATGTTAACTTTTTATTTATTGTGTATCTATACAAATGTAATTTAGTTTAATGTCTTTCATGTTAATTTAGTATATTCCCATGTACTAATAACATCAGTTTTTACATTTTTAATCTAAGGCCCCTTTACAGTGTGCCCCCACGCACTTGTCCCTGTTCTTAAATAAGCTACATTATCTTTGGTGTTTAGTGTTGAAATTGCATTACATTTGCTGAAGAGCAAATGCTGACTTTGGTCTTGACTGCCTATGGCTTGACTGCTCTTGCTGGAGTTTTACATATCGCTACTAGGTTGAGAGTACTCCAGCTCATTAAGAAGCCCTTCTTGAGACGAAGTGGGTGTGTTCAAGCGGGAAGACACTAAATGTACAAGACCAGCATTGACCTAGATTATAGCTACACCATCTTAATGAACCTTCAAGGTTTCTAATCAAGTCGCCAGCAAATTAATAGCTGAATTTGAAAAAACTTTCTGGATGAGGGACAAATCCAGTATTGACTGTCTGACTGCCTAATGTGGCAGCCAATCACAAAGTAATTGTTAATGCTATAGTGGGTGGAGGGCCCTGCCCATGGGATGGCAAATTGCCAGAGCTCAGCTCCTTTTACCTTAGGAACAATGGGTCTCATTTATTTCATTGAAATTGTGTGCACAGATGCTGTCCAAAAATGATTATATGTGAACATTCATGTTTAAGTAGTGTTCTGTCAAATCCAAATTTGCTACAAAAAATGAAAAGATGAACACAAATGCCAGACATTATATACAGGCATTATAGTTTGTGATTCAAGAACATTGTATCTTTTAAAAGTAATCTGCATTCAGATTCTGAGAACTTATGAAAACATTTGGAATCATATACACAACCCCAAATCAGAAAAAGTTGGGACGGTGTGTTAAATTAAAATCAAACTGAAAACATTACTTTGTTAAATTATCTTTGACCTGTTTTACATTGAAAACAATACAACAGCACATCATTTAACGTGTGCCTCATGAATTTTATTGGGGTTTTTTTTCTCCAAAATAAACACGTATTCCAATTTTGGTTCTTGCAGCACATTTCAAAAAAGTTGGAACAGTAAAGCATTTAGCACTTTGTAATGTTGCCATTCCCTTTCACAACACTTAAAAGACGTTTAGGGACTGAAGACACCAAGTGATGAAGTGTTTCAGGTGTAATTTTGTCCCATTCTTCCTGCAAACAAGTCTTAAGGTGGGCAACAGTATGGGGTCGTCATTCTCGCAGTTTGCGCTACAAAATGCGCCACACATTCTCTATTGGAGACAGGTCGGGACAGCAGACAGGCCAGTCAAGTACCCATACCCTCTTCCTCCGCAGCCAGGACTTTGTAATGTGTGCAGAATGTGGTTTTGCATTGTCTTGTTGAAAAATGCATGGGCCTGGAAAAGATGTCTTCTTGAAGGCAGCATATTGTGCTCCAAAATCTCTATGTACTTTTCAGCATTAATGGTGCCATCACAGAAGTGCAAGTTACCTTTGCCAAGGGCACTGACACAACCCCATACCATGACAGACCCTGGTTTTTGGACTTGTTGCTGGTAACAGTCTGGATGATCTTTTTCTTCTTTGGCCCGGAGCATACGGCGTCCATTTCTCCCAAAAAATACCTGAAATACTGATTCATCTGACCACAGTACATGTTTCCACTGTGTGATGGTCCATCCAACATGCCTCTGAGCCCAGAGAAGTCGATGGCGCTTCTGGACACTGTTAACATAGGGCTTCCTTTTGGCACAGTACAGTTTTAACTGGCATTTGTGGATGTAACTACATATTGTGGTACTTGACAAAGGTTTGCCAAAGTAGTCCTGAGCCCATGTGGTCATATCACTTATAGATGAATGACGATTCTTGATGCAGTGCCACCTGAGGGGTAGGAGATCATGGTTGTTCAGCTTAGGCCCTTTACGTACTGAATACTGAAATTCCTCCAGATTCCTTGAAACTTTAAATTATGGTATGCACTGTTGAAGGTAAAATATCTAAATCTCTTCCTACCTTTCTTTGAGGAACATTGTTTTTAAACATTTCAATAATTTTCTCACGTATTTGTTGGCAAACTGGCAATCCTCGGCCCATCTTTGCTCCTAAAGGACCAGACCTTTCTTGGGTGCTGCTTTTGTACCAAATCATAATTACAATCACCTGTTGACATCACCTGTTTCAAATCACATCATTATTTAACCAATTTACCTCATTACTAGCCCTAAATTGCTCCTGTCCCAACCTTTTTTGGAATGTGTTGCAGGTCTGAATGACAGGAAAAGATGTATATTTACAAATGAAATAAAGTTGACCAGACAAAACATGAAATATTTTGTTCATATTGTCTGCAATGAAATACAAGTCAAAGTAAATTTAGAAATCACTACTTTCTTTTTCTGATTTGGGTTTTTAAACATTTATCACATTAAATGATAAATGTTTTATAGGGATTTCTAAGAAAAAAGCACTTCTAATTAATTTTGAATGAATCAGTATTCAGCCTTTAATCCACCTGGGCTACCACAACCACCACCTAAAAACACCCTAGCAACCCTAAGAGATACAACAGCAGCCAGGTAATTACTTAAGTTGTGCAAACACACTACATTTCCTTCAGGAAGTGCACTTTTGTAGTTGTTAATGCTGTGTAAAACTACAGTGTGTAGATACTGTCTTTTTACAACTATATAAAAGATCCACATGGCCTCCTAGATTGATGATTACACTGTAGTTTCCGCCAAGTTAAAGAACAGGGGAAGCTTTTTAAAAAAATTAACATGTGGCATGAAAAAGGAGAAATCTAACAAAAAGACAAAGTACCTTTGTCTAAGAATTACCATTCTGTTCAGTTTTGTATCCCTGTCACTATGCACTTGTCTAATCTAATGTCTCTCCCTCCCTGCTCTCCTAGACACTGGGTCGGCTGGCAACTTTATTTCTCAGTCCCTTGTCTCTTCACTGTCTCTCCCCATTGCCAATACACCAGTCCCGACCACAGTGCGATATACTAGCATTCTTCTTCCAAACGTTCATGAGTTATGTCTTCTGAGACATGTTAAACAAATTTGTTGTCGTCTACTTAGATGACATCCTTATCACCTGTTCACGTATGGGCTGTAAGCAAAAACCGAAAAGTGTGAGTTTCACGTTGGTGAGCTCTCCTTTCTCGCTACCAGACCGGTCCAAAAGGTGTGCCCATGGATGAGGAAAAAGTGTCTGTAGTGTCTGAGTTGTTGGAGTGCCAGTTGATAAAAGAATTACAAAAGTTCCTAGGGTTTGCCAACTTCTACCGCAGGTTCATCTGGGGTTTCAGATCTGCTTCACCTCAGCATCACGTGAAGCATTTGCCAAATGAAAGGGGCTTTTCACAACAGCCCCTGTTCTAAAACTACCTGACCCAGCAAAGTCATTGAGGTTGATGCCTCAGGATTGGAAGCGGTCCTGGACTCCAGGGAAACCCATGTGCCTTCTTGAGGAGGCTGAATGATGTGAAGAGGAACTATGACATCAGTAATCACAAGCTGCTTGCAGTAAAGGCTGCGTTAGAGGAGTGGCGGCATTGGTTGGAGGGGGCCCAACATCCTTTTACCGTGCTGACAGACCACCATAACCTACAGTACATCCAGCAGCCAAAAAGGCTAAAGCCACGACAGGCATGCTGGACTCTGTTCTTTACCCACATAAATTTTCTTATCATGTTTTGGCCAAGGTCCAAAAATGGTAAGGCAGACACGTTATTGCAATGCTACATTACCCCTGTACTGAGCCAGAACGTATTATCCCCTCAGCTCTTATCGCTGCACCTATAATGTAAGATATAGACTCAGAAATTGAACGTAGTTTGTCACTTAATCCTATTCCCGAGACATGCCTGCAGGTAAAATTTTCGTATCTGATCCACTCTGTAGCTGCATAATAGAGTGGGCTCACACTACTCCTGAAACAGGGCACCTTGGAGTGCAGAGAACTGTTACTGTGATTAACTGAAAATATTGCGGCTAAACATCAGGGCGGATGTAAAGTAAGCAGTCTTTTCTTGTTCGGTATGCATGGTCACCAAAGTTCCTCATGTGTTGCCTGCCGGTAAATAAGATAAGATAAACCTTTATTAGTCCAAAAAGTGGGAAATTTGCATTGTCATGGCGGAAAGTGGACAGTACAAAGGTAAGAGCAGACAAAATTCGGAGGCCACTAGAGGCCGTCCTTTTCCTTTGCTTTGTGTTCATGAACTTTTATTGTGAAATCCTGAGCACACTGGTCTTAAGTTCTTTTTTGTAGGACCTGAGTGAAGGTCCCCTGTTTGACATGCTGTGGATGTTTGTGTATGTGCCAGTTCTGCATACATGTTGAATTGTGCTCCATTCTCCTTTTGTTACAGTTTTGGGTTTCAGGCCTGTTTTGCTTTGTGTAAATAAAGAATAAGAAACATGGAAGTCTGCATTTGCGCCTGCCCTCTTTCTGGAGATATGGAGAGTCATGACAACAGTAGAATAAAAACTATACCAACAGTACAGTATAAAAAGTACGCTATACAATCTAGAAATATAAATATGCACGCATGTATTAGAAAATGTATATATAGGGGTTGACATATATTTTTTCCTGCAGTACTCTAATGAATACCTACATGAATCAATTGGTACGCACCCCAAAAAATTGTCTGTGTCTCGGCGTGGTTCGGGGGGTGGGATTTGTGCGCACAGAGGTCTGTGTCTTGGGCCGTGGTTCCGGGGGGCGGGATTTATGCATGCAGAGGTCTGCATCTCGGTCATGGTTCCGGGGGCGGGATTTGTGCGTGCAGGGGTCTGTGTCTCATCTCAGCCATGTCTCGGGCTGTGAAGTCGAGGGGCGGGGTGGGCATGCAGTATGAAGTTACTCAAATTAGATATGCAATTGCGTACCAAGTACGGCAATATGTCCTTGCGTATATATACAGGGGTTGACATAATTTTTTTCCTGCAGTACTCTAATGCATACCTATATATATATATATATATATATATATATATATA
>JBBIGA010000016.1:13052434-13068109 GCA_037576975.1 Alestes dentex | reverse complement strand
AGAGAGAGAGAGAGAGAGGGGGAGAGAGAGAGAGAGAGAGAGAGAGAGAGAGAGAGAGAGAGAGAGAGAGAGAGAGAAGGAGAGAGAGAGGTCATTGTCATGAGGAAGCACTTCAGAGCTCTTCTGCTCTCCTGTCAGACCACCAAGCCTAGCGAGCCACAGCATTCCAGTTTGAACTGAATTACATTACATTTGCCAAGTGTAAATTACGCATGAGTGTGTAGAATACATCACACACACTTTGGTGGAAGAGCTTGTTGAACATCATCTCTCTGATGATGTCACTGCTTTGTGCTGGTAATAATGAAACATAATGTGAACATAAGTAGGCCCAAAAGTGTATTATGCACCATAAGCATGAAATATTCTGTGGTGTTATTTTTGAGATAAATGTTAAACTGTGAAAACACTAATAACTCATTTTGTACTGAAGTAAGAACAGAAAAGATTTTGTTTTGTCTTATATTCATACATTTTGTTTCTGTTTTAGTAGCAGCCAGTCATGTGACCCTGGATGATCCAGCATGAAGCAACAAGTGAAACTCAACAGTGCAGTTTACAGTCAACCCTCACTTATGGCTGGGTGGCCTGTGCATCACAGTAGATGTGTGTGTGTGTGTGTGTGTGTGTATGTGAGTGTGTGTGTGTGCATTTACGTGTGAGTGTGTGTGTGTGTAGCCCACACAGGCAACTTTACTAACACACAGTGTGTATACTGCTGCTACTGACATACATTATGTAGGGAGGAAAGGTGAGGGTGGGGGCAGAGAGAGAAGAGAAAAGAAAATAAGTTATGGAGGGAAAGAGAAAGAGAGAGAGAGAGAGAGAGAAAGAGAGACTTAGGGCGAGAGTATATTCCTCGTTTTTTATAGCAAAAATTAGTCAGACATCTTTCAGCACAGGTCAGTTAATGCGCGCTCTACAGTGTCCCTCATAAAACTGAAGAAGCCCAGCTCTGATGACTATCTCTACAGCATTAGGGACAGAGCCTGTAAAAACCAGGCCTTCTAAAGTCTGAGCGACCACCAGCCTTTACTGGTGACCATCTGCTCAGTGTCACACATTCTGTCCTCCTGAAGGCCATGGAGAGCCTCCTTGTCTTGTTTCCTAAAGCTGTTGCGTTTGAACTCCCCACAGTGCTGAACTAGGATCAAGTTCACATTTTTTCTGACCTACAACACTAAGCACTGAGCCAGTTGCCAGTCAGTGTCCATATCTGGAATCAAAAAACTAAAAATCCATCAATGTGGTCGCAGACAAATGTATCAAATGATTGTAATTCGATACCTAAAAAAGTCCAATTTTTTTGCATGCACAGGTGCAATTAACATTGGTGTTTTATTGAGTCCCCCATTATAAGTTATGCAAAGGATATATATTTTTGTTATGTCACTCTGCATTCAACAAGGCCTGTTAAATGAACACATTCACTCCCTGAAATATCCAAGACATTCCAGTCACAGGTTCAGCAGCAAGCTCCTCATCCAGATTTCCTGAAGATCGACAAGGGAAAGAAGAAGAAACCCTGTATCTATTTCTTAATTTTATGTTGAAAAATGTCCTGTTACACATTTAAGCAACTGTCAGCAAAGAAACCATATAAAAAAAACAAGATGTTGTTCCTCAGATGGGTTAAACCCTGAGATGCCATTCAGATATGGTTTTCCTAGATTCAGTGCTGAAAAATGATTAATAAAATCAGATCTTTTAGAGCTACATGAACTTAAAAGTAATGCAGTTATGAAGTAATCTAGTGATCATGTAATTTCCTCTCGTTCTGCCCAAACAATATTGGCATTAGCTTTGAGTTCCAGTATGAAATTACAGACAAAGAAACAAACAGATAAATAGATAGACAGATAGATAGATTAAAAAATAAAAATAAATAAATACAGTGAACCCCAGCTTAATCACGGTTCAGCAGTCGCGGCTTCAGTCTCTTGCAGATTTTTTCTGAGAACCGAACTAATTACTGTTTGCGGAAACCCCCGCACATTCGCTGAAACCGCAGATATCCTCCACATTTTTTTTTTGCTTTTGTGACGTCCGGGCCTCATCCGCCACACCACTCGTCCTTGCGCTGGTTGTTTATGTTTGGGTGCAGCGGTTAGCAAGGCAACCAGACACCTGAACAGAATGAGCCTCCGCCTCCGAGTACAGTCACCTGTACTCAGAGGTGGTAGGTTTGAAAGTAGCCAATCCAAGAATGTTATTTATTTTTCCTTGCTGCTGACTGGCTGCTGCCCTGTGACGCATCTCTGGCAGCCTCAGTCCAGAATTTCCCCTGTGGAGCTCCAGTGTTTTCGTGTTTTTCGTTTAATTTTATTACTGTAAATTAAATGTATTACTGTATTTACCTGTTTATTCCAAAGAAATCGACAGCGCATACCAAAGAAAACGCACGTGCATGGATTACAGCACAGTCTAAAAAGGGGTAATATCGGTATTTTGCATTCTAGTACTGCGGGAGTTCAGTGTAAACTGTACAGAAGGAATATGGGTTTACCTTTACATTTTCTTTAAGGGTAATGCACTAAGCTGAGTTTAAAATGAAATTTTGGGAGCATATTTGGGGTATATTTAGGGTTTACACTATAAAAATAAGCATTTCTAGGCATTTTTTTACCACATAGCATATTTGCGTTTTTTCACTATACACGGGTGCTCTTGGGGCGTAACCCCGCGATAAGTGGGGGTTTACTGTACATAAATGAATGAATGAATGAATAAATGAATTAAATCTTTTTGAATAACAGGTGATTCCAAACTTTTGCACAGTGTTCAGTAAGACACCTACACTACATTTGTCATCTTGCAGTGATGGAGAAATTCTCCTCCCCCTCTTCTCTCCTCCTCCCCTCGTCTCCTCAGAGTGCTGTTTCCCAGCCGCGCTCGTAAACAGCGCTGTAAACAAGAGGAGAGCTCATAAACACAGCGGAGTGCAGATTATCAGACCAAACACAGGGGAAAAGTAGGAGGCCATCAAAGCGCAGGAGAGAGGGGCACTTCAGACTGGCCTGTCATCTTTTTAAAGAGGCGGAATAAATACACATGCACACACACACCCTCACAGGGAACAGCACAGCTCGTATGTCTGGAGCATTCCTGCAGAGAGCAGGGAGATAAGGGTGTAATGAGCGAGCGGTGGCCCAGCAGGGTGCTCTTCTCGTGGGGCAGCTGAAGGAGGGCCACTCCAGCCTGTCTGGATCCAGAGAGCCACGGTCAGGAAGAGATAAGAGACCTGCAGCTGAGTGGACAGGCCTCTTCACTGTAGACAGACCACCACACTCCAACACCCCCACCAACTAAGCATCTTTATCACAAAGACAAGCGAGAGAGGGAGAGAGACGCACATGCAGACGGAGAGGTAGACAAAGAGAGGCAGAAATAAACTACAGCTAAAGTCAAGAGAGAGAAAAAATATCCCACCAGACTTGTAGATGACTCTATTTTTACATTTGGCAAAAGTTAAAGGTCTCAGTTAAAGGTTTCATACAGACAGCCATGAAATGAGACAGACAGTCCAACAATGGGAATTAAGCTATTTTTCAATTTCTTGTATTTGTGGTGTTACAAAAGTCACCTATTTGTTCGCCCTAAGCCGTTTTAGCTCTATCCATTCACATTGAGGTTATAAAGTAAGTTTGTACTGCTATTTGAAGTAGGCAGCCAATTAAAACACAGGTCATTTACATACATCAGTTCATGTACATCCCACTCACTCATTCTTATTAAATTCTAATTGTAATGAGTGGTTTGAAAATGGTGTATTGTGGCTGATTTTGGTGCGTATATGCACAAAAAAGTAAGAAAATACATTCATGGTAATACTAACATTAATTATTATTATTTTTTAATTGGGCCTGTATGAGTGTTTGTTGTTTGTTTTTTAACCAAGAAAGGATTTTATATCCGACATTACAGCAACACTCCTGAACAGGCATCATCACCCACGCAGTCTATTTGATGACTATATAGGCTGCAAACGCCTCAATATAACTTATATAACATACCGTGACTTCTAAAAACTAATTAAACATAAACTGCTGTATTTACTCCCTGAAGAAGAAGCAGACTGGCCAAAACTTTAGATTGGCTTAATGTCAAAACATTATGATGTCATTTTGTCATTTCCTGTGAAATATATATTTATCATGTGATGTCACATGCATATTAATATGCATTGTACGTTTCCTGAATCCTTTAGGTTTCTCTTTAATTAAGAATGGCTCAATACTGACATCTAACGGCTGACCTTGACTACTGCAACATTTTATCATTTTTGCATTTTAACTGTCTCGCTAAAATAAAAGTTTCTTAATCTGTAGGAAGAGCTAAAAAAAAAACATATCCGATTTAATTTGCTTTTATTTGTTACTGTATTTATTGCTTTATTTTTTTACTTACTTATTTAATTGTCGTTTGTGTCATCCTTAATGAGACAGACAACAAAAAATCTCATGAAAACATCATGCATCCAAAAAGAGCACTGAAGTTTCAAACAGGATGATACACATGTGCTTTCAACACACATTTAAGAATACTTATTTGTCTTTATTTTGTTTTTATTTAGATTTTATTAACGTCGCCTGCGTAGGTAAGAACTCAAAACCTTCATATCGTCATATTCATTAATTTATGTGTATTTTCAGACGTTTACTTCTTTCTTCATTTGTATTTTTTGCCAAATGAACTACCGCCAGTGGGCAGCAGGTGGCAATGTTTCTCTTTTCCCTCCACCTGTCCCATTGGTAATGAAAGTCTTCCTGATGAAAGTTTGACTAAAAAGCGCACGGATGGCGCTATGGTGTGAAATTAAACCTTTGATTGATGTTCATTATTATTAGTAGTAGTAAAAGGAATAAACCTGCCTGACTCGGTCTCTTCCAGTGTCTCGTGGGTGCTTGGCTGCCAGTCAGGGTTGCGAGTTAAGTTTCGTTTCTCCGTTAGAGTGGGGTGTTCCTCTGAAGAGGCGTGAAGATGCCCATCCCAGTCCTCTCAGAGCCCTTCCGCAGCTCAGAGCAGCAGATCATCGCATCAAGATCATTACAGTTCCTCAACATGAGCAGGACCACCAGAAACTCACGAAGGTCTCGACTTCCAGCCAGGCTGAGCGTCGTGGGCCTCGAGTTTATAGAGTTTCTGCACGAGTCCAACAGGATCAGCATTACAGACAGAAGCGATCTTCAGCAAATCTACAACTCTGAGTTCAGACTCCGGGGGGGGTGAGACAGTCTGGCTCTCTGTTTGTCTCTCTCTCTCTCTCTCTCTCTCGGTCTCTCTGTTTGTCTGTACATCTCGTGCTTTATTTGAGCTGATCTGAGGCAGGTCTGGTCCGTTTACAGCTGTAAACCTCACTTCCTCTTCACAGAGATTGTGTCACGAAGGATCCCAACTTCTCATCCGTCCTCTACGCGCTTAAAAGAAACGGAAAAGCTCGAGTGACCCGGGACCGGCAGGTTTACCTGAACCTAACTGTGAGTAACTTGTGATCTCAGGTGAAGGTGTAGAGGAGCAGTTTGTTTACACCTGGCACTGTTTCAGGTCTGTGAGGGTTTCAGGCTTGCTCTAGGTCAACAGGTGTGACGGGCCCTTGCTGACTGGGGTTGGATGTGCTGATTAGATCCTCAACACTTTAACTTAAAGAAAAAAGGAAACAAAGGACAAAAGTATTGGGAAAGTGAAGGGCATTCTTAATGCTTCAGCATACTGAGATATTTTGGATAATGCCATGCTTCCAACTTTGCGGACACAGTTTGAGGAAGAACCTCAGAAATGCTCTACAGCAGGGGTCACCAACATTGTGCCCGCGGGCACCAGGATGCCCCCAAGGACCACATGAGTAGCCTGCAGACCTGTTCTAAAAACAGCACAACTCTGTTTTTAGAACAGGTTTATCCTGTTGCTGTTCTTCTTTAATCACCTTTGCATTTATATAGATTTGAAAATGATTATATTAAAAGCATTTAAAACATGTTTATTATACATGAAGTTTAGATAAGTTTAGGTAAACTGTGTTCTAGTGTATCAAACTGGTAGCCCTTCATACGGCTCAGTACCTGTGAAGTAGCTCTCAGTTTCAAAAAGGTTGGTGACCCCTGCTCTATAAAATGAATGGGCTCCTACAGAGACTCTCTATTCTATGTATTTGAATGCAATGTAAGTCCCTGGTTCATTTTTTTTTTTTTTTTGGTTATTGCTTTTGCAATTTGTGGGAGTGTGTCTGTAAAATATGCATGTTACTATTATTTTATACATTATTGACCACACTTGATTCAAAACTCCAAATAAAAAGTGGTTGGAGAAAAATTTAAATTAATATATATAAATAGTTTATAATACCTTGGAAATGTTAAACTACACAACAGTCTTACATTATTTACAATTGCAACAATTAAAATATAGTAATGTAAAGAGCATAGTGTGTGCATGTGTGAGCTCTGTTTCATCAAATAAGCAAACTGAATCAGGAGTGAAGCTGCTGGAATATGGAGGATTTTTTTTTTGTCGGGCATAATGTGATTTATTACATTTTTAGCTCAAAATGACTTGATTTCAGCCCCCTACTCAAATATTCCAGTAATATTCTAAGACAGGAGGGACTAGGACTAGAGGGACTAGAGATTTATATAAACCAAATATAAATTAACACATGAGTATACATGAGCACTGTTAGTCAAGTCCAGACAGTTCCATAATGTGTTTTTAGGTGTTGCTTTTTCCTGAAAATGTTTTTTTCTTTTTGTTGACATCTTAAAAACTTTGCAGTCACCCTAAAACACTGTAAAGCTTTGACACACTGCTGGCTTCTGCATTGAGGCTTTATTTCCTGAAAGAGACCTGCTTGGAACGGGAGTCCTGAGGTGTGTGCGGACTGTCCATCTGCACTGCGGGGGATGTGTGCGGACTGTCCGTCTGCACTGCGGGGGATGTGTGCGGACTGTCCGTCTGCACTCCGGTTGATGTGTGCGGACTGTCTGTCTGCACTGCGGGGGATGTGTGCGGACTGTCTGTCTGCACTCCGGTTGATGTGTGCGGAGTGTCCGTCTGCACTCCGGTTGATGTGTGCGGAGTGTCCATCTGCACTCCGGTTGATGTGTGCGGAGTGTCCATCTGCACTCCGCTTGATGTGTGCGGAGTGTCCATCTGCACTCTGGTTGATGTGTGCGGAGTGTCCATCTGCACTCCGCTTGATGTGTGCGGAGTGCCCATCTGCACTCTGGTTGATGTGTGCGGAGTGTCCGTCTGCGCTCCGGTTGATGTGTGCGGAGTGTCCGTCTGCGCTCCGGGTGATGTGTGCGGATTGTCCGTCTGCGCTCCGGGGGATGTGTGCGGACTGTCCGTCTGCACTGGCTGCTGCAGCAGCTGCAGGTAACATCTGGACATGGCTGAAGTGATCAGGCTTCCGTTCTGAGGCACAGTCTGTGGCACAGTCTCACCTCTCCTTCCCAGAAGATGCTGAAGATCTTTTCTGTTCGCAACAAAGCTGATAGGATAAGCTGTGGGATTCATCTTGAACACCATTCAAGCCAAGCCAAAGTAACAAATAAAGCTGTTATTAAATTAAACCAAACTTCACGTCAGATCGCGCCGAAATGAGCTCACCGGCTGTTGTGAAGAGTTTATATAGGCTGGTTGATCTGTTGTTATGGTGACTTTACCCATTATGACATCACACACAGCTGATTCGAGCCACGTGATGTCGTGTATAGCTGTGCAGACTCCTGGTGTGTTTGGGAGAAGAAGACGGATAAATGTGTAAATATCAGTGATAAACTCAGCCAGTCTCTGTTTGACCAGAGTTTAGAGATGAAGTATCACCAGCAGGGCTCAGACTGAACTTTTCTACTGGGGGGACCTCTGGGTCCAGTCATTTTATTGGGCTGGCACTTGGGGCAGATTATGATGAAGCTACTTCAGATCTTTAGAAGATCACAGTGCCTTTGTAAAAATGTCAGTAAACAAAGTGTAAACTAGAGGTGCTGTAGGTGTTTGGACTGGACAGCTCGGTTCAGGATGTTCAGCTGTTTTTTTTATCATCACAGTAAACACACACATTCCGTGTAAAACTTTTAATGCTCTCTGACACATGATGGAGCCTCAACCTGGTACCTGAACTAACACACGATCAGTGACGCAGACTCGTAACTACTGCAACTCAGTTCAAAATTCCAATCATTTACATTTATTTTAGTAATTATATTACAGAACACATTTTTATATGTTATTGTTATATTGTTTTTGTATTGAAACGAAATAAATAGAAACTGATCCTTAAACTTGGCTGAAAAATCCTGGATTTGCTTTTGTTCCCTGTGGAGGATTCGTTCAACCAGGGACGTTTAAACTTTCACTTAAAACTGTGTTCATAAGAGGAGCAGCTATTCTGATGTTCTGTCTTTTTTTTTTTATCCTTTCTTGAAGGACAAACGAGTATTTAGTCTTATCTTGGAGCATATTAACCCTTTCCACCATTTTCAAATTTCGAAACATTTTTTCTTCTGTGGCTTCAACCGATATATCTCAGCCTTCCAGTTTTTAAATCTAAAAACTGACCCGTAAAGCTCACAGTCTAAGCTATAGTTTGATCTGTCTGGTTGAAAGGTTTGTAGCGGACAGTCGTTTCCTAATTTTTTAAGAAACGTTGAGCGATTAAAAACTCTCCCTGCGCTGCTGCTCTCAGAGGAAGGGCTGTGCCGGTCTCATCAGCTTTCACTTTGACTTCATCAGAGGACAGATCTGATCTCTGTGCTGCAGAAAGACACTTTAAAACGGCTTATTACAGTGTGTGGATCGCTTTTTACTGGGATTATCTGTTATAAATGATCGAAGTTCCGTGTGACTGATGTGTTCCCAGTTTAGTCCCCACCTTTTTTCCCCTGTCGTGTCCGGCAGCTTAGCAAGCAGGATGTGAAGCTGGATGCCATGATGTGCCAGACACCTTTGCTCTGCCAAGCGGAGCTTTAGAGGTTCAGTTTAAGCCCCTCATGTTACTTGAACCCGGCCGCACGCCACGGCAGAGGCCATGCGCCAGTCCCAAGAGGCAGAAGGGGAGGCCCCTGCGACCACGGGACAGGACAACTCACTCTGCAGTAGTTCATAAAAGATAGCAACCTGTGCATTTTACACACACACACACACACGGCCACAAATTGTACAAACAGTGAACAGAAAAAAAGGGAAAAGCGGTCTCTTATTTTTTTCCGTGGCTGTATGTGGCCTACTGAATATTTACTAAAAAATACACTCAGTATTCTTTGCATACTAAATTTGCAGTATGTTCACCATCTGAGTAACTTTAACAGCCAGAAAATGTCATTTTTATTCACGTATAAAAAGCAATGTGATATAAATCGAATAATAATAATTTATAAAGTGGGTCACCAGACAAGTGTTGGATATTTAATGAGCTATTAAATGGCAGCCGATGGGATATTTAACGAACAGTTAACGAGTGAATTGAAAGTTAGCTGGTGGCCTAGTGGTTAGGTCACCAGCGCTCGCCTTGTGATCAGAAAGTCGTGAGTTCGTATTCCAGTTCTGTTAGTGGCACCACTGAGGTACTGCTCCCCGGGCGCTGTGCTCCTGGCTGCCCCCTGCTTCACTTGGTGAAGGGGTTAAATGCAGAGAAAGAATTTCGTGCTGTTCACACTGTGTGCTGTGGTGTGTTCACGTATGACAGAATGCTCACTTCACTTTAAAGGACAGTCTAGAATTTGATTCTGCATCACCACACAACCAATTAACAGGATGTTAGACATGAACTGTCTCAGATTCTTTCCATGCTATAAAGGAAACTTTTTTTTATTAGGCATATTTTCATTTATGGTTGTTCACTCAACAAGTTTCCAATGCTTTGCATATTGCATATTGCCATATTTGTATATTGCAGCCCTCTGCAATATCAGTGTACAGTTCACTGTGTAGCAGCACCTTATGCAGCATTTATTCATAAGTACTGAAGTTTGGTATGATCTCTGTTGCTCCTTTTGGATTTTTCTAAAATAAAATGCGAAAACCTGATCTGAGAGATGTAAGTATGTGTAAGCAGCTCAGGTGCTGTCACCAGTGTGACAAGACTAAAATGAACCTGGGGAAACGTCTTTCCTGATAAGTCTACTTAGGTACATGTAAAGTAAAGCTATTATTTGTTTTTTTTAAACACACAAAAGTATGTTTAAATACTCAGAAACGTATGAATCCTTCATTATTATTTACATACAACTTAGATTGGATGTTAAGAATGTTTTTGCTTTCTCTTTGGAAAACTTTCCGAAGTTCCAAAAAACTTTGGAAGCCATGAGTTTTATTTTACATGTTTGACAGCATCATTAAATCATGCAAAATTAATGCTTTCGTTTTCTTTGAAACGAAACAGCTGCCAGTGCCGAGGTTGCTTCCGCTCACTGACTCATGCAGCTTCACAGATAACTCACTGTTTAGAACAGGCTGTGTTTAGTTCAGCCTGTACATTAAATTATTCTGCTAATGCATTTGTGGTTGATTGTGCCCAGGACAGAATTAGTAACATTATCAGTTGTTGAATGATCTAGATATTTTGTCTTCAATTATTATGTTGTTCCCTTTCGCTTTCTGTTTTCCCTGCTAGGTTTCCTATCTCTCCTATCTTTCTGACCTCCTTGCTTGTGTTTGTTCATTCTCTAACTCCACGCTCTTGTATTTCTCTATCTTCTGTCTCCACTGGTCCCACCTGGGAATCAGTGTTCTCCAGCTGTGTCTTGTTGGTGCAAGTGCATACACCAAACAGCCATAACAAAACCACACTTCAGGTATCGTGTTGGTCTCCCTTAGGTTGCCAAAACAGCTCTGACCTGTTAAGACATGGTCTCCACAAGACATCTGAGGGTGTGCTGTGGTATCTGGCACCAAGAGGTTAACAGGAGATCCTTTAAGTCTTAAAAGTTGCAAGGTGGGGCCTCCATGGATTAGACTAGTTTGTCCATCAGATCCCAAAGACACTAAGTCAGATTGAGATTTGGGAAATGTAGTGCCTCCTGGTGCCACCTTCGCCCTCATTATGTGAGAAGTAAGTATAAAATACAATAGGACTCATCTTCCATTGCTAAATGGTCCAGGTCTGATGCTCACATTTCCATTATAGACGCTTTTGGTGGTGGACAGGGGTCAGCATGGGCACTCTGACCAGTCTGTGACTAAGCAGCCCAATATCTAAGCAAACTGTGACGCACTGTGTGTTCTGACATCTGTCTGTCATAGCTGGCATGATATTTCTAATTCTTACACATGCATTGCATCATCTTGCTCAAAACAAAATATAAGCTGCAAACAAAGAATGGAAGACAGTGTTAAAGATCCCATATAATTCCTGTTATGTCTTTTAAATCAAAGAGCTGGCATGACATTTCCCCCCCCAAAAAAAAAAAAAAAAACCAGAGAGACGGACACATCTGCTTAGAGACAGATGCACTGAAACGTTACGTCAGATAAGGACACGTGAGTCTGAATGGGTTTTTGCTTACCTGGACAGAGAATCAGGTGAAGTCTGAGATTTACAACCCTAGGTGACATGGCAAGGCCTAAAACCCCTGCCTGCTCTTTCTTGTTTCCACATAATTCTTACACATGCATTGCATCATCTTGCTTAAAACAAAATACTAAGATGCAAACAAAGAATGGAAGACTGTGTTAAAGATCCCAATTAATTTCTCTTATGCGTTTTAAATGAAAAAGTTTGATGTAATATATAGAGACAATTTTTTTAAGTTGCAAAACATATCCTTCACTCTCCAGTTTATACAGCCCATATATGGCAACAAAGCATAACAAATCAGCCTGTTTTGAATTGATAGTTTTGGTGATGTCACGGACACCAGCTCATTTACATAAAACCTGTTTAATCAGCCTACAGTGAGTAAGACCTGCCCTTTCACCCTAAAGGAGTGTTTCAACCTGGACTGATTTTTGGCATCGATTCAGCATTTTATGCCTGTTTAATTCTAAAGGATAAAGAGTTTGGAAGATCATTTGAACATGAATTGTATCTTTTATTACAAAAAAAACCAACACCACATAAATACACTTTCACAAGTGGACCTCAGATGTACAAAATGAAATGCAAGAAAAATATAGAAAATGGGCCCTTTTAATCGCTGGCTTTCAATATGTATGCATCCAGTCATTAGTCAATAATTGCATTGTTACATTTTGCTACTGAGTTGCTGAGGATTCTCTTACATGAATGTAGGAGTGTTTCTTAAAGCCTGAGAGTGATCTGTAATGCAATGGTTGACCCTGAGAAGAGAGAGAAGTCAGGACTGTAGAGTAATCAGCTCCCTCTCTGTACCATAGCATAGCCAGGTCAGTGAGCAGTTATTTGGATTGAGGATTAAGAGGTGTCTTAACTGCATTAATAGGTTATGCAATATGTAAGCATGACAGATATTTATTGGTATGTGATATATTGCACTATGGACTGTCCTGGGATTACCAAACAAGGACTTAGAACCTAGTCGTAGTTTCAGGAAAAGGTTTCGTTTAGATATTTATCCTTTTTGTGTTGTATCAGGCCTGAACCTAATGCATAGACCGCATGATTAGTGTATAACTTTGTATATCTTTGTTCCTTGCAAGAATTTTAGGTCTGATTTCCTAGACAGTGATCATGCCTAGTCTTGGAATATATTTTCCTGTATATGGAGAATCTCAATTCAGAATACCTGTTAATAGCAGTACTGGGCCTAAGCCCTGTCCAGTGTTTAAACATTGTTAAACATTGGGATTTCTTAAAATACATGAAGTGAATCTGACATATGCTTGAATATATAAAAACTATGATACACGCATTTTAAATATAATTGTACAGGACATAATATTGATAAAAATAAACTCAGTAACTTTCTTTTCATTATGTGAACTCAGGATTCTCTGATGGACATGTTTTATCCACTGGTGGATCATGGATATTTTGTAATAAAGAGTAGAGATTCAGCTTTGTCTGTGTCAAAGGACAAGTTTAACTCGTTAAACCTGTTACACTACAGAAGACTGTGATGACTATTATAGCTGAATGGTGGGTCGCCAGGTTCTTTTGTTTGGGTGAAATTAGTGAAAGATGTCACTAAACATCGTTTCAGCTATCAATGAAACTCTAGAATTCTAGAAGGACGGGGCAAACTCTCTCCAGGCCATTGTAAAAAAAAAAAACTCACTCCTCAAAGGATTAACAGAAGCATTTGAACCTTCATTTACCTCTTTCATTTACTGCTCAGCTCCACTACAAAGATGGTTTTCCTAGCTAGGAGTGACCTTGGGTGTCCAAGGAATGAGCCAAACACTCCCTCGCTCATATCTGGGCCTTCTGCTGATATACTCTCACAAGTTCGAATATGTTCGAAACCCCACTCAAAGCTAAAATATTCAAAATGAAAGATATTTAGTATATATGGTTAAGCAGATGTGACAAAAGTGATTAAATAAAATATGTACTAAGAAAGAAAATTCCTCCACAGTTCACATGAACATAAAAAAAAACCACAGTAGTCAATAGAGTCAATAGACTGAATGCAGTTTTCGAACTGCATCCAAAGAGAGGAACCAAAGTGTGTAAACATCATATGTATTGTATATACAGTCAAAATTTTGTATTGTATATACAATCAAAAGATTGTAGCCTAGCACTATTCCTACTCTCTGGTAGACCTGAGTACACGGACATTACACATCCATATAGAGGCTACAGATTATTTTTGCCATTTCTATCATTTCTGTTCAAAAGCAGTGTGTTCTACTTGTGAATGTTATGGTGAATGAATAGCCTTAAGAAATACAACAACAAGACCAATGCATTATTACCTTACCCATTTTAACAGTATTTGTTGCACATTCAATAAATGAAGAACTTTGATTAAGCTCTGGCACCAAGCATGAGTTCCTGGCAGTTCCTAACCCGCGAGATTAATTCATGTCGTTTTCCCTACAGGTGCGAGTGGTGTTACGGGACCAGTGGTGGAGACCTCATGACCAACAGCTGCATTCCAACAGGAGGTCTCCTGTGCCCCCTACTTTTCAGGATGATTCTTCTTCACCCTCTCCCACTCCCCCTGGACCTGAGGGTGGTGTTAGAGCCCGCAGGAAACTAGCTGGAGAGCTCCTTCACAAGCTCAGGAACGAGAGGTCAGGACTCTCCCTCTTTCTTTCTTTCTCTCTCTTTCTCTCTCTCTGGCTCTGTCTCTGTCTCTGTCTCTCTTTCTCTCTCTCTCTCATTAGTCATCATAGAAGACTATGATTATGATGACTAATATTGGTAAATGGTGGGTTGCCAGGTTCTTTTGTTTAGGTGAAATTAGTGAAAGATGTCACTGAACATCACTGACATTAGTATGGAATTCTAGAAGGATGGGAAAAACTCTATCCAGGCCATTGTTAAAAGAACTCACCTCAAACCTGAAAGTATTAACATATTAAGAAGCAGTTGAACCTTCATTTACCTCTCTTACTTACCCTCTCCTATTTACCTTTCTTATTTAACAGTGCTCAGATTCATTTTTATCCCAACTCATTCTAAGATTCTCATTCTCAGACACCATTCACTGAAAAGGCATTCAGTTTACTTGCTTCAAATGTGTACATCATCTTCAACTGAAAATAATACATCAGCGTTATTTTGACTTCCATTTTACTCTTTGGCAAAAATTGTGCAGATATGATGCATTTTAATGATGCAGAACATTTAAACCATATTAATCAGTGATGGTGAATAGATATGGTGCCTTTTGGGTCTATCAGGAGCTAATGTCTGTTTTGTCTGCTTAATGTTGTTGCTGTAGCCTCCTTACCAGCATAACTACTATATCTTCACAGGTCAGAGTTTGTGGCTGATAAAAATGGAGTTCGCATCCGCTTTGAGACAGAAATGCAGAATGGTAATGTCTGCTTCTGTGTGGAGCCTAAAGAGTCGTATGCACAGAGGGTGTTTGTGGAGAACAGCGGGACGAGCAGCGTTTATTTCAACTACTACTCACCACTTCACTGGATACATTGCTTTAAGTTTGAAGACGAAGAGAAAGTCACCCGCAGCAATCCTCTGCATATCAGCCCCGGTGAGAAAGAAGCCCTTGAAGCGACTTCTGCTTTATTTCAGTGTTTCCAGTGTCAGTTTTGTTTCATTTCAATTTTTCAGTGGGGTACAAAACTTAACTCTGCATGGCTCCATTTTTGTCCACCAGGTGAGACGTATGAAGTCAAAATGAAGTTCCGTTCTGATGATGTGGGCGTTTATAGGGCTACGGTGGCATTTGAGTTTAAGTCAAGCCTGCAGGAGTACTCCAGGCCATTCTACATTGTGCGCTTTATTGAGGCGGAGTTCAGGACGGAGCTGGCTGCTGAGCTTGCGCCCATCGAGCCCTACAGACCCTTCAAACTGAACCGCATCCAAAATGTGAACTTCAATGTGGATGAAGGAGTGCCACCAGAGAGGTATGGTATAAGAGCACATATTAACCCTGTGCTCACATGTTGCACGATTGCTTTTGCCTTGCAAAAGTTTTGTAGAAGTGGGCTATTATAAATATATATTTTATGTGTTATTTCTGTGTTATTTACCCAAAAATCAGGTACATTCTTTTTTGTTCCTATAAGTAATATGGTCTTTCTTAAAACTACTACTGTGTACTGAACAGGAATGCCAGCAAAAGC
>JBBIGA010000016.1:13021887-13032515 GCA_037576975.1 Alestes dentex | reverse complement strand
CACACACACACACACACACACACACACACACACACACACACACACACACACACACACACACACACACACACAATTGACAAATATATTGACATCTGAAACATGTTTAATATCATCAAGGTCTGTGATGTAAATGCAAAATGATTGTCTATTAGAAACTGGAAGCATATTAGAACTCAGGACCTACATCACAAGCCCCACCTCTCTCTGCTTAACCTTACTGCTGTCAACTTCTAGTCCCGTGTTGTTCCTATTGCTCCAAAACACACATGGCTGGGTGTATAGGAAGCCTGAAAATGTCTTAAATGAAGGCCTGTCACTTTCTTTATGTGTCCTGGGGCAATGGATCAGTGAGTGAGATGTAGACGTTCATGAGAGGCTGTCTGGAACAGACTCTGAAGGACATGTTAATATTTGATGTCTGCAGGAAGAGAAGAGCTCAGCAAGATGGACCAGCTACAAGCTGAGATGTGGAAGCGTTGACTAAAATCTTCACACACTCCAGACACCTAAAACCACCCGACTGTGAAATAACTTCTGTACTACTTTTTCTAAAAAGCAGACACTACTACACTCAGGTTAACAATCATCTGAGAATCAATTCTACAATGCCAGGTATTTGGGCCCCGAGAGTCGGCTCCAAAGTTTGAGTTTTCAGCACGCATTCACATACGTGAATATTCTGCAATCTGTGTCTAGACAGTTTGTCTGAAAAGTCTGGCTGTATTTTGTAACAAAATTGGCTCAGAAAGCAACCAAATCCAGTTTTAGTGCAGTTGACCAAGGAAGTTTAAGCACATTTAGCCCCCGTTAGCCATCTTAGCTAGTGTTAGCTCCCAAATTTTCTTGCTGAGGTCAAGAAAGTCATATGACATCTCATGTAACTGGCAACTAACTGTTTGCAGATCAAGTTAATATGTCAAGATCCTGTTATTATAGTGTCATATCAGGGTACTACTATACAGTAGTCTATATACTGTATTTGCCAGATTTCCTACCCTATGTGGAATCACATTCCCCGATTCCTAACATCTGGAATCACTTCTAGCATCTGCAGCTTATGGTCAATTACCAGCAACAATTTCAGCATGTTTTCCTTTGGCGTCTATTGTTATGTGTCAGGTCAGTGGGCTTCTCTATTTGTTACCAAGTGCACAGATGCGTCACGATACAGAACAGGCTGAAAAACACAGGAGCTTTCCTTTAATCAGAAGCAGAAATGAGGCACAAAACTAGGCCAATGTTGCAGGGCAGGCACACTTGCCCAACCTGATTTAATCAAGGTCAAGCTATAGCAAAACGCTCGACAATACTACTGCACTGCATTACTAAGTAAATTCAATTTAACCAGGACAAATACTTCTTTAGGGAGATTCTGCAGAACTACGTGGCTGCTGGTAGTGCTCTTAATCTGTCACCTAATGAGAAGTGTGATCTTATTCACAAGGTGGGAAAAAAGAGCACTGGGGAGAGGAGGCACAATGCCATTGTTCTCAGTTTAGTGTCTGGACTAAATGAATTTAGCTTGCAGCTCCAGCAGCGGCCCTAGACAGCAGCTGCTGATTTAGTATTTCAGGCACTTGAGAAAATTCAATCAGAGGTCGCTTCTCTCATCACCTCCTGCATCACACTCCCTTTCCTGCTGTGGGAGGAAAACTCCAAGGCCAATATGGGAATGAACAGGGGTGGGGGCACCAGAAAGTTTAATAGAATTTTGTACTTCATCATAGCGGTCCAGCAGCAATCACAAAGTTTGCTTGCAGTTCTCTGATAAACTGCAGTGTTCCATTTTCTTCAATACAACCAATCTGCACACAAAACGCAGAACAAACACAAAAGTGACAGTCACACAAAGTAGAGACACTCGTGTTGAGCCTGTTGGTGTAGAAAGCCCCTCCCTGGCGTGTTTTCTCACAGAAAGGTTGGCGAGACAGGTCACATGCCATGTCTATGTCAGTGCTCAGAGGCCTAGCACAAGGCCCATAATTACCGTGATTCACTTCTGCAGGAGGAGCATTAATGGGAGAATAGGGAAAGCAAACATCTTAATCCTCTCTGCCATTGGATAATGTACTCAAATACATGCTCACAGACAAGAAAAAGGATTTCCAAATTGTCTTGGCAATGCTCATATGTTGATAAGCAAATATTGGCATAGTTGAATACTCAAACATTACAGAACGTTGCATTAGAAAATATCACATATGAATCCATGTTCAGCTCAGAACAGATCAATTTAGACACTTCAAAAATCAAATTCATTCATATTCCACTTACGTTACGAACAACAAAATTGCTGACAGACTGTGGAGGGAAACAGAATTAATTGGGAAACCACTGATAAAACATTAGTTAACGGACCTGAACACACATTCCACAACAAAGAGCCACCCATCAATTTATCTGTTTACATGTAAAAGTGTCTTCTAAAGCTGTTCTCCTGAAAGTGGGTCGTTACTATTTTATTACACACTTTAACAAGGCTTCTGTAACAGCCTAGGTGTCTTTCTTTGTTTTCTGAACTATAGTTTTTCTATATTTATAGTAGTGGTGAAGATAAGAATGGAGGGTACGGTCCCTGAATTCTTATGACCGCGAAAAGCACCATCACTATAAAACCTAGGAAATCATTTTACTTGTCAAACACAAACTCAAACACACTCGTTTTAGAGATGACCGTTTGAGAACACATTCGCATAAAAAGTCCAGTGCTAGTTAAATATTTTGTTTACTTTTGTTGCATGACAAATGAACGGAACAGCAGATTATTTACCAAAATGTCAGTCGTGTTCTTTAAACAGTGAGTGCGTCAGTGTGCGTGTCTGGTGTGTGTGTTTGTCCCATAACAGAAGTAATTTGCTGAGAAGAGTGTGTGGGTCTCACCAAGATGTGGACGACAACAAGAGACAAACACTGACTTCCCAGACAAAGCTGAGTCTCTACAGAGAAAGTGATGAGGTCATGGTAAAAGAACTTACTCTGTCGTTCTGATGTGCTCACTTCTCCGATTTAACTGAACGCACACAGTACAAAGTCGCGCTCATTCAGAAAGTGCCATCTCGCTTGTAAAAGGTTACAGCTCTACATTTAACAAATGTGGACCTGGTGTGAACCTCATCAGATTAATTCAACCTTTCCCCTCTTGTTTCTACCAACTACAACATTTTCTTCAACCGCAGACGAAGTCAGAGTTCAAGGAAAAGAGACGTTCTTAAAGGTTACATGAGTTCAAATGGAGATTCCAGCAAAGGTTAAAAATGCTACCTTGCCTACACATTGTCAACAGAGCAGAAGTAGTCTGTGGAGCGAGATTGCCCAGTTTCAATACTAGCAAAAGCCCGTCTTGAAAGTGAAAGTAAATTCTTAAGGACAGTAAACGCTCTGGGGCAGATACTTGTGGGTGAGCCGTTTGGATTTCTTGTCTCCATTGTTGGCTCTAGAGTTATGCTACAAGGGTAATGCAGGAGGAAGGCAGATGGCCAGCATTACTCTTAGGAAGCTGAATCCCATTGCAATAAGTAACCTAAGTGCTAGAATGCACCCCTGAGGTACTTCCAAGCGTAACTGAACCTCCCTGCTATAATTTACATAACAAGAAGACAGAAACTAAAAGTTTCAAGGTCATACCTCAAAAACAGGTATCCATAGAATAACAACAAAACAGCTCCTGAACTGTTTTCCTTTATCAGTCAACTCACAGACTTGGTTGCTTCAATACAGCAAGAAAAATGTCCTATGTAACACTTAACCCTGAAACAAGGCTACACAGGGACAATTAATCAAGTTAGGGAACAAACAAATGAACAGGCTTGATTTCCACCACCTTGTGAAATCTTGATAAATAGGGGCTGCTAATACATACCCTTCCCAAACGAAAGGTAAGCAGCACTGAATGTGGCTAACCAAAAAGTACCATAATAAAGTTAATCCGTTCTTCATTTGAAATAGCAAATACAACACTGTACAAAGAAAATGTAAACCTAGCATTTTTAAAACAGCTCAGGACTATAGTAGGAATTATATAAAGTTCCTGGTGTAAACCAGCAATTCCCTTACATATATATATTCCCTTACATATATAAGGGAATTGCTGCTTTACACCAGGAACTTTATATAGTTCCTACTACAGTCCCGAGCTGTTTTAAAAATGCTAGGTTTACATTTTATATATATACTATTTTTTTTTCTCCCCCCCCCCCCTTCCCTATAGGACAGTGGTCCATAAACATTAACACAAGAAAGTGTTCCTGACTCTGGCATGACGGTGCTGCTGTTTGCAGTAGGTTGTGCTATAAAGATAGTGCTTATTAAATGTAATAAAATAAAACAGCAGGGCGGTTCTGTGTTTCAGCTTTGTGTGTGTGTGTGTGTGTGTGTGTGTGTGTGCGTGCGCGCGCGCGTGCGTGCGTGCGTGTGTGTGTTCGCGCGCGCACACACGCGCATGTGTCTGGTTTGACAATTAGTATTTAAAGCTCTGACATCACCACAGTGTTACAAACCACCCATATAAAAACCACAATCATTCTTAAGCACATTTCCATTCTTAAGGTTTGTCTGAATTCAGCTGTTTTTAGACTATTTTAAATGACCGAGTATAATTTTAAAGGGTTCATATCATGGAAAACCAAATGAACCGAGTTGTGCTATTTTTTGTAAACACTGCTAGTTTCAAAACATACTATTTTCTCCCCAGTTCATCCAGTCCACATGTGGAGACTGATGGGGTAAAGAGAGGTTAGAAAACAGCACTGAAAAAATGAATCGTGAATGACTTTTCTACACATAAAACTCAAATCTGACCAGACAGCCAATAACCACCGAATAAGGGGAAAATCTCCAGTTCCACCTGACGTTCCTTTTGGTTATTACAAAAAATAAAAATTAAAAATTAAAGTACAAAAGCACTCAGGAGAAAAATTAAGCTTTCACACCAATCAATCTTTAATGCTGAACTACACTGCACCCCTACTAGTGCTAATCATGTCACATTGACCGGAGGACAACAAATATGCTTCATAAATCTGTTCAAACTCTTACCTTATTTCTCTTTCTCTCTCTGACACACTGACACACACACACACACACACACACACACACAGACACACACAGACACGCTCTAATGCTACTAATTACTGTGGGTAATAATGTTGTTTGATGATTTCCATTCAGTTTCTTAGCAGGCCGCGCTGTCATGATAAACCTTCGCTGTCTTTTGTGCTGTGGTGTGTTTACAATCACTGCTGTAAATGACGGCTTAAACAAGGGCTTCTGGTAAACGCTGCTTCTTGAAGCATGGCTGAAGAGGATCCACCAATCAGAACATCAAAGTAATGCAGGGGTGTGAATATTTGATGATAACATTTTGATTACTTAAAGAAAATGTTAAAAAAAAACCAAAAAACAAACAAAAAAAACCCCCAAAAACTATTTTCACCATGTTATTTGTTACAAAACAGAATTCATATTTAAAATAAACAGATGGGAAAAACTGCAGTGGAATACAGACAATGAATATGAAGTTTGGACCAAAAAACCAAACAAAACAAAACAAAAAACAAAAAAACATGCAGGGTTTATCGAGTGTTAATTGAAATGATCATAATCAGCGATATTACCAACCATGGATCAAGGCATTTAATGCGACACCACTATTTCTTAGGGCAAACTGGTGCACCTCAATCCTGAACTAAACGAGAAGAGGAAAAAGAAAAATGGTTCTCTCTCAGCAGCTGAGGACAACATGTACGAACACCTCCCCAGCAGAACAGGAGATGTGGGCAGGCCTGTGTAACTAGAGGCAGAGGAATGTTTTTAGGCTGATGTGCAGATATGTCGGCATGCTGGACAGCAAGTCTGGAATGCTTTAGTGCTGCCGTAATGCCACTGGTCATACAGTAGGAGAGTGTATGTGTATGTGTATAAGTGCTAAGCCTTTTTTTTTTTTTTTTTTTTTTTTTTTAAACGCAAAAAGTTAGCTCATACATATAGCGGAAGATACAATACTTACTTCATTGTATCAGACAGCAGGTAATTAGCCCTTTTCACACTCAAAACCAAGGACATTATTGGGTATGGGGTATGTGCTCCTGTTGAGTTACATGAACAACAGTCACTGCATCTTTTCAAACTGCCGGGAGCAGCGTTATTCAACAGCAGAACACACTTGGAGAAGAGCTGTGACTGTCAATTTTGTTACATCAGCGGACAGACACACACGCTTGCTTGCATCACTTTGACCGAACGGGTTCAGGAACACTTGTCTATGAACACAGTTCATCACTGCATCCATAAAGTTAAAACTCCATAAAGGCAGGGCACAAGCTCATTAATCATAGACTGAGGTGAAATGGAAAACTGTCCTGCTAATTTCTGGTCTGAAATCATGGACACAGAGACATTTACATCCACAGCATTTAGCAGATGCTTTTATCCAAAGCGACTTCCATTCTCCAACTACAGGGGACAGTCTCCCTGGAGCAACCTGGGGTTAATAGTCTTGCTCATGAACCCAGTGGTAGTATGCTGAAGGTAGGGTTCGAACCTATGACCTCTTGGTCCAGAGGCAAGTATCCTACCCACTTGGCCTCCACCATACTGCTTGTTATCAGTACATAGTTTAAAAGCCAGCATCCGTGAGGGTATGGGCTTATATGAGTGCACACTGCATGGGTAGCTTGGACATTAATACTAAACAACACTTACAAGTTTTTGAGTGACATATGCTGCCATTCAGACAATGTCTTTTTCAGGGAAGGCCTTGTTTATACAATATGACAGCATAGTCATAGTTTTCCAGCAGACTCATAGCAGGGACTGACAAACCCTTCCAATTCACATTTCAAAACATGACTATCAGAATAGCGTGAGTGCACTGAAGCATGCTAGCAAGTCCAGCAGAACTCAAAACACGACTTTACACTTAAAAACAAGATCAATGTGAGAGCTGAAAACTACAAAATGTTTATCTGGCAGCAACAAGGCAGCTGCAGATTTCAGCAGTGAGATGTGGCTCTGTACAACCACAGCAACACACATCAACAGTGAGAGCACAAACTAAACACACCTGACGGCACTGAGCAAAATGTTTATATTCACAATAAAGACTTCAAATTACTTCAGAGTTCACAAAATAGTTCAGATTATGCATTGAGATGGTTTTGACCTGTTTGTTTTTCACACTATTTTCATTGTTAATACTGAATGTAGATAAAAAACAGTGTATGGTAAAACGGCGTTATAGTATTTTGTGTCCAGGGGAACACGTCTATGATCTGTATCACTTTCACTCTGTTCTGAGGAAAAACACATACTGAATGGGGGAATGTTAATGTAAGTGTGTGTGTCTGTGTGTGGGGTTGAGGGAGGGTGTAAGCTGAAAGGAATGCTTCTCTGGAACTGGCTCACCACAACCCACTCAGGAAAACCACATATACCACAGTTCACATACACAGTTCTCCATTTCCCCTCTCATCTCTTTATGGTACTGTTGCCATCTTGAGTTCAGGGAATGAAAAGTAATTAACACACACAGACACACACACAAACACACACACAGTTAACTATGCAGAATTACATAAGAAACTGTGTGGAGATGTAGGGCAGTCATCTGACCAATAGGCCGGACCACTCTAATGCTACACCAAAGGAAGCTTTTAATACAAACTGAGCATTTTTAAGCACTTCAAAATGTGTGGGAACATACAGCAGCAGTCATAAATAGGACAAAGTTCACTCAGTCAACCAAAACTACTGGACCAGTGGCAACCACAGACCTGTTATTATTCCAGGCTCTGCATCCTTTGAGTGTGTGTGTGTGTGTGTGTGTGTGTGTGTGTGTGTGTGTGTGTGTGTGTGTGTGTGTGTGTATGTGGTGTCTGAGGGGGAAAAAACAAGCATATACGAGTGAATGTGTGTGTGCTTGAGTGAGTGTCCTTGCCCAGAGGTGATACTATAGTCGAGCAAACCATTATATGAAAGAAAAGAAATTACGCTTGCTCACAGTCATATCCAGACCACTGTTGCAAGCAAAAACAATATTTATCTCAAGCGCTCATCCTTGATATTCTCCTACAGGACTATTCAGAAAAGGAAATTAACTGTCTTCTGATAAACTGACTACGATTGTAATAAGCATACTGTCCTTCATCAGAATTCCAACTATGAACTCATCAAAGGGCACAATTAATCAAAGGGCCACCTAGTCTACTGTAAAGGATCACTCACCAGCCCAGTGAACAATCCCAGAACCAAGCAGGATGTCCAACTGATTCAGTGAGTCAATAGTTTAGAATGATGCAATGGCAGGTTTCCCAGAAATCAATGTAAGTTGTGTATTAGTCTTTGCCCTCTCAGCTTCTGAAGCAAACACCACTGTGGAGAGTCCAACAACAACGAAAAGAAGCTACAAAAACAGTGGCTGATTATCACTTTGTTTTTCGATAAAGTAAGTGAATCTACTCCTTTCATAGCACCTTCTACCCAGAGCTGTCAAAACAGCCCCTTGGTGACCACCCCTTCACAGTGGAGTAGGATAAAGGTTTAGAAGGTGTGGCTATGTAGCACTGTTGATGGACAGACTGTGGTTTTTGCATTGGCCTGCCAGTTCCAGTAGTTCTTACCACAAGTAGGCTAGTCCTTCCCGCCTTTGCTTTCTTTTCTATGAGACCAAATTAAGTAACACAATGCACATGCAGAGCTTCAACATGCAATTATAAAACACAGTCAATGACAGGTTACAGAAAAAAAAGATCCTTGTGATCATTTTGTTTTAAGCCTGGCCTGCTAGCCACCAAAAAAGTGGGCCACCATATTTAAAGAGCCCATACCATAAAAATCTGAATTCTCATTACATAAAAATCATAAAACTCAAATCGTATTCATATACATATGCCTGTTACAGAAGTTTTAGTCCTGCCCACTCATGCTCAGAACAGAGACCATTTACAGATTGCAGTGTTAAGGGTACAGTAACAAAACCAACCAGTTTCATTTTAAGGGAAAAAGAGGGGTTGGAATATATGAAAAGGAATGATGACTCTCTTTAGTACATAAAACCAAAATGTAACAGGATTAATTAATTGTGTATCAGTTTTAATGACACATTGATTTTGGTCAAAATATTCTCATACCTGTTTATCTTTTGTCTTAAAAGGCAAGGGAAATTCAGTTTTCCATAAAATGAACCCTTTAACAGCCATTAACAGCAATTCAATTGTTAATCACAAATATGTATACTGCCAGCTAAACTTTCATGACCGTGACAGGCCTACTAAGATCAAAAGTACAGGGAGCCCACATGACATGTGCCTTCAGCTTGCCAGGCTTCCAAAATATAGCAAGGAATCTGAACTAGCCCACAGTCAAGGAAGATCCTCATCCCACAGACTTCACGCTGTTCATTGGACACAGAGAAAGTGAAAATCAAGTCAGATTAGTCACTGCCTGAGTTGTCCCTCGGTGTGAGCGAGTTTGAGATGGAGAGAGTGAACAGAAGAGGCGAGAGAGAGAGCGAGCTCTGCTCTAAGATCGAGGATGAAAGAAACACTAATGTACTTATAGGAAAACTTTGATTAATATTCATTGGCATCAAATAAATAAATACATAAATGAATAAATTATAGCAAAGGGCCCTCTGGGAAAAAGACAGCACGAGAGAGTGTGTGTGTGTGAGTGTGTGTGTGTGTGTGTGTGTGTGTGCGTGTGTGTGTGTGAGTGTGTTCGCAAGTTTCAGAAGTCGTCTGTTGTGCACGATTCTAAGCCTCCAATGCAGTCAGGGAAACATCAAAAACAGACAGGAGTGTGAATAAAGCACTGGAGTCAGACTTCACTCTAGTACATGAGCGTCGCAATCCGAGTCATGGTTTCTCCACTACTATCACTAGAGCTGTCCACAAAACTGGATTAAAATCAGTCGCTCTGTCTGGAACACTAATCAATTCCAAATTTTACAGCACAGATATTCCTATTCTGTTGCATTCTGGACACTGTATTAATCTTGCTTCTGCCATATTTTTTAGTTAGAATATACCTTGTATATGTATATTTTTTGTTTCCTTGGTTTAGCCTTTCCAAACTTCTCTCTAATTTAAATTATTTGATATCTTTATTGCTGTCTTATGCAGAGACTAAGAGGCACATTTCACTACATGTTGTACTTGTATAACTGTACATGTGGAGAACAGAGCATCTTGAATCTATGTTCTCTGTTAATCTGCTAGTGATTAGTTCATAATGTGAGTTATAAATGCTGCAAGTATCGTTTCACTTTTTGATAGACTTGGCAAAGGTTTAACTAAATCTAGGCTGAACAGCTTGGAATACAGAGAACAGGCTATTCCAACAATATTCCGTTTACCAAAGAAAGCAACAGATCAAACAAAGAATCTGCCACTTAAATGCCTTTTACAAGCTTCAAATTAAAGGCTTCAAATCTTTTACAGTATTATGGAATCTTTTGAAGGTTCTGCATTGTATTTTAAGACCATTCTTATGGTTTAGCAGGGCTCGAAATTGCGACCATTTTGGTCGCATATGCTCCCGAAATTTCATCTATGCGACCTCAAAATATATTTGGGAGCATTGGTGCGAGTGCATGTAATTGTTGTCGTGCGACCTGTTTTAATTTCTCTAAA